>CM038464.1:34691686-35291686 GCA_021464415.1 Lonicera japonica
CGACATTCTGATCACATGTTGAATAATCGTCTACAAGAAATGCTGCATTTACAAACCTCTTAGTACATATTATACGCTTAAGGGCTCACCACCCTGATTATTGTACCATGTCTATAAGACTCGATAAAGCTGGAGGGTTTACATCAAAAGTACTTGATAATCATTGCATAAAATCGAAGTAAAGAACCCCGTTTCTCATATGCATACGCAAAAAGGTCTCACAAAAAGTAACCATCAAAAGGATATAGATGGTAGATAGGGCATTGGTTATGCGCACTGTATTGCCTATGTATGCCCGAGATTTATGCAAAATTGTATGCAGCTTTACTTATTTGTTTCAAAGTCCACTATTAGACAACTATTATATGCATACCAGTTGGTAACTGGATATTAGCCTGATATTTTATGCATATGTGCCGATTGCGCCCCCACAGCGCACCAAACTGGGCTTGCTAAAACAATTAAGTATTAACGTTGGATATGAATTCTCAACGATAATCCGCTATTTGAAATCCTTGTCAGGTGATCTCTTTACCGCTAAGAATTGCGAATTGTCACTTTGATGAGACAGTCTTCCTGTCGTTAGGGGGAGATAAGAAAAGAACTTTTCAAGGGAACGACAGGAATTGTCGTGGTCCCCACTCTGTCTCATTTTGATCCCCAAGCACATCACAATGTATAGTGAAGTGAAAAAGAATAATCGATCTTGAAAATGTAACAGATTCGATGCCTGATACATTTACTGATATCGAAAAGTGACGAGATCAAACATACCAGCTGCAATATGCCTGCAAGGTCATAAGTCCCCAATAAGGGCACAGTGTCGCAGAAAGAGACGATGCAACTACACTTAGTGGAGGTGTGGTTGAGGCCATGGCTCCTTAAAAGGAATAAAAGGAGGCCATTTGGTTCGACAAACACTCACACCAAAGAAGAGGTGGAGTAAGGCACAAATTAATCAATTAATCATTAATGTAAAAGCCCCTTTTATGAGATTATCTCTGATTATATTTATGTCCATGAATCAATACTGGGGGACGCCCCGAAGTTATAATGATTCCAGAGAATAAATAAATCTCAATGGGTTAAGGGATGGCATATGAATTAATGGATGCATTAATGATACACTGTTGCTCAAGAAGTCAAAGAGCACGATGATGTCGAACCTCGCTCTGTTGCAAAATGTCAACAAAGGGCAAAATTGGCCTAAATAAAAATAAGCAATCTATATAGAATTAGATTCTATGGCAACGAGACAGGTATTTGGTCCGGTAGTGCTAACCGTGCCAAGTGTAAAGCCTGTAGGACATAAACAATTATTTGCCATAAAGCGTAAATGAGAAAAAAGAAGTTCTGAAGTAAAAGGCTCACCTTGTGGCGCAAGGTTTCACACAGACGCTTTGGAATTGCTTAAACATTATAACATTCCGCTACCTGATTAGTTTGGTAGTTTTCGAAGGACTGAAAATGCAGCTCATGGATGTGGTTACTGCATATCTCTAAGGGGATCTTGATTCAGAGATATATACGAAAGTGCCTGATGGTCTTACATTACCCAAGTCAAGTGACTCTAAACCACGGAGTGCGTTTGCAATTAGGTTGAAACGCTCACTTTACAGATTAAAACAATTCGGACGGATGTGGTATACCCGTCTAAGTGACTACTTGATTGGGAAGGGATATAAGAACGATGAATTATGCCTATGCGTATTCATAAAGAAAACAAGTTCCGGATTCGTAATTGTAACTGTATATGTCGATGATATGAACATAATAGGTACTCTTGATGAAATAAGAGAAACCGCAAGTTACTTGAAATCCAAATTTGAGATAAAGAATCTTGGGAAAGCTCGAATTTTTGTTTAGATCTTAATCTAGAATATCGAGCTTGTGGAATACTAATCCACTAGTCTGCGTATGTTCAAAAGATAATCAGGCAATTTAACCTGGACAAAACGCATTCTGCTAGCACTCCCATGATCGGTCGAAGTTTAGATCAAAGGAAAGATCAATTTCGTACAAAGGAAGATTACGAAAATGTGTTGGGAAATGAAACTTCCTATCTAAATGCAATATGCGCATTATTGCACTTAACACAAAATACTCGACTAGATATAATATTCGCATTGAACTTGTTAGCTAGATTTAGCTTAGCGCCAACGCAGCATAATTGAACGCCTAAAAAGAACCATTGGCTTGAAATTGTTCTTTCCCTACAGAGAGACAGAAAAGGTGTATACGACAGTAACATCTAAAGTAAATGATGATGCTAAAATAGCCACCCCCTACATTGAAATTCCAAACAAAATCTTGATTGATTTTGTTGATGTTGGGCATCTCTCTGGCCCACACAAAGCTCTAAGGAGAATATATCAAACTAGTTCACCAAATCTTTTCCTAAGGCCATATTTGAAAAGCATGTGAAAAATATAAGGGTGCTTAGACTTTTCCAACTCTCATGATCGAAGTAATGATCAAGGGAATGTGTGAAATATGATGAAATTTTCACACATACGTTGTACTCTTTTCCTTAGACCAAGGTTTATTTTTCCCACTGGGTTTTGTTACTTGGTAAGGTTTTTAACGAGGCAACGATACATGCATAAGCTTTTCAAATTTCTTGATTAATGTAAATATCAGGGGGAGGTATAGACTTGAGGGGGAGTCTAACATCCACACGACGTTACGTTATACTCTTTTCCTTAAACCAAGATTTATTTTTCCCACTGGGTTTTGTTACTTGGTAAGGTTTTTAACGAGGTAACGATACGTGCAGACTCTATTGATTGAAGTAAGGATCAAATGAGAATATAGACTCAATGAAAGAAGTCTAACAAGATTGTCATAATGTTGTACTCTTTTCCCTTTGATCAAGGTTATTTTTCCCACAGGGTTTTTGTTACTTGACAAGGTTTTAATGAGGCAACAAGACATGTACCATTCTATTTCCGACTCAGCACAAGGGGGAGTGTTTAAGGAAATTACACATAGTGTGCTATCGTCTAGATAGAATATGTATTAGGGATTTTACTGTGTAAATTATGTATCATGGGCCATAATGGGCTTCCTTATAAACCATATTTACTATTGTATTTGTACCCTATTTAAAGGGCTCATCTAATGAAGAATTGAGGAGAATTATTCCTACAACACCAGACAAATTTTTAAACTCAGCGTTCAAATGTGATAGTTCTAAATTATGTAATTTCAACTATGTATGTATGTTTTCTTCTTTAATATCTTGGATATTAACTTAAATATACGACTTTATATACTAATTTATTTTTGCAACTAAATACTTAAATTAAATAATTTATGAATTAAAATAATTTTAAATTATCTAATTCGTAAATTAGAAGACAATTAAACCAACTATATACTTTTATATACTAAGTACAAATTTTAATCTCATGCTCTCAAGAGAACTGATTCATCCTTGGAGATTTTTATGCTTAAAAAGGAGGATTATATATTTCCATTTATAGCAGCAGGGTGGAATCGAATCATTCAACAGACGATTGATTTGAAATAGACTGACATAAAAAAAAATTAGTATTCTTTTAATTTATAATGAGTACTGTATTTTTCCTTTTGTGCCACCTGAATTTGTACTCAGTGCGTAGGCAACGCCGAGAGTGTTATTTTCAATTTTTGCTTGTAGGAGACATTTTCTATGTAATGATTTTATTGGGTTTGTTCATTATTATTTCTTCAAAATATAACTTGTTAATATTACAAGATATTTATTTTTAATGGGTAAGAATTTCTTTTAACTTAATATATTAGTGCTGGTATAAGCACTCTCGAAAATGAATGCAAGTACCTTTTTTTTTTTTTCTCTCCACGGGGTGTTCGGGTTAATTTTCGCGCACCTTGATCAATTCCTGCACGCTATGCGTGGCTGCCGCTGGCCAAGCATTATTTTTGACAACGCTAAAAATCAACCTTAGCAACTTTATACCATTGAACCAAGAGATTTTGTTCAAATACCTTTTATAATAGAATAAAATTGCACAACTATGTTACATTACCTTTTTAAGGCACCCAAATTTTCTTATATTTGTTGTCTTTTTTCACGACTAAAGCGCGCTGTCAGAGTAGATCAGCTGGATTGATAAAAAGATGGAAACCAATTGATCGCTATTTAGTCATCCCTGAATTAAAACCATTTAACTTTTTTCCATTTTGATAAAGCACTCCATCCCTGTTTTATTATTATTGAATTTGATTTTTTTTACTTTTGCAATTAGCTATTTAATTAAAATAATTCATTTATTATTTTTTTATTACACCAAGCAATTAAGAAGGAGAGTTCAAACACTCAACCTCCTTAATAAGATTGAGTTTTCATTACTTTAACTAGTTTTCAACCCGTGTCTTACCATTTTTGTTTGTAGCACGTGGAAAATTTTTCTTTTATTCATTTACGAAAGACATGAAAAATTCACATAATTGCCCTAACGAATGGCAAATGGATAATCAAATTAAGAAATATGTTTTGCCTCTTTTTTGTTTTAATTTGAAACCATATAAATATAAGTGATGGACATGATAAAAGAAAAATAAGTGAAGAATAAATAGTACTATGAGTCATAAAAGAACACAAGCTTCAATGGAATTATGAAAATATACATATAAGCTACCTAAAACTATGTCGCCATCTTTTTTATGAATTAGCCAACCGTATTCTAAATCTCCATAGCAAAACCTCAATGTTATGGCTAATGGCCTTTACTTCGGGGATTACACCCTCTATCGAATAAACTCAATGGTAATTATCTCGAAATAAGTATGAAAAATAAAAACGAACTTCATTACAAAAGTGAAAAAATTTCCAAATTTGTAACATTGTTACCGGTAAAAGTTCAGTAGTATTGTGCAAGCTGCTCTATACCATATAACAATTTTCATATAAACAATTCCAATTAACACATGCATTAAGAAATATGCATATACGCATAAGAGTGTTATTTAAGCTTCAGTTTTAAACTTTTGGTAGTGGCCTTTCATTATTTTAACATTGTATTCTCTTAGGCTCCATTTAATTGCAAAGATGGAAAAGGAAAATAAATTTAATTACTTTGTGTGAAAAGATAGAAAATAAGGTGAGACATGATACTCATTTTATGAGTATATATCATCCATCCTTCAATATTTTTGGTGGAAAATTTTTATTCACCACCAAGCAAAGAATATTTCTTCATGGAAAAACTTAAAAATCAAGGGGATATCACCTCTATCACTCAACTTATTTTTCATCTTTTCACCAAAACTAACTTAATTTATTTTCCTTTTACACATTGCAATCAAACGGAGCCTTTTATTCTTCAATTTTCTCAATCAACGGTGCACCAATAAGAAAATCAATTTATTTATTTTTACTGCAATTTGTTGTACTAATTGAATTTGTAATCACTACATTACATCATTGTAATAGTTTATCAAGAAGATAAATGTAGAATATGATGGTAAAACTACCCAAGTGATAGGATTTTATATATAGCGCAAACCCTTCATCTAAGCATAGATAGAAGCTATGTTCCCCGTTAATGACACTGGAATTTCAAATATAAATGCAAATACAAATCCTAGAAAGCTTACATTAATTTGTGAAATTCTATACAACAAATTAAAAATCTAACACAATTCATATGTAAATTTGTTCCTCATTAAATAACAATTATCAAGAACACAACTTAAACGAATAGGACCCGTAAAACACACCAACAAGAAAGAAAAATAACAGAGATAACACCCTATCTGTCTCAAAATCAAAGCTTCACCTAACGTAAAAAATACATATATAAATATATACTCACTAAATAATAGTTATCAAGAAGAAAATAAATGAATAAGACTTGGAGAACACAGCACATTACAAAAGTAACAAAAATTGTAAGATAGGTGTAAAAGGCCGGCCTAATATACTTTTTAAGAGCACAAAAGAATTTCTCATTTAATCCGTAAGACTGATTTTGCATAGGATACTACGTTACTACAAATGATAGTCGGTGAAGCAATAAGATAAACACCTTACCTTCAAATATATTTGTTAAGGGTTTTTCTTTATTTGTAAGATTAAGAGAGTGATTTAGACCTCCCTTAATTTTATAAAATATATATATATTCCATAAACAAATAAAACTGGTTGTCCCTAACAAAGAAGAAACATTAGATGAACAATCAAAAACAACTATTAAACGTCAAAAAGAATAAACAATTACCTTGTGTCTTATAATTAGGTTTCCATTTTTTTTCTAGATGTTCTCCTTTTCATGTCTGGCCATTTTTCACTCTAGGATTTCTCTGCAGTATATTGAAGGACAAAACATAAAAAACCTATAAAAATAATAACAATCACAAAGCAAACAAAGTCTTATAAATAAAATCATTAGAAGCAAGATCAGAAATAGGAAGAACTTGTGTTGTGAAAATATTTTGGTAAAATTAAAGTGATTGTATTAGGGTAGAACACTATTTGAATAGAGAATATTCCTAAGGTTTTCAGGAAAAATAGTGAAATTTGCAATTTATAGAGACCAATGGTAGGGAAGGAGTAAAGACTAAGAAAAATTTTATAAATGCTAACAACATATTCGAAGACACAAATGGGCGGAAGGTTGAAAGACTCATATTGATGTTGAGAAAATAAAAGGTCGAGAGAAAACGAAAAGGAGAACCCAATATGCGTAAAAGATGTTTTGTACAGAGAGTAACGTAATTGAGTATTAAAAAGAATTATAAATGCTTACTTAGGAAGGCAAGCCACCATGAAGATGGACAAAGAAGGGAAAAAATGAGCAAACAACACACGTAAGAGCCGAATTAACTGCTAATAAATGAAAAAACACGTGGCAAGCAAAAGGAGTAAAAAAGGGGGCGTTTTACTTTAGTTTTAGTATATTAGTAAATATTCGAAGACACAAATGGGCGGAAGTTGAACTACTCATATTGATGTTGAGAAAGTAAAAGGTCCAGATAAAATGAAAAGAAGAACCCAATATGTGTAAAAGATGTTTTGTACAGAGAGTAGCGTAATTGAGTGTTAAAGAGTATTATGAATGCTTACTTAGGAAGGCAAACCGCCATGAAGATAGACAAAAAAAAGGAAAAAATAGACAAAACGACGCGCGTAAGAGTCGAATTAACTACTAATAAATGAAAAAACACGTGGCAAGCAAAAGGAGTAAAAGGGGGGGCGTTTTACTTTAGTTTTATTAGATAACACAAGTAATAATATTTATATATAAATTTTCTAAAATTATGTGATAACAAATCTTCATTCTAAGAAGGTTAAGAGAGGACCATTCATTTTTTTTAGTTAGCGAATAGTTTGAATTAAATATTCTGAATTTGAGTAAATAGTTCAAATACTCATTAAATTTGTTGTCCAGTACTATTTTGGCCATCTAACTTTGGAATGAGTACCACTTTGGTCATTCCTTCTAATTTGACTATTAAATTGAATGAAAAAAATCATATGCAAGGCACATGACTTCATTTAAACATATTTTGATCATTTTGAATAAGCAAATAGCCCAAGTTGTATGATTTATACACTTTGTATGTTTCATTTTGGCGAGAATTGATGAAGGAAAAGGCCATTTTGTTGCAATATGACCAAAATGTTCTTATACAAAGTCATTTGCCACGCAAATGTATCAAATTTAACAGCTAAATTGGAAAGAATGGTCAAAGTGGCACTCACTCCAAAATTAGATGGCCAAATTGGTTCGTTTTAAAATTTGATGGCCAAAATGATATTAGATTAAAAGTTTAGTGGCCATTTAAATTGTTTACTCTTTGAATTTTGTTATTGATTTGTGTAGGGGTAATAAATCTTCATCCTACCATGATTAAGAAGAATATAAGTTAGCCACTGTGTAAATAAGTTATTCACATGTTAGTATTAGCACCCTAAAATCAATAATGGTGTTTTTATAAATTTAAAAATTTAATATGAATGCTTAAAAAATGAGTGTTGAAAGTAGTTTTTAATTAAGAATACCTTTACTAGCACCTTAATATATATTATTATTATTTACAAAAGTGTTAAGGCTCTAAGACCATCTCGAGTGAATGGTAATTAGTAAAATGGAAAATTTAGTATACCAATTCGAGTGACACTGTAGCGAAAAGGGAGAAGGGAAAAATGGCACAACCGATATTATGCACATCAACCAAGAATTTTCGCTCCACAAAGGATGAACTGTGCATCGGCTGTTGTTTATCCCACAGATGATGCATTGTGCATCAGTTGTGGCTTCGTTTTCAAAACCATCCTCCAACAGCTATGTATTAACAATCATCTTCCCCACCACCTTTTATACCTCCACCATTTCTTCTTTTTTCTTATTTCACAGCCCACCATTTACACTCCTCAAAAAAAATAAAAAGATTTTTGAAAATTACTGGCTGAACTATTTGCCTCCCAAAAGCAATAGAGAAAGGTAGTATTGCTTTTTTATATAGATTTTTGTATTGTATAGTATAAATTTGTTTTCATTTTATATAAATGTTTGTTATTTGTTAAATTTTTAACAAACTAATATGTTAAAAAGTATAGTCTAAATTTATTTTTACATTTAAAGTACATGTTTATTTACAAAATCTACAAAACAAAATAATAGAATGATGTAATTTGATCAATCCAACTATTTTTTCATTTAAGTTTTACATGGAAAACTGATTTTTATATTAAAAATCCAACAGTTTTATTTATTTACAAAATTAAAAACCCAACTGTTTTTTTAATTTAAAAAACCCAATATTTTTTTTAGAATACCAACTGTTTTTTTATTTAAAAAGGCAATTCAAAAAACATTTCTGTTTTTTATATTTAAAAAAACCAACTATTTTTATAATTTAAAGAACCACATGTTTTTATGTAGAAAATGTTATTTTTAAACCACAAATGATTATTTTTATTCTAAAATTAGATTAAATATTAATTCTTTTAACATCCGAAATATCTAACACAATTCTTTTTTCTTTTATTTAAGAAATGAAGTCAATGAAAAAGTTCTTTAGGAAACAATACACCACTCGACTTTCCCAAAAAAATGAAAGTACAAACGATCCACCACGACTAAGTTCTTCGCGGCGGTGACCAACCCAATCGTGTACTAACCCTGAAATTGCATAAATAACATTGGGCGAATACCCAAAAATATATTACAATAATACGCATATTTTATATAGCTCCGATGGCCCAAATGCCAATGGGTCGTGATTCAGCATACATTCTACTTGGCATCCCACAAATTTAATTTATCAAAAAATTTCATCAAATGAGGAAATTAAACGTATTATCTACAACATTGGGTTGTGTGGCTTTTTTATACATGAAATGTCGAATTCAGATCGATCTGTTATTGAAGCTTGTATTTTTTGTTGGTGGGATACTACGCATACGTTTTAACTTCCAAAGTGTGAGATGCTGTGAGAATTCGCAAATGCGACCCCCCGACTCTCAACCCCTAATTTGAGAGTCTGAAACATCGGAAATGATTCTATTGTTTTATTTGCTTCTACGAGGTGATATGTCGGGTTTATACATTCATATTTTATAATTCTAAATGCAAAGAGGTTCTTTCAGAGTCGCTAGTACGTTTTACGAGAAAACAAACAAAAGGTTTGTGTAAGAAAAATGCCATAGACAAGCCTTTCCCTTATACAGTTGTCTGCGAAACCAGGATTCTAAAGGAGTTCGAGAACTATGTTACGGTTTGGGAAGGTATTAACCACTCATTCCACCATTTCGGTCTCTAGTGACTTTATGTATTTATTCTATGTTGAAAAACTTGGATGCTTTTACTAACAGTTTACTATTTTCGAAAAATAACCTATAGAAAACCTGATTTTGGGGAAACAGAAAAATGGATGAAAACCTTGTATCCCATGATCCGATGTTTTATGTTTTACAGTACTAATGACAAAGTTTGTGAGTTTTGAAATTTATAAAGACATTTCGGTATTATTTCCTCAGATAACAATATCGGTTTCATCTATGTTTTAATTCATTTATGAAATGATTGGATCTTGTTATAATTGATTTGATATGGAATTGAACTCTTGAGGATAGTGTATCAGATATATCACAATCTATATAGAAAATAGGTTATACTCGATTTGTAATTCCTAAGTAAACTTTATTGGTCCGGGTTTTGAAAACTTAGTGTTATTCGGACGATAATGTATTTACATTTTCGGGTTTAACAAATGATTTTATCAGGGATTTGTTTTGAAAATAACAGACTATTCGTAACTTAACAATAAGTTTACTCAGTTAGAATGGGAACAGAACAACATATATAATAAATGAAAATGAATACACATATATATAATTTAAAGACTAAAAGAAACTTTCGTTACCTTCTCGACGATATACATAAGAAAGAAATAGAGAAAATATAATATGGGGAAAAAAAACTCTGGCGATAATCAGCTTTTCTTTTTTAGATATTTTCGAGAATTCGAATCCAGAATGAAACACACCGAGTGTTAAGAATATATTCGATGATACATCTGAAATCAAATGAAATAATAAATTGCACTTAATAATATTTCAAAGATAAAAAAATAGGATGTATAAGACCATTTGCAATGCACTTGTTAAATGGTAGGGTAAAAATACAAAGTTAACATATACTCGCCTGCACCGCAAAATGGGTAAAATACCACATCAACAACTCGCAATACACAGTGTATCGCGAGGTGCACAGTCACCCCACCTCACGACGTACAGTGTGTCGCGCCAACCCCACCCCCCACGACATTCAGTGTATCGTGCCATTGCTGCTAACGGCTACTTGCAACGGCTATTTCCCTTTAAACGGCACAATTTTTTCCTATTTATACATTTTGCCTTCAATGTTTACATCTCATCCATCTCTCATACATATATGTTTATTTACATCTCATACATATAGACCCACGCATTCATGAAATAAATAACCAAGGTGGAATACTGCAATAGGAAATTTTTGCTACTAGATCAAGGTACAATTTCTTGAATTATTTTTATTATTTATCTGCTTAATATTATTATATATTTGTTTATAATTAATTAACTTTACTCAATGTATTTCTTTAATATCATTATTTATATGATAAATAATTTGTGCGTTAAATATAGCATCATATTATCATGTTTAATGAAAAAAAATGAACTTCAAAAGAAATAAAATCAAAAATTTTCAACTATTTAGTTTTGTATTTGATTTTTTTACGAATGTATTTGCTTATTATTGTTTATTTGTTTAATATATTTGTCTATAATTAATTTGTATTGGTCAATTTAAGACTTTAATATTATTATTTATGTGAGTCAATTTAAGACTTTAATATTCTAAATGGTATGCTCTTTGAGCTTCCCTGACCTATGTTAAATAAATTTCAAAAAAAATAATGACTAGAACGATATAAAAATTTAAAATATATATATATATTAAAGATAAATTATAAATATCAATTACTATATATAACATAAAATATAAAATTACCCAATCCATTTCGTTGGTTCCGCTGCCAGCATTATTCATTGCGTGCGATAATTTTGAAATATATACTCCAATAGCTTTAGTAATAACGGAAAATCGCGATTGAAGAGAGGATTGTGTTCTTCGATGTAAAACTTCGGGTTGCTCATGGTATTTGACAGTAATCACTTGCCACAGGCTATCCAAAGATTGATTAGTACCTTGAATTGGATCAACGCTTACATTAAGATAAGCACGACATAAAGCTTCATCTTCAAAAACTTGGATATTTGCTCCTCGATTTTTATATATAATTAAAAAAAAATAAAACTTGTATACGTATAAAATAGAAATTGCAGGTGCAATTCAATGAGAAAAGAAGAGTAAATAAAAACAACCAAATTATTTATAGTTGAATATGTGGAAGATTGAAAATATTGGGGGGTATTTATAGTTTCTAAAAGTTGAAATATCCGTTAAAAGGTAACGGCAATGTTTTTGAAATTCAAAATTGGCCTCACCCCCACACGATGGAATGTACATCGTGTGATGATGACTGGACATCACACGATGTACAGAACATCGTGCATGTGTGTGTCAGTTGCTCACGACACTCTCTTCATCGCGGGTCAGAAATATTTGTCGGCATCCAATTTTACCATTTCTATACCATTTTAGCATCCCATTTTACCGATTACCATTCGCGTTGTACGTTAAAAAAGGGTAAAATTACAATTTTAACAAGTGCATTGCAGATGGTCTAAGAGAGATTTTTAGTTGCAAAATTCCTCCTTTTAAACCCTTGGGGTTGTTGGCCTATTTATAGTGTTCAGGAGTGATTGTCACACTACATTCTTTAAGAAAAGGGAAGTGTCACTTAACAAACGGTTAAAGTGACTCCTCTGACAGACTGCTTTATCAGAAAGTAGTTGGTTTGTGTTTGGGGAACTTGTCGTGCGATAGATGGAGGATTGTTGCATGACGAACTTATTTGTCGTGCGACAAACACTACTTAAATTAAGTTTGTTTGGCCAATCAAACCTCCCAGAACAGTTTCTAGTGTTCGGGTGGGCCCCGAACTAAAAAAAATGTTCTCGATAATTTTAGAGTTCTTGCAAGGATCACAGATCGGGGTGTTTACAAATAGGCATCACACATCTTGATTTCACCAGTTTGATTTGCACCGATTATCGAATCAACGCTAACTTATATGTAGAATCGACAAAGTGCTTCGTCCTCTAGCGGTGTTGTATTCGATCCGCAATTTTTAGACATAATTCACTAATATAAATAAAAATAATGTTTTATTTAAAAAGTAAATAACAAATAAATAATTTTATCAAATATAAAGTAAATTTGAAATTGTATAAAAAATGAGAGAAAACCCAAAATTTGAAATTGTTTAAAAAATGAGAGCAAACCAAAAACTTGAAAAATAAAAATGAGAAGTGAAAATAAAATTTGGGGTTGAAAGTTATATATAGAGTGTTAAAAATAACCATTATCTAGTGACTATTTTTTGAAATGTAAATGATGCCTTGGGCAATTGAATGGCCATTGGCTTGAGTGACTACTGGGACGATCTTGTGAATATCGGCTATTAGGAATTAAAAAAAAAAACAAAAAAAAACACACAGTTGATGTTCTCAACATCGGCCATGTACGGTCGATGTAAACAACCTCGCCTATGGGAGATTGGTTGTTGCTTGTCAAATTTAACATCCTTCTATCATTCCGATTAGCTTATCCCCATTTTAGCCCAACCAATATGAGCCGAATAAGGTAAAAAAATAGCGTTTTAGCCATCTGGTCTAATATGGAGCTATATGGAAAGTAGCTTGATTGGTCCACAAGAAGGCCCAAGATATAATGGCAAGGCGGAATTTAGAAGGTCCATATACTGACAGGCCAAAAATGGGCTCTCACCTGAAGGCCCAAACTCTAAATTCATAATGGTGTATTTAGTCTTATATTTACATGACATAAAATAATAATATTTTAATTAGTTATAATCATTTATGATACTAATAAATTATATAGGCTCCACATTTTAAGTAATACATAATTGCTACATTAAATTTGTCAGTGTCAAATGCAAATATTTCTTTAGAATTATTGAGACGTGTTTTGTTGTTGCAAGTCAAAGAGTTTTCTATGTAAATATAATGTTTTATGCTTATTTTGTTAAAATCATAAAATAATAAAAATTAACTACACTACTTTATAATATGCAACTGATTTCTATTAAAATGCAAAAAATAATATAAAAGTTAGTGTTTTCATTTGCAAGGCCAATCAAACAATATATCTTGCATTTTTCTTCTAAACTATATCATCACACATTATTTAAAGGTAAACCGAACAAACATAACTGAAAGTTTCAATTCTCAAAACTAATACGATAACATAGGTCTGTTCATTTTGCAGTTCAGTTTGACAACATTTTAAAAAAATAAAAATAAGGGAATAACATACCTATCGTGTGTTAAATTATATATATATATATATATGAGTACTTTTTTAGAAAATACTTTTTATTAAATTGTATCTATAAAAATAACACATCAATCGCATATACATGTGCTCTAATACGTATATATAATATAATGTATTCAGTACTTAGTTCTACTATATCGTGAATATACTTAATTTAATATAAGAGAATTTGAACTTTCTCTCTATGTACACAGGGAAGGCCAACATTAAAAATTAGGTTTTTGACCCCAAGTCTTCAAATCAGCCCTAAATAAATTGTACGTGCGTGCTTTGTTTATCTATGCATACATTTTTAGCGAGTATATAATATTCCACTTAAAATAGTCTTTGAAACAGTGTCAAGCCCGTGGAGTATTGTTTTATTCTTAACGATACATGTAGAAGCGATTAAAACACTTGGGTAGTCCAAATTTATTCTTAACTATTTTACAGAGGTACCTTGGGTCCAGGTGGGGCCCTACATGGACGACTTTTCAAAAATATTGAGAGAGTATAGGGGCTTATGTGTGAGAAGGAAAAAAGTATGGGCAATTGTGTAAGTGAATTGAGTTTTTTGGTGAGGGAGCAGTGTGTGATTAGATGTACAAGTTGAGGGGTGCGGCGATGTAATAAATATTAGGTATGTTATGTTATATAAAGTTTTTAGGTGGGAGACGCTTTGTGTAAATATGAGTATAAGTATATGGTCTAACTTTGCAATATTAATTAGGTTATACTCTTATAACATGGAAATTAGAAAGGAAAGCAGGCAAAGCAGCAGTTGCCGCCTCCTCCGTCCGTGACGTCTCCCATTTCTTCTTCTTACTGCTATTTGTTTTTGTTTTTTTTTTTAGAAACACAACCTTCATTTTTTTTCCTGGTAGTAACAACCAGCAGTGTAGTAGCTCATCAAAGGGGAATTTTGTAACTAAATATATGTCATTTTGATTTTTGATGTGTAAAACATTAAGTATTTTAATATGATATTTTGATTTTGGTCTTATTATAGTATATGCAAAAAAATCTTGTTATGATTCTAGCATTTGGCCCCCCTAACTAGAAATCCTGACTCTTCCACTGATTATTTATATATATTATCGTTAAAACAAAGGTTATTTGAACTTAAGATGAAAATATATTCTTGTTTCTGTATATATTACAGATTAAAGGGTGTCTGAAAGTTCACACAATTTTTTTAATGTGTTTTGACCCTTTTTTTTCCAAAGTTGTATGGAAAAGGTTAAAATTTGCAAAAACTTCATCAAAATTAGAACATCTTTTTAAGTTATTTTCCAATCAAAATTTCATTAGAGCAACCATTTTACAAATGAAATAACGACTTGACATTACTTTTAAACTAATACTCCTAATATTTATAAGAGTTAATTAAGACGTATTAGTATTGTAGGAAGTGAAGTCATAAATAATTCATTTTTCTATAAAACTTACTTTACACGTAAGCTTACCTAAATAACTAATGTTAAAATATATTTTTCTGTAGGCTCAAATTAAAAATATTATTTTGACTTTCTAATTTTTTAAGAAAAACGCTAATTTTAGTCTAATCAAATCACTGGTTTGAAATAGATATAATTATATCAGTTATCGCAAGACTTAGTTCATTAATTATGTTCCAACAAATAAATGAGATTATTAATTTGAGATGAAGTAAGTATACTGTTTACCTAAAAAATATTTCACAGAAAATTATATCTTTAAAACAAAATTATGTATTATGACCGCAAGCACTCTCAACAATTGACATTTTTGAAGTGTGATTTTTTTTTTTCCTTTTGAGTTTTCAAAATAAAAAAGGTTTGATTTTTTAAATGTAGCACTCATACCTACTCTAACAACTTAGTGCAATCATAGAAGGCAGTAGCAATTTTGGGACTATAAAAATTGCACGCAAGCATGCAATGTTATTCAAAGTAGTTGTCCCTAACTAGCTAACAACATTTTTAAATGGTCCCAACACTTGATTCCAAAAAATTTGTCCCTCCTTCATATCACTAAAAATTTTAAAGGTAAACACTTTAGTGTGAGTGTGTGACCGGCCAACTCAATAATTTTAACTTCAGAATGAAACAAACTCATCATTTAGATTTAAGTCCTAGATTTTAGGTCTATTCAAGTTCATCAGTATACATTTATTTTTATTCGAATGATTATAGGTTTGATTTATGTTTCATCTTCCACTCAAGCAGTGTAGTCATTTTGCTCACCAAAAGATAGAAAACACCGTTCGTCTTTTTCCCTAAATAGGTCTAGGAATTAAATTAAAATTGCTTAATATTTGTTGGAGTTGTTTACCAGCAGACAAGTACAAACATCTTTGAGTTATGCAAGTGAGTATGATAAATAACAATTAATATTAGAACTTCAAACTCCTAAGTTTTAAGTATCTACAGTTTCAATGTAGCATTTCCCTTTCCGCTTGACACACTAGTGTAAGTTGTTTGCCCGAGAAGAAACATATAGGGTAAATTGTGCTTTGTCCACCAGAACTATTATCCAAATAATATGTTGCCTACTAAATTATTAATTTTAGCAATTTTCACTATAAACTAATGATTTTATTGCATTTTTATTTCAAATTGCTAACAAGGTTAAAAAACTGATAGAATTTGAGGGCAAATTTGAAAATTTATAAAAGGTAAATTGCACTTTACTCCCTGAACTATTGTCCAACTAACACTTTGCCTATCAAGTTGCAATTTTTACTACCAATTGTTAATTTTGTTAAACTTTACCCCAAGTTGTTGACGGGGTTAAGAAAATGGAGGGAAAGGGCAAATATGAAAATTTACATTTATTAAACTTTCACCTTTCTCTGGCGATTCCTCTCTCTAAGCACCATCTCTTCCACAATTCTCTCTCTATGAATCACCATATCCACCTGTCTCACAGGCAACTCTCTCCCATCTATTAATGGCAACCACGGTGGTGAATCAAATCTGAACTTGTTTTTTCAAATTTTCTTTAATTTCTTGCAACAAATCTAAGCCCTTTTTTCTTAAAAAACTATCTAAACATGTACAATAAAAACTCTATAAATTAATAAGGTTGGGACCGGCCAATTTTATTAATTAAATGAGGTTTTAATTTATCAATAAATTATTAATTTATTAATTTATCGATAAGTTAATACTCTATTAATTTACCGAAAGATTTGTATTTCCAATATTATTCTCTTAAATCTTCTTTAGATTTTATTTTCTATAAACTTAATTAAGTAAATTATATGTTTTTAACCCTGTTAGCATTTAAGATATAATGTAACAAATTTAGTTATTTGTAATAAAAATTGCTAAAATCAATAGTTTGGTAGGCAAAATATTACTTAGACAATAGTTCAGGGGGTAAAGTGCAATTTAGCCTTTGTAAATTTCCAAATTTTCCCTCAAAATCCGTTTGTTTTTTAACACCATTAGCAATTTGAGGTAAATTACAATAAAATCAGTAGTTTATAGTAAAAATTACAAAAAATAATAGTTTAGTAGGTAAAGTGCTACTTGAATAATAGTTCAGATGAGAAAAGTGAAATTTAACCATATATATATATATTTATATTAAATTATAGCCAACCTAGCTAGCCTATATATACGTCTCTTAGTTAAAAGGTAAATTTTCAATTAAAGATAGAAAGAGCATCAACATTTGGACCACCCCCACTACTTAATTTGGTGTATGGGCTTTCCCCGCCGTTAAGTTTTGAATGAAAGGTACTCTTAAAGGAAATTAAAGAATTGGAAGAAGAAAACAAAAGAAACAACAAAAAAAGCATGGGTATATGTATATATATGTATATGCATGATTGTGTTGGTTTTTATTTGAATATCTGGGGGCATTTGTTATCATATAGAAGCCTTTTTTTAAAGGAGGGCCCATTCTTCTTCTTACCCACCAAACATGAACCAAAAAATTATTAATATATATATATATATATAAAGGATCAATGCACCAACCTCCACTATATACAGATATAAACATAATAATTAGAGAAGTTTTTGGACCTAATCTTTGTCTTAAAAACTTTCTCCAAGTTAATGGAATTGTGTTTATTTTTTCAAATTGAGTATGTTTTTAAAACAAAGAAAGGTGTTTGGTGGTAATTAAAGAAAAGAAAGATTCCTCCACATGCAAAGTGTCTCCCTCCAAAATTAAGTGTTTTTATTTGACTTATACAATTTTTCAAAAAAGTACTAAATTCAACACAATTAATAAAATTTACTTTCTATTTAGAGATTTCGTAAATTGATATTGTTAAAGATTAAAAAAGACTCTAATTTAGAGATATCTCAGAAAAGAAAGATGAACTTTTAATTTGATATTATCAAATTAAAAGTTCATCTTTCTTTTCTGAGATATCTCTAATTAAGAGTCACTATTTTTGTGAACTTAGCTTTATCCCTTTTGTTTAAATTGTATAAACGCAGATCTATTAGAATCACTATTTTTTGTAATTTTGGGTTTGGCTGCAATTACTATCAAAGATAAGTATATTCTAACATTTTATTATACAGTCTTCAATACACTTTTGATGTACTTTTTGGGACACTAGTGTTTAAGCATGTTTCAAGCGAAATTTCTAAATAATTCAATTTTTTACAACTATTTCATTAGAAGTATGTTTGACAGGTCGAATTCAAAATTAAAATTTTAAACTATTGAATTAATTAATCTAGCTAGTCATCATTTGGTGGGAATCCATAATATGACAACAGCTTTTAAATGCATGTTTCGCACATTTAATAATTAGTACTCCGTATACAAGTAGAAAATTGAATTATTTGATCCAAAATGGCATGCGAAGTACCACAAAGGTGATGGTCCCGAGTTCAATAGAATTAATTTGAAGGCGACCTAATTAAAATGAGAGACCACGCTGTGGGATCACATAGTTATAGAAGCTTCCCCCATGCCACCTATATTTGCTCCGGGGACCGACAGGGCTGCACCCAAAATAGGGTAATGTTATTACTAAAGTAATTATAACTTCTGTTAGAATAATATGTTATGTTTAAAGTTTAATATATAAGAATATAATTCACCAATTGTTCTTGTATTAGTTATTTTTGCTTTGATGATAACATATTCTCAAAAATAAAACAAAACAGTGATGGGATAGATTAAAAAAAATGTACTGGGTTAAAGTTTGCTTTGTCAATATCAAGTTTGTTTTATTCCTAAATTTTGCATGGCCAAATTGATTAAATAATATATCTTGTATCATATTTTACCGTAATAAAAAAAAATTCCTGTGATTATGTTAAAATTCTTGTTTTATTAAAATGTGCAAAAGGTACAATGAGACTCTTCATACTTCGAATGGGGGGATATTAGATATTAATGATGACTTTTTAACCTGTTTTTCCCACGTGTAGTTACAATTTAATGTCTACTGTCGCACTAATGTCTTATTACATACTATATCTCTGTACAGTATGAAATTAACCAACGCTAACCGTTAACGATCTTGTGTCTCATTTTTAAATTACTAATTTCACTTTTACTGTCCCTGTTTTTTAATGAAAATGTGCTCTCGACAAAAATTTAGGCTCCGTTTAATAATAACATAAAAAAATATTTGATTTGAATGAGAGAAATAAATTGGAGCATATGGTGAAATACCTTCTTACTTTTTTACTTTTTTCATGGAAAGAAAAAAAATTAGAGTTGAGGAAGAAATTTTTTCACAAAATATAATAAATGATGGAGCACATCTACTCATAAAAATAACCATAAGATGAAGAATATTTCATCACATACCTCAACTTATTTTCTAACTCTCACACAAATCAAATATTTTTGTTTTAATTTTTTTTATAATATTAAACGGAGCCTTAGTGCTTCACAAATTAAACTTATGTGCTTAATTAAGGACTAAGTTACTTATCGTGTGACTCAGTCACTCAGGCATCACATGAATGGTAGATTAGTAAATAAATGACAGCAAAGATAAATCAGTGAAAATACTTATAGAAAATGTCGTTTACAATCCCGAAAAGAAAAATGGAATTTTCTACAAGGGGTTTTACCTAGGTGAGGAGTTTGGACACGGCCAAAAATTCTACTGTTGGAACTTTTATGTAGTACTCATGTTTGGGTTGTATGTTATATTTACCTTATTCGCTTATTATTTGTACTATATTATACGCCATCATAAAAAGTACAAAAAGACTTATTATTAGTCTCATTCAAATTATCAATTTGTGCTAATCAAGTTGACAATTATAAAAATTTTAAGAGAAAGAAGTATTTCGAGTCATTTACTATCAAAATAAGCAAATCTTTTTTTACAAGTGAGCTCTAACTATCATCATGGTATGACCATCCATTCTTTGTAGAAATAGGTAAAGTTTAAATCCTGTCAGCAACAATTAACAAGAGTTGCACTATGTTATATCAAATACGACTTTAACGATAGAAGTTAGTATATAAATTTTTCTCTTTTGAATTCTCAAAAAAATCTTCTCCAAGCTTACATATATACTCAAAAAGTATGAAGTAAAATAAATTTGTAAGTGTGAAAAACAAACATAAAAAGTACAAAATATATCATAACATTAATCTAGCTTAGAGAAGACCTACAACACAAGAGTCATATTCCAAACCAGAGTCCACTATTTACTCATAGTCAACTCAACTTCCACACAAGTACAAAACATCTCTAAATTAAACTCATTCTTCATTAGAATTCAAACAACATTCTTTTTCAAATTCCTATGCACAATCAAAGAAACTAAAATAACTAACCATATACAATAACACCTCAATCCAAACTACTTATAAAATATACTCCTAATATCTCTATATAAGAGGCCTCAGCACAAACTCGCGCGGGTCTATATCTTAACTCACCGCGACTGGCAGCCGATTCATACTCACAACTGAGTTAACTCAAGTTCACTCAACTAAAACCCAATCGTATAGTACTTTTAAGAACACTTCTACCGTCAAAGTAGATTTGACTTTTGCTAAAGCAATGCATTAGGTTTTTAATGTACAATAACTTAATGCATTGATTGCTTTAGCAATAGTGTTTCAGCTTTGATAGAAACAAATTCGCAATCTATTAATTTGAAGATAAGGTTGACAGAGTTGTTGCAGAAGATGTTCTAGGAGAGTTTGATGCCATTTTTAAAACAACGGTAGGTAAAATACTTGTCTTCCTCCTACCTTCCTCTTTAATTAGCTCTCCAGCAGAGAACTCTAACTTGTCCAAATTGGTAATTTCAACCAATCTCTTCCCTTGGAATAATACCGACTCAACATTTTTCTGCTTCAACATCTCCCCTGCAATGGCCAATTTGTCACTTTTGCCCTTCTCCCTGGTACCATATCTTTCTCCAACAATACCATTTGCCTGAAATGAACCACCCAAATTATTGTTTAGTGGGACATATTTTTTATGTTTTGTACTTTTAATACACACTCGAAGGTACAAGACAAAAATACAATGAAAATATAATTTTATCTTTTATGTTTAGGTACCTGAATTCGAATATAATTGCTTGTCCGACAGTCACCAAATGCCATGGATACAGCTTGATCAACCTACATTATATAAATGAGAGAATTTAATAAGCTTACCTACCAATATATATATAAACATTTAATTAATTTGTAAACTTTAGTGAATATATAAAAAAGAAAGTGGTGGGGTATTAATATTCTTGACCGACAAAATTCTCTGAATTAAAAGTGCAGAGTTTATAATTAAATTTTTCGGTACCGCCGTACCCGCGATAAATTCCCTAAAAAAAAATTTAATAAATACATTTAAAATATCAGAGCATTCGTTATCAATCTAAATTACTATACGTAACAATTAACACGAGACAGTTCACTTTAAATTAAATTTTCAAAAGAGTTATGATTAGCACTAATAATAATTTGATTAATGACCTTATAAATAACTCCAATTAACTACTACTTAATGCTATATATAGATTATATATAAGGATTGGTGGAAGAAATATTCATACCATATCGGAAACTCCTTCTCCGGCAATTTTGACAAAAGCCACAGGGGTCGACGTCAAGTTTCCGGCACCGGAATACGCCTCCCCGTTGCCCAAAGATACAACCAGCAAGTCCTCAACGCCGTTACAAAACGGAAACTCTTGTTTATTATTAAGCACGTGAGTAATAGCCACAGCCGTCGGATTATTCATGGCCACACCACCACCAACGGCTGCGATCCTAGTCCTTCCATCAAGTGATTTCATCTCAACGGGCCCCGCTAGTGCTGAAGTGGCCCCACACACGTCCCTCATCTTGAAATCGTAGCCGTCGATTTCCAAGGCATCAGCCCGAGAAAACACAAACTGGGCTCCAGTGGTCAGGTCGTAACAGGGGATCAAAACCGCCTTCAACGTGTCCTTTAAGCTCAATTCCCCAAACGTCTTACCAAATACCTGTAAAAATTAAATTATTAATTACTATGAAATAAATTAGATTTAACAACGTATTACTAAATTTTAATTTTTTGATTAGAATTATTATTATTATATGCAATAAAGAAACTGGTATCCTCTCTATTTTTAAAAGTGCACACATAATATTAATTATGTTGAGGCTTAAAATGAAATAAATTTGCAATACCTTCTCTGCCTTCGCCGGAGATTTCAACATCCGACGGAGCAGCCCGGGTAGCGAAGGCTTCGAGATCCTTCGCCGATTCTCCACAACGAACTTCAGAGCCTCCTCGGCCGTGAACATGGGGGAATTATCCTTCCCTCGAGTGAACAACAAAGCGGCGAGCACACCCCCAATGCCAGATCCGGCAGCAACATCAAAATAATCGGCGATGGCTGCCCTAGGATTACCTGAAGGGACGAAGTCAAAATTTCAGTTTCGTAAGAGAAAAAATATATGTAACTCGTAGTACCAAAAAAGGAAGGTTTACGTAAATTTATTGTAAAAAACCATACTTTCAGCTGCAAAAAAACTTTTGTTGCAACTGTTTTATAACATAATTTCTGTCATTCTAGCGACAAAGTTGGTATAATTCACGTACCGTTAAATTTAGTTTATAATAGTGAATTTGACTTTTGCTCTCGAAAATTTCACCAATTGAAGTACATTTTTGTTGTGATAATATATTTTGATGATACATAAAGTAATTAATTATATATGATTAGGGCAATATTAGTAATTGATTGTTTAACAAAATCTTCCTTTGAAATATTCACAACTAATTACCTGATTTGCGGCGGAGAGAGGACTGGAGGCTGGCTAGGGACTTGGCGGCGAGAATCCCGTCCGTGGCACCGCCACCGTCGATGGAGAGTATCCTGACCTTTCCGGTGATGTGCACGCCGGATCTCATTTTGTCGACCTGAATCGGTTGAGTTTTGGAGTGAGAAAGCTTGGAGTCATCATAACCGAAGAGGAATTTGTTTTCGAGGATTGAGAAGATCTCGCAAGTGAGCTTATCGGCCTCGAAATTTGAGTCAAGCATTGAATCAACAGTAGCTACAGATGCCATTTTTAGTTTGAGATCGAATGTATCTTTATTTTTAATTTTATATATTCTAGTTTTGTTTTGTATGAGGAGGAGGAGGAGGAGAAAAAGAATTAAGTTGAAAGGTGAATGAATGAATGGGAGAGAGGAAGAGTGGGTGAAGTGGTATATATAGTAAGTGGGGGAGGTGGGTACGGGAATGTACATATACGTGCGTCTGTTTTGTTTGTTTGTTAAAAAATTGAAATGGACCCTTTATTATTTAAAAGAACATTCGTCGGTTGGGCGATTATTTCATTAATCGCCTCCTTTAACTCCATCAAATCAAATCAAATCAAATCAAATGGGTTTTTCGGAATATATATTGTTTGGCGGTTAAATTTTTTGAGTTTCCTGTGCCGACGGGTAACTAACGTGACGTCATATTTTTCCTTTCTCCGTTTCCGTAAAATTAAAGCAATTCATTTTAGTTGAATCATGTTCCGTCTAGTCTAATCAGACTACTATCAAATATTTATTTTATATATATATGTGGGGCAAAATTATTTATCCCATCCTCTTTTTTGAACCAGATGATCTATCTAGTAATACTTGTATGCAAGAGTTCTATTCTAAATTCATATTTTGAATCTGAAGTTATTAACATCATCTTCAATAGCTCTATCTATATATATATATATATATATATATATATATGTTCCATTCATATAAAAAGTGAAATGTTCTAAACTTTCGAATAAATTTGGTAAACGAAATTACATTTTTTTTAGATACATCTAGAGGGATGGCAAAATGAGCAAAGCGTCTATCTACACAAATCTACTAAAAGGTTAAAAGTGAAAATTATGGCACATAACATTTAACTTCTTAATCTCATCAATGATTGATCCTACATCCAACAATATCAACTCTGAACAGTCAACAAGAAGGATAATTGACTAAAAACCGCTCTCGAACACTACACTATATATCAAAACCTCTTGATACTGTTGCAAAATCTGCCTTTTAGAGCAAGCACTTCAACAACCTCAACTCCTAAAAAGCCAAATTAAACAGTGGCCATGCCTTGGCGAGCAACTCATCGCTGGTAATCACAACAAACACGACCATTGTATGCTTAAAATCCATAGAATTCACAGGATTGTTCATACTAAACTAAATCTATGTACCTTCAAGCGGGCTCCTGGGAATATCGATTAATCCGAGGCCTAGCTAGCCTTCTAACCCTCTACTTGATAAAATAATAATAGTATAAATGTTTTTTATTTTTTAATTATTATGTAACTTGACCTCTTACAAATAGTTTAATATAAAAAGGATAAGCAACGAAAAACCAATAAAAATTATTTTCATGACCATTTTTTTGTTTTGGGCCAAAGAGTAAAAGTGTATATTAGCTAGCTCACGGTGTAACATTTCAGCAATTAATTTACTAAAAAGAAGATTATTTACATTTGAAGCTTCACGTTTAATGGTCAACGGAAAAATCCTAGTAGGACCTTTAGTGGGTCTTAGTAAGATTGCACTTTTTTGAAAGAAAATTTAATCTGTCCTTTCTCTTTTGAATTTATGCTTGTACGTACAATTTTATTTTCTTTATTTAATTTCCATCTTCTTCATCATATAGTATATTTAATTTTTATTCTAGTACGTACCACAAAGAAGATAAGATATATAATGTATGTTTGTGTGTAATATAGCCACAGCCACAACCAGAAGCTTTTGGAGTCTTAAATACCTCTTTGATATTTCCCATCTTTGTACAGCTATACATGTTGAATATTATAAATGAATGGAGCCCAATTAATAAATGGCTTACACATTTTGATCTTTTTTTTGGTACAATTAAATAAGTTGTTGTGCATCTTTTCATCAAGATTTAGGGGTCGAATCATATAATATTTAAAAAAAATAAAATAATAATAATAATAATAATAATAATAATAATAATAATAATAATAATAATAATAATAATAATAATAATAATAATAATAATAATAATAATAATAATAATTCTGGTGGTTTTATGGCTACTGGGAATAATTCAACCACTAACACTTATTTTTAATCGGTAAATCTTTATGTTAAGATGAACTTAATGGTAGAAGCATGTCACCAATTTTTTAAACGGATGCAACTGTGGATTCTATCTTTCTACTTATATATAGTATTGGTATGTTCGAGCGGAATCTGTTCTTTCATTTTTAGTCGACAACGTCGAAGTTGTTCTATCTAAATTTTTCTTTTTCTTGCAAATATATAGTTTACATAAATAAAAGAATTCTTTCTTCTTCTTTTTTTTGGATAAAAACATATAAATAAAAGAATTCTGTGACTGTTTGTATCAATGAATCGTTTTTTGGATAATGGAAGAGGAAGGATTATTTTTATTTTCTTAAGTGGAAAGTTGAATTTGAAGTTAACCCGAAATCTTGGTATTTATGTAGAAAGCGACTACAAGAGAAAAAATATATTTATTGTGTCTAGGTTGGCAAAATTTGTGTCTTTAAGATGATTATAAGCTACTTCAATTCACATGGATGTGGAATGAAACTTTTTGTTATGTCCACCCTCGTTGTTTTGATGGTTGTGTAGTATCCACCTCCATTTTGGTTGCGTGTCCACTAATTTTTGTGGTAGTGTTCTACTTGTATACAAAAGTTCGTATCTAAAAAAATTAATAATAATAAGACCAACAAAAGCACTATTAAAATACTTCTATTTTGAAGATCCGGGTTTTCACCCAGGTAAGCAAATGCGTGGTATTTCACTCGGCGCACTACGGTTCAATTCCCCTTCCCTCTCTCCTCCCTCCCTCCACCAATAATCACCCAGATCTATTATTGCTTGTATAAAAAAAAATACTTCTATTTTGAGTGCAATGCAAATTTATTGCTCTACTAATATTTTTAAACAATGACAGAATTTATGCTCTATTGATCTCTCGCACATATTTTTGAACTATCAGTTATTCAGTTGTAGTCTTACAATATTCTTCACATAATAATAATAATAATAATATATACGGAAAAGATCTAATTAAAGATGGCCAATTTATTTTTTTAATGCGGAACAATCATTTTGTTGGAGTAAATGGATAAAAATTTTGATGAAACTTGCAGAGATCTTTACGATTAGTAGATCATCTCTACCAAATTTTATCGAAAAATTCAACTGGAAAGTGGGCTCGCTAAACATCTAAAATTTTAACGGTCATAAATGCGCATATATATCAATTTTTGAGTTAACCACTTTTCGATTGAATTTTTCAATGAATTTGGTAAGGATGATACACCAATCATGAAGATCATTTTCACCAAGTTTCATCAAAAAATTCATATGTTTACTCCCTCAAAATTACCGATCCGCATTTGAAGACTAAAAAAATTGGTGGACTTTAGATCCTATCTAAAACCTTCAAAATTTTCCAAGTCATATATAATCAAGTTAGATATATGCAACGTATACAAATCGCATGAGCACAGATCGATAATAAGCTATAAAAAAATTGGGAATGTAATATCAAAACTAGCTGGCCGCTAAATCTAACGTTAAAATTATCAATTCTTTGATGATAATTATAGTGATAGCGAAGTGATTGAAGTGTGTTCGAAGTGATGAAAAGGTCGTCGCTCCTATAGAAAAGTAAAAAAAAAAACTAAAATCATCTACCTCAAGGGAAAATGTACTATATATGGAGGAAGAAACCGACATTGCACTGCCATTCTAGTGAGAAATAATATGGAGTGGTACACATTGATTAAAAAGAGAATTTCGTACAGTCTATAAAGTTATATATAGGTAAATACAATATATTTATTTGAAATTGGGACAACTTACAAAAACATACGTACACTTGTTCTGTCTATATCAATTATCATGGAGGAATTAACAAGATTAGTAAATGAGATTTTAAAGGGTTAGATATGTTGGAAAATATTTCGGTGATATTTGGTGGATGTTTTGAGTTGAGTTTTTAAGTTGAGTTTTTAAAATTTGGTGTTTGGTAAAATTTGGAAGTATGTTGAAAAGTGAATTTGGTTTTTGTTTGAGTTTTTTTTTAACCAACTAAAAGATCTCATAAAAAAAATTTTAAAAATAGTCACAATGGATCTTATTTTATAGATCTTGACGAATATGTTTTAAATATACATTTTTTATTTTAATTTTGATTTTTGAATTTAAAGTTATGGTGTTTTAAAAGTTTTTTTAGAGAGAGAAAGTAAAGTGAAATAAATTTTGTGAAGTGTGAAAGTATAGTTGAGTTTAAATTGAGTTTTTAAAATTTGAGGGAAAAATAAACACATACCAAACAGGCCCTTCGTATCCATTTATTCTAACAATACATTACTCTCTTTTAATGTACACAGTATATAAGTTGAAAGAATAAACCGTTAATGAATAAAGAAGTAATCTAATGATAAGGTATTATTTTCTAACACAAAGAGTATAAGTTCGAGTCACATACAAATTCTTTTATTAAAAATGGCTTCCTTTTTTTAATAATTTAGATTAAATTTCGTAGGCATGTAAACGAGTCTCATAGTTCCTTATTAAGTGTTTCACTTCTTCCCTATCATAATCCATTTATTAAAAAATGGCTTCCTTTTTTAAATATTATAGATTAAATTTGGTAGGCATGTAAACAAGTCTCGTAGTGTTTTATTAAGAGTTTCACTTCTTCCTTGTAACATAATCCACGTATAATATTTCACAAGTGAAACGGTGATTTTTGAACTCAAATTCGAAATTTCACATTGTTATTTCTCAAATGATGAATCTAGTTTCTTTTCAGGATTATCATATTATAGTATTATACCACGGTCAATGTATTATATCACAACATTAATTGTTGCATGGGTAAATTACACTTTACCCGCATGAATTATTGTTCAAGTACCACTTTACCTACCAAATTATTAATTTTGGCAATTTTTACTACAAACTACATATTTTGTTACAATTTATTTCAAATCACTAACGGGATTAAAAAATATACATAATTTGAAAGCAAAATTAAAAATTTACAAATGATAAAATGCACTTTGCCCACTTAAACTACTGTCTAAGTAAAACTTTTCCTATCAAGTAGCAATTTTTACCACGAACTACTGATTTTGTTACATTTTACCCCAAATTGTTGAGAGGGTTAAGCAAATGAACGAAATTTATTACATTTTGCCTCTCTCAGGTGATTTATCTCTCTATGCACCACCTCATCCACGATTCTCTCTTTCTACGAATCATAGTCTCCACCTATTGCACCATCGACTCTCTCACACCCATTAATGGCAACCACAATAGTGAATCACATCGGAACTCATTTTCTCAAGTTCTCTTTAATTTCTCACAACAAACCTAAGCTTTTATTTCCTAAAACATATCTAAATCCATTACATGTATATAATTGGTTTTAATAAAACCTCGTCATCTAGTTCCCCGAGAACCCTCTATATCTTTATTACTGGTGACTCCTTCTATGTATGCACCACTTCCTCCATAACTCTCTTTCTTTCTATGAATCACAATCTCCACTTGTTGCACCAACAACTCTCTCACATCCATTAATGGCCATCACAAAGGTAAATCATATCTTAACTCATTTTCTCAAATTTCCTTTAATTTCTTGCAACAAACCTAAGCTCTTATTTTCTAAAACATATCTAAATCCATTAAATATATATAATTAGTTTTAATATATAAAACCTCATCATCTAGTTCCCCCAGGACCTTCTCTCTCTCTCTATTATTGGCGACTCCCCCTCTCTATACACCACCTCCTCCATGACTCTCTCTCTCTGTGTATCGACAAAACCCACAAATCTTCACTTTCAAATTCAAATCCTTCCCTTTCCTCTCTACGTTTAAATGGACCTAAAAAAATGATTTAAATTCTATATGTTTTTAACCCCGTTAGCAATTTGAGATAAGTTTCCATAAAATCAGTTGTTTGTAATAAAAATTGCTAAAATCAATAGTTTGGTAGGCAAAGTGACACTTTTCAGGGGACAAAGTGTAATTTAATCTTTGTTAATTTACAATTTTGCCCTCAAATTAGTCTGAATTTTAACTCCGTTACCAATTTGAAATAATTTGCAATAAAATTAGTAGTTTGTGATAAAAATTAGTAAAATTAATAATTTGGTATGTAAAATACTACTTTGGACAATAATTTAGGTGGACAAAGTATAATTTATCCTTTTTGCATGCATATATACTATATAAGAACACAATAATTACTTTCGGTTACGACCAATTTTGTGGATTTCCTATTTTACCATTATAATCATTTTCTTTTCATACTTGCACTTGCATAACATTATCTAGTTTTTGAAGACAAAACTAACTTCAATTTAATTGATTATCTAGTTACTTGGATAAAACATGTAGATTAATTGAGCACCAAATAAACAAAAGAAGTGTAAAATTCAGGACTTTCAGTTATCGAGTTACACAAATACACATTGTCAGTAGATTAGTGGATGAATAGAATTGATGCAAAATCCACTCGGACCCCGATAGAAAGGCACGTCACTTTGTCATCAATATTAATCGCGAGTAGTAATCGCCAAATGTATAACTACGGCTGGGGCGAGCAGATTCGAAGCGATTTCCTCGCAGATCACCGACGATTTGTCGTCAAGCGCCTTCCAACAAAACATTAAGGGTGTGTTTGATTGGGAGTATTTTCCATGGAAAATATCCATTTTCCACTTGATTTGACAACTTAAGGTGTTTGATTGGCTTTTTTTTCTAGGCAATTGAATTCCCACTTTTGGCTCACACACTTACATTTTCCTTGTAAACAAGGAAAATATTTTCTTTGGGGGGGGCTAGTTTTTATTTTCCAGGCAATTGCACGGTTTTCGAGACAACATTTTACCCATTTTCTACACTAAAAATGCTATAACTTAAACTACAAAATTCAAAATTTAATAAAAAATTTATATTTAAAATCTACTCATCAAGATCAATTAAACAAGATCCATCATGACTATAAAATTATGTAAAAAAAAATACCCATAATTTTTTCTACATTAAAAATGCCACAATACAACCAATATTTTCCGGGTAGAAAATTAAGGCAATCAAACACACTACACTTCATTTTCCATGCAACTCAATTCTAGGCAATTCAATTACCGGTAACTTATTTTCTTTCCATGCAAATTCCACGCTTGCAATCAAACGCACCCTAAGTTAAGTCTATGCATCGAATCCGCAGCCGATATTTGTCACCCGATTTATGTTGGCCCAAGTGGGGACACCGCCAGTAAGTAATCCCAACAAAGAACAGTCCAATCCTTACAACCAAACAAACATAAAATAGCAATATAAATCTAAATAAATACAATAAGTATGGTCATGTCACCCACACATTGTTGTCGGACCAAAAAACAATTCAATATTCCATTTTTCTTTACTTCTTTTAAAAAACAAATCCTTCTTTACATGCCCAGGCCACATATATATATTTGTTTCTTAATTAATCATTTGGTTTTTAGGTCTTTACTAAAATTATTAGGGTTAGTTACATTTTAATACTAATATTAATTAGTTTGGGTTTTCATAGTCTAAGGTTGTGTTTGGTTGGCATTTCTGGACAAAATTTTAAATTTTTTTCTCAAAACACAATTTAAAATCAACTCACTTTCACACTTCCCAAAATTTATTTCACTATACTTTCTCTCTCTAAATTTTTTTTTAAAACGCCATAACTTTAAATCCAAAAATCCAAAAATAATAAAAAATATATATTTGAAACCTACTCATCAAGATCTATAAAATAAGATCCATTGTGACTATTTTTTGAAATTTTTTTATGCAATTTTTAATTGGTTGAAAAAAACTCAAAAAAAAACCAAATCTACTTTTCAACATACTTCAAAATTCTACTAAACACCATATTTTAAAAACTCAACTTAAAAACTCAACTCAAAACATCAACCAAACACAACCTAAGGGGTGGGTTTCTACTTCTTTTTTTATTTAGAAGTCTCAATTGTCTGAACGTGAGTGCAAAATTAATGGATGGCTGAGAATAATTTCTCAACCTAATGGCTTCTTTGCTTGTAGTTTTGTGCCAATGTTTTGTTTTAGTTTTGTTTACAATAAAATGTTATTTATGGTTTAAGGGAATTAGATGTTAGGGATATCATAATTGAAGATATAAGACTTTTTATATTAGAAGTATGTGCTTTGACTCATATTTTCTTGAAAGCTTCGTATTTTTATTTACGAATTCTTATTGCTTGTTTTTCATATAAATATAAAACGTGGTGAATTCAAATCTTGAGATTTAGTATTTTCACATAAACGACCGTGTGTCCTTCCTAGCTTTAAATGGTATCAAGTGAGAGTTTTGTATATGGGTACTTGGATATGGTGTGTGACAAAAACTGTTTCAAGAGACAAGCATGTTTTACTTCATGAGTGACTGAGTTGACATAAGTGGTATGAACAAATTTTCTCATAGCAAAGTCTGGGCAATCCAAGTTCACGTCTCAACAAACATGTATATCGTGTAAATATGTTTATTAGATCTTGTAATAAAAGGAATCTATGTTGTTAGCTATATTTTTTTCAATATAGTTTGCTATGCTTATGCAAAGAAAGAATTACAATACAATATAATATAATTACTTCAGGTCCATTTGATAATAATATAAAAAAAAATAGTTGATTTTTGTAAGATGTTATTAAATAAGTTGAAATATTTGATGAGATATTTTCTTACTTTGTTGTTTTTTATGGAGAAATTTTCTTTTGTAGTTGAGGAAGAAAAAAATTTCACTAAAAACTATGAATAATGAATAACATCTACTTATAAAATGAGTATGAAATAGATATTATTTTATCACATAACTCAACTTATTTTCCAACTTCTTATTAAATCAAGTGTTTGTATTTTTATTTTCTTCATTATTATCAAATGTTTTACAAAATAGCCCGCTAACGCATGCAGTATTTTTTACTAGAAATTAGGTAGAATGGCTAATAACACATTGATTTTTACCAAAAATTCAATGAATAATATTTTTTTGAATGAAGGGCCTATTTTTAATTGGTAATTAGTGTAAGAGACCTATTTTGTTTTGTATTTTAAATGAATCTGTTTGAATAAATTTAAATATCATTTAATTAATAAAAACATGTTATGTATTACCTAAATTACCCCTCTTTATGAAATTTGCACAAAAAATATGGACTGCAAAGTTCATATTGCAGTGAAATATTGACTGCAATATGAACTTTACACTAAAAATATGGACTGCAAAGTTCACATTGCAATAAAATATGGACTGCAATATGAACTTTGCACCAAAAATATCGACTACAAAGTTCACATTGCAGTGAAATATGGAGTGCAAAGTTCATATTACAGTGAAATATAGACTGCAAAGTTCATATTGCAGTGAAATATAGACTGCAAAGTTTATATTGCAGTCCATATTTTAATGCATATTGGTATTTTTTAGTTTATTTTAAGGGTTGGGATGTCATTTTACAATGAAAAAAAAATACATGTCATATTATCAATAAAATAAAAAATAGGTCATTTATTTACAAAAAAATTATTCTTTAGCTTTAGTGTAAAAATCTTTCTCTAATAAGACCTTTTTTTTAATTGTCCCTATTTTTTATGCACAAAAATAATTGAAATTGAAGTAATAACTACTCATCCATCTGGCAAAAACTCATTAAACATGAGAGAGCTGTATGTATATGGAAACAAATGAAGGCATTAGAACTTAAGAATTTAGTTTTTATTTTTCAACATATAACGTGTCGAACGCGTTAAAACTATATATTTTGTGTCCCTCTTTTTCGGTGGATATCAGGTGTTACGACATGTTCACACTTTTTTATAAGAATATATAAAACTAAAGACACAAAACAATTATTATCTTAGTAAATACAAAATAAGAAAATAAACTTAGAAATTCCTCTTCCTAATTATATGTATTTATATGCTTGGCAATTAAATTAAAGAGCGGACATTGTGTTATTAGTCATTTTCTATTCATTCTTTATGCCTAACACCTACTTTAAGTGACAGCAACTTGGTTGGTTAATGATGAGTTTTCGACTTTAATCATTTGTACACTCATATATAATAGTGTTTGTTTGTGTTCATGGGAATTGATGATGTTTAATTAGTTTAATTAGCAGGCATTATGGATAGGATTGAACAATTTCAAAGCTACGTCAACATCACTTTTTCTTACCTTTCTTAAACCAAACAATTAATTGTTATTTTTTTTCTATATATTTGTTAAGTATAATAATTATTGCGATTCTTTTTTTTAACCGTTTAAAATTTTGAAAAAAAAATAGTTCTTAATAAGATATCAAAGTCTAATTGTCTGGAAGGTTTGAAATTCAAGCCTCAGCACATCTAACCCTCATCTATTAATTATGTTTTCATTTGTTCTCTCTTTTTGTTCTTCATGTGCGAGTATGCGGTCGCATGTGAAAAAGGGTATTAAGTAATATTTATGTTGAACATTATTTTTTTAATGCACGCATTTTTTTAATTTTTTGTACAAAATAAAAGAAGCAAAAGCCACTGGAGTTGTTTTAGTCCAAGAAGAGGAGAAAAAGTTAGCAAAGGATTAATTCATCGATTTATGGCCCGTTTGATTGCGTAAATTACCTAATTTTAAAATTAATTAATTTTCAATTGAAGAATTGTGAATTTGCTCATTTATGAATAATTCAATTCTAATTCAAGTAGTACTGTTTGGAAAACTTAAACGAGAAATTTCAATTGTTAGAATAAAAACATGATCTCTATTATTCTATGTTATTTAAAATTTTGTCTAAATGCATCAACATCACGGGTAGAAATTAGACCTTCTTGAAAAATAGAGTTAGAATGAATAATCTAATTCTATAATTAAGCAATTTCAAGTTTTACTTGAAATGACTTAATTTGAGCTTTTGTGAATCAAATTGAATTGTTATATTTACAATTATTCAATTTACACAACCAAACACTAATAAATGAAAATTTTGTAAATTACTTAATTGTAAATCATCTAATTCGCAATTTGAAGGACAACTAAAAGGACCCTTAGTTACTACCTTTATTTAAGTAGTCTAGTGGTTAAAACAAACATAAATCGCTATAGGACCGGGTTTGATTTCCCCACCTCCACTGATTATGAATATGTACCTCAAAAAATTATGTTTAATTACTACTACATCACTCTAGACTTAAAATGCATCATTAAAATATCTAAATTGTCATAAAAATTGCATAAAACATACCATCTAGACTACTTAAAATGCTAAGACCAAGTGATTAAAAGTGTGATGATTCACCTAGGGCACCACAATTTAATCCCCCTCTCCTCCCCCTTCTCCCAAGAACCACTCGTAGGCAAGTGTTTCGAAATTTTTCCTCCAACTATCTCTCGAGAAAGACTTTCCTACAAATTACATCGGGCATTACACACAAGATTTTGAGGAAAAGTCGTAAAAAAGTTAAGAAATTATTTATAAAAAAAATGATTTGACCTAAAAAAGTGGAAAAAATATTTTTGATTAAGTTTGTAATAACTAATTATAAATTACGCAAACTACTTTAAATTCAATTAAAAATTATTTTATTGTAATATAATTATCGGAAAAACTTACATGCAAATTATAATATTCTATAAATAATTATATTTATATATGTGTTAACAAATATATATATATATACATGTCATTATTGAAAGTAATTTAATTACAGTTGTTATAACACATTAAATTTGTGTGAATGTTTAGTGCATCATTTATTTTGTTTTAGTATGAAAAAAAGACTTGCTATTAGTTATTATCATATTTTTAATATTTTATGTGTATATTATATGATGTGATTAATTATAGTATATACTTTATTAATCTTAAATTAAGAGCAAATTTTTCTTTGAACAGTAAATTACTATTGTGTATCTTATGTTTAGTCTTAAGTTTCTTTTTGTGGTATCAAACAAACGAATACAATAAAATAAATTTCTTTTTCTTTTTTACTTTTTTTTTTCTTGGTAATCATTTTACCACGTAATTTTTCTGGCAAGTGAACAGAGCCTTGAGTCTAAACTACCTTAACTTTAGAAAATTATTTAATTGATTTTTATCTCAAAAACCTAAGTTAAGATGCATGCCCAAAAAAGCTTTATATATACACCAAACACCTAATTCAACCCAGCCTACCGGCCACTTAGAGAACTAAACCCAAATCAATAATTCTTTTTATGAAACTTCGGGAAGAAAAAACAATAATAAGTGATAATTAATTAAAATACGTTATTAGTATCAGTATCATAAGTTTGGATTATTTGTTAATATTTAGGTTTTGGCCTAAAAGAATTTAGTCAAATACACATGGTATCTTTTCTTGCTAAAGGAAATATATATATATACAGAGAGAGAGAGATGCACGTATTTCATGTTTTTGTAAATATTTAAAACACTGATAATATGTTTAATGTTTCTAAAATATAGGTGGTGTTATTATTTTTTTTTAATATCAAGTGTCGCATTTGTCTCTGGGTGCTTTTATATGATACACTGCTTGAAACTTATAGGAGCCTTTTCTTTTAATCTAATATGAACATGAGTTTAAACTTTAAGATCCGAAAGCTAAATTTGAATGTGAATATATATATAAGTTTTGAAATATTATGTTCCCTAAATGAAATCTCTGGATAAGCTATTTTGAGTTAAATTTTTTAATCCAAAGTTGGGTTCACCTTTGAATGATTAGCAATGAAAATTCAGAAATTATCTCTAAATTTATATATATATATATATATATAATAAAATAAAAAGAATTTAACACATTCTGAATGAGCTTTTGTTCAAATTTAAGATACGAAAATAAATATCACAATAACACTCACTAGATAAATTATTCACTTAGGCCTCGTTTGATTCAGGTATTAGGATCAATGGGATTAATAATACCAGTATTAATAGTACTGGATTATTAATTCTGGTATTAATTTAATACCAATACCCTGTTTGATTCATGTAGTATTAATACTAGGATATCTCATGCTAATGTTTATACCATGTTTTGTTATGTAACTCGTATACGGGATTATATTTTGAACTAACAAAATAAAAATATTTTTTAAAAAAAAAATTAATTTTTTTTTAAATAAATTAAAAAAAATTTATAAAAAAATTAAAATAATATTAATATAGTAGTAGTAGTGGTAGTGGCATTTTTGAAAATATTATAGTAGTAATGGCATTTTTGAAAATATATGGTTCCTTTGTCTTAATCCTGGATAAACAATACTGCATCCCCCTTGGTATTAAATTATAACACAAAGAGTAGTATTAAGTTAATACCGGTATTAGTAATCCCAGCACATTTGTACGAATCAAACAAGGTATTATAAAAAAAGTGGTATTAATAATCTCATCCCACTTTTTAATACCCGAATCAAACGAGGCCTTAAAGTATTAGTACTTTAAAAAGTCTGTGGCTAATACGTAATACTAGTTTTGAATTAAGAACATTATAAGTAAATTTAACGCAAAATGTATAACTGATTAATTAAGACAAAAATGAGACATAATTATAAGCTCGGATCACACCCAACAAATTGCTGGGACAAATTCGGTGCACTTATTGTGCTCTAATAAATTGCGTTAAGTATTAGAAAGTTTTTTATTTTTTTTAAATGATAAAAATTATGAAGTGGGAAATGTATTTGAAAGGGGTCAAGGAAAGTGACAAGGGACTTGTCAAATGATAAAGAAAGAAAGAAAAAGAGAATACACGTGTGACAGAGAGAAGTCAAATGGTGGGCTGTGGACAAGGTCAGCCTGTAGCTGGGTGGGCCCACTTCTCGAGACCCACCATCCGGACAGCATTATATATGGTATCAGATTCTCCGCCGACACCGCTTTGTGTACACATGCACTATTTTGTTATACTTACTAATCATGTACCGCTTTGTAAAACAGTACCCATGTTTTTATTAATTAAATGATATTTAAATTTATTCAAATACATTCATTTAAAATATAAAACAAAATATTATAATACGGTTTAAAATTACAACTTAATTGGGAAAATTTTAATATTTTTAAATTATATTAGTATTAATTTGATAAAATATAATGATTAATGAGTCAGATTAATTAATATTCTTTAATACGATAATAACTGATAGAAACAGTTAATAATATACGTAGTTGTATATATAATTTATATACTATTACACATGTGTTTGTTAATTTAATAGAATCTTATAATTTATACATATAATATTATATATACAAAAATATTTTTTTATTATATTTTTATTTACGGGATAAAACAGATCTATCAAATAATTTTTTAAGATGACAAATCTGGTTTGAATAAAAAAATAAAAAGTCTCTCGTTTAAACTCAAATTGATAACACTTGAAACACGATAAAACTGACCCACCCGAACCGACCCATTGCAAGATCCATAAGCATATATTATCAATTGATTCTAATATATATATATATAAGACCTTGGACTTTTTAAACTAATATAACATTTATAATATTGGGTCTCCTATGTAAAATATAAATGCTTTAAACGTAAGAGAGGGTGCAAACATCCACCCTACACAGTCTTCAGACCTGCCAAATATACCAATACTTATGTCTAGTGTAATGTTGAGCCTTAACACGCAGACAATTTCTGTTAAATGATGTGAAGCCTTTATCACTGTTAAGCATAATACATGAATGAGACAGTCTAATCTAATAACACGGTAAGGATAGAACATCTAATGTAGAACAAATTGGTAATAAATGATTTATTGTCTCAACAAATCATAGTGTCTTCATTCTAGTATTGACAGTTACATCGCATAGGTTGGCGCCAATATTTATTTATTTTTATACGAGGCACCGGTATATTATCATTAAATTTTATTCTCATGATTAAAAACATAAACTTACGTGATCATAACTAAAATTTGGCAAATATGCAAAAAAAAAATTAAAAATAGTTGAAATACTGACTGATTTTTTACTTCATAATTATAAATATTCCCAGACACGCAAGAATTAATAGAAAGAAAGTGATGTGTGTGGCTAAGGTATTTCAAATCCTATGGATAATCTCAACTTGTGTTTGCACGGACCCTACTGTCGTACTGTACTTCAAAGCCCAAGGTTTTCACTCCAGCTATATGGACACATAACCGGTAGTAAATATATGTTTAAAAAAAAAAAAAGTAGTAAATATTAAAATATTATTTAAGAAAACTAGGAATTACCCGCTCGCTTGAAGTCTTTATAGGATTAAGGAATGAATATGATAATAATTTTTTTTTTCGTAAAAGATTTGAAAACAACAAGTTTATTATTATCAATAATTGTACTATTTTTAAACGAAAAAAGGATAAACTAATATTTATTATGTCAAAGAAAAAAGTTTATAATTATTTTCGTTAATGTCATTCCATATCTATTTTTTTTATGATATTAATTAATATGTTTGGTTAATTTTCAACAACTTTTTATTAAGACCAGTTTTAGTGTCACATATATATACGCGGGAAATTTTAATTGCAGGCCAGTCCGTACAAACTGACTTTTTTTATAATGGTTTTGCGTCATAAAAAACACTTTTCAAATGTTTTATGACGAAAAACCGTCGTAAAATGACCAATCCGTAAAGATTGGTCCGTACCAGAAACATACCATATATATATATATATATATATTACAATACACGAGCTATGATTTTGTTGCACTATAATATAATGTTAGATATTTATAATCAAATAATTACCGTGATCAATTTTTTAGAAAATTTGTACGGCACATAATTCAGCTTAGAACATGATATAATGAAGCAGTTCAACTTTTTCAATTAATTTATTTCTGGCATGAGTATTCAATCTATTATAGTTAGAGAAAAGACCTATTCCCCACCCCAAACTATGGGTTCAGTAGCAAAATGCACCCTCAACTTTAACTTATAGAGTTACAACCTAAGGGCCCGTTCGGTAACGTTTTCGGATAATGTTTTTCGAGAATGTTTTCAGAAAATGAAAATGAGAAAATGAATTTTTCGAGAACGAAAATAGTGAAAACATTTTCAGAGAACGAAAATAGTGAAAACATTTTCCGAGAACGAAAATAGTGAAAATGAAAATTGCAAGATTGAAAATGGTGAAAACATCATTTTGGCGTTTTTGCGTTTTATGCTTTAAACTTGAATTCGTTTTCCGAAAACGTTTTTCGTGTTTTTGTCAATATCCCACCGAACGCATTTTTTATCCGTTTTTTAACTCAAAAAACAAAAACGGGTCTCTAAAAACGCTACTGAACGGACCCTAAACTATCTTCCAAGTTTCAAGCTACTCACTCCATCCATTTGGGACGTCAAGTGTGACGGTTATAGAGGCATTTATGTCAAAACACTAAAAAAGATCCCTTCCCACATAAACGAACTTCCTCAATTATCTCCTCTAAAATAATTTTGTTACTTATTTGTCAAATTTGTATGAGGAAATGAATTAATTTGTTGTGTCAAGGATTGAATTTATTAGTTTTGTGTTTTCTTATTTTTACTTACAGCGTCGAGATGGTGTAGCGATGGTAGAGAGTTGTTGAAAGCCTAGGATTGAGAGGAGAATCACATTCTATGACTAATATTATACCTTTAAACAGAAGGTTGTTTAAAAAGGAATCTTTATTCTGATAGAATGGATACGCTCTGGGACGGAAGGATTAGGGTGGTGTAACTGCATGGGGGCTATGATGGTGGTGGTGGTGATATTGAGAAGTTGCAAGGAGTAACTATTGTTGGTTTAAGGTTTTTAGGACAAACTCATAATACAGTTTAGGGCTTAATTTGACACAAATTGAAGTTGCAGGGTGCATTTTTAAAATAAACCCAAAGTTTTGGGAAGTGGAAGTGGAAGTGTATATCTTCCATCTAAGATTGTGATATTTAATAAATCATAAGATTTTGAAATTCGTTATTTTTAAACCTCATAACTTTCAATTTAGATGTTCTTCAAAATTTAAAAATTTTGATAAATGTTTTGTAAATTTTCAAAATATAATTATATAAGTTGAGTTTGAGTGGATTCTTATTTACTTAGATTATCTTAGTCACCAGTAATAAAAGGATTAAAAAGAGAATCAAATTCGAACCATATAATTCAACACCGGATTTCTAAAATCCCAACATTTTTTGCATAATTTATCTCAAAAGGATTCCAAACTTTGATAGAATTTTAAAATATCAATTAAATTGATGAAATATAAATGGTTAGTGATAACATGTGCCCTTAGGGCACATGTTAAATATCTAAATATAGAAAGAATTAAAGCTCAACATGCATTTAAAGTTGCATTGATTTTCAAGCAAAGATCTAATTCTTTCTATATTTAGGTATTTAACATCCGCCCTTAGGGCACATGTTATCACTACCCAAATATAAATTGAGAGATGCTATTACTACAACAAAAGTTCCTTGCCAAAGTAAACCAACTCATCTTTGATGCTTTAAAACAAGATTGAATTGATCTAGCAAGAAACTATTGCTTTGGCAAATAGATATAAACTGGTGTGATAATCCATGTTTGAGTTAGACCCATCCAGTTTATATATGTTTCACCAAAAAATAAGGATTCTTCCAACGCCAAAACAACATTGACATTTTCATTTTAGTGAACCTTGAGTGCTTGAAATTTCAAATGGCTAAAAACTCTGCATCATGACAACACATCTTAGGAGCAAAGAAATCATAAAGCTCAACTCAATATTTAATTAGGGGAAAAGAAACGGACACAAAGTATGCCAAATAGTCTCTAATGTACATTAATGGCAATAGTTCAAACATATCGAAAGATATATTAATGCATCAAAATTAACAATACTAAAGATAATAATAAAAAAAAAAAAAAAGAGGACCCTCGCCCCCCTTCCATTTTGCAGTTTGTTGATAAAAACCAGGCTGTTCCGTTTTAAAAGACCGGAATCCAGCTCTCTCATCTCTCTTTCTATATCCCTAATCATTTAGTCAATCCGAGAAGCTATATAAGTTTTATAACACCTAATACGCGCTAGTACGGCTATACAGATCAAATTGGAAAAGCCCGCATCAAAATTGATAAACCGCAACCAGATAAAAAAATGGAGGGACAATAAGAAGATCCTCTTCATAGTAAAATCGTAACCCAAAAGGCCTGCTTCTGTTTTAAACGTGCAGACCATTACCGTTGCTATAAATGCCGTTGAGAAGCTTGTTTGCATTTCCAAATCGGTGTGGTGTTACTCCCGAGGTACCATTTCTCAATGGACTCAACGGCTTTGTTGTGCCCGTCTTTAAGAGACTATCCAATTGTCCACATGCTGCTGCTATAAGCCCTGTTTTGAACACAACGTATTATGTTAACCAGCAAATGAATAGTTTAAAGTATTGCAAATAGATCAAGACAATATAATTAAATTGTGTTTTTGTTGTTTCATTGAAAACCCGATACAACGTAAACTACTTTGTAACTGTTTGGTCCGTAATGGTAGCAAGTGGCAAATCAAGTGATCAGCTGTCTAGTATGCAGTTTGTTTGCACCAAAACATGGAAAAAATGTAAAACCCGGTTGTCATTTACAACGCCAACCACAAAGTCTTTCCAGTTTCCTTGCAAACCAATCCCTTCAGCAGCATTTACACATAAATACATAATACCTACATAGCTTAAAATGCAACTTCCCTTTGGGCAGTCTCAAGTTAAAGAGTCTCGTTTCCAAAATCAGACTACAAAGTGATGCCATGCACTCTTTGTCCATTATAACTAGGTTCTTGGGATTTGGTATTATAGATTTAAAGGGCGTCAGAAGAATCTATTTTTAGTCACCAACATTAATTTACAGTCACCTTATTTCATTTCAACACACCCATATGTACACCGCAAAACAATTGAGTCACAGATAAAAACAATGGTCACTTACCGAAGGAATCAAATTAGCCATTATGGACCACCACTAAAACCGAAAATAGCGCAGGTGGATCTAATGTTTTGTTAGCTAGTGTAGATTTTATCTAATAAAATTTTGAGAGTTTAAATATCCTTTTTCAGATTAAGTAAACTCATATATACAAGCATAATGTAGATTCCCTCCCAGCTACAAAAGAATAGCCACTTGTTAAACAAGAAGTCCATATGGACCACCCCAACAAGATGTTTCTCATGTTTGTATTGGCCAATGTAGATCCTGTTATGGCCCACTTACGATCCTGATACTCATAAGTCATAAGTAATGGCTACTGGATGTAGCCCTATTTCAGTTTTTTTTTTTCCTTATACAAGCCCAACTTCAAGTTACTAAAAGTACAATTACAGTATCTGATAAAACAAGAATGAGAAGAAAGAAATGTACCTAAGAAAAGAGCAGATGGTTTTCCTGGTCTTGATTTAAACTCGGGATGGAATTGGACTCCAACAAAATATTGATGAGTGGGCAGCTCAACAATCTGCAATTAGGAATTCCAAGCAAATTTCGTAACTGCCAGAATGGAACAAACCATTGCCACAACTAAATTAAAAAATCTACTAATAACTATTTGATGCAATTATAAAAAAGCAACCTCCATACGCTGACCACTTTCATCCTTGCCGGTAAAAGAAAGACCGGCATTTTCAAGTTGTGCTACCATATCCGGATTCACCTACATAAAATACCATGAAATAATTACTATTTCTTGGCGAAGAAACCTCTTGACCAAAATAATACAAGAGATGAACATATATCACACAGTTTGTTTGAATGCACTTAGTTTCATTAAAAATGCTGAAACTTTCATATTTTTACATCTTCCATGGTGTTTGGGTGCATAATTTCAAACTTTCTATGACATCGATTTCTACCGAGAACTTGACATTTTGTATTTCATAAACCACCTCCACCTTAAGGTTTTGTTCTCAAGAAAAAAATTCCAAGTAAAACCATTATATAACGAATGTAACTATATTTCACATATCAAAAATGCATCTTTAGCATTAACCAAGCCCTCACTAACTCAAATTTTTTCATCCACCTCGTATAAATTAATCAAAACGCACCCTTGGTGTTAACCAAGCCCCCATTAGTGTGTGTGCATGTGTCATAAAATACAGCCTATAAGAACATGAAATAAGCAAAAAACAGCGCAGAGAAAGTGCACATCAGTGCTACATACCTCATATCTATGCCTATGTCTTTCATCAATGAAGCTCTTATTCCCATACCTAGAAAATATAATCCATTGCACATGTTAACAAAAATATGTCCATTCAGACTAGTCAAGTTTGAGGGTTATGTGAACAGGATCATCTCCCGAAAATTCACAAGAAATGCAATAAATTTGTCCTCTTGGATACTCTGGTCGGTCATACACAGGCAAAGTTATGATGGATATCATGTATCTTCTTGAATGGAATAACATATGACAATTCGAAATACAATCGTGGAGGTCGACATATCCTTGTATGATCTGATTATTGCCATCCAATCTACACTATAATATAAAGCCAGGATGGACTTCAACCCCTTTTGGGGCTCCGTCATACTTTTGATTTCCAATGTACCCCCACAATTTCCTTTTTCATAAAAATTATGTTTGCAACAGGGTTTGAAACCTTGCTACTAAAAATGTTAAACAGAAATCTAACCACTGGGCCAATTGTGACTTATGTTAATTAGTTTGTTCAAATTAAAGGTATACGCATCACACAGACATCATGTGTACAGGGTAACCTATTTATGATTAATGTGCATCTAGAACATCCAATGATGCTTACAGTTTTGCAGATTTGCAATCCGAGACCTGAAAATATGTTCTCCTCGATCCAAGACGCATAGTACCTCCCATGTGGGTTTTCGAACCCTGTTCACATGAACCAAAAATAAGTGTTAATTCAAGAAAATGAAATGGTTTACTAAAATGAAAAATGTTTCTCAACACAGGTATATATAAGATAAAAGATAAACCTCGGGCATAAATATGACACAAGGACTATTTGTGTTAGTATCAAACTCGGTGCTGTTTGCATCTTGCAGCCCGAGAACAGATCTTGCAAACTCAATCACAGCTATTTGCATTCCCAAACAAATTCCAAGATACGGAATCCCATTTTCACGGGCATACTTTGCAGCAATTATTTTCCCTTCCACTCCTCTATCACCAAACCCTCCGGGAACAAGCACGGCATCTGCACCCTATAGATGAAGGATAATCAGAATGTTTACAGATAACCTATTGTACAGTAAAATCTTGGAGAAAGTAATTTCATTTGGGGTCCTTTTCTTATAACAGTTGGAAAAACGATTGAAAACACTAGTAAATTTATTAGCAAGAAAAAGAGGATCTCCATCTTTTCACGGAAAAAAATTCTTTCCCATCACCCAAAGAATCGTATTCCATGGAAAAGCCAAAAAATTAATAGAACATCTCCCCAAATCACTTGTCCCTTTTTCCATTTAGTGTTTTGAATTTTTGTTCCAACTTTTTTATCAAACACAACCCTTAGGGTGCATTTGATTGATTTACATGGAAAGAACTATGTTACATAGAAACAGGCTTAAAGAGACAAATTTACAAGGAAGGCAGTTTCATGGATTCCATAGAGAGGGGAAACAAAGGCTAAAGCAAGTTGTCCTACAGAAATTTATTCCTTGGAAATTTATGCAACCAAACACAGATAATAACAGAAATATGGAATATTAGGCATTTTCCATGGGAAAAAAGGGGCAACCAAAATTCATTATTTAACTCTACACTACACCAACCTTCAAGAAATTCCAAGCAGTTTTATAACCGTCAGGATTCTGCAGCAAAAGAAATTTAAAAAAGATGGTCAAACTATATAATAAGGTACGTAAAAATTAATCTCAGAAATGGAAGTTAATTATAAAACCTCGCTGGCAGTTGCATCTTCAAGGTCGCTGGCGGGAACCCAATCTACACAAAGTTTCCTGTGGCAAGCAACAGAAGCATGCAACAGAGCCTGAAGATAATACAATGAACCATATCAGTAAAAGCATAAACATTAGGCCAGCTCTTCTTTTCTTTTTTTGCAATAATATTAGACAAAATGAATTACAGGGGTTTTACTGTCATTTTTTAATCGCTGGATTTTTCATAAATCCAAGGTACACTTCTTCAAGGGACGAAGTAGCTATGAGTCACCTTCATAGGTGGCTTGGCCTTACGCTGACTCATATTGAACAAAATATTTCTCCCAAAATTACATACTCGCTCCATCTCAAACTGATAAACGCACTTTCCTTTTTCTAGATGTCTGAAATTAATCTTCCCATTTCTTTTTTTGGTCATAATGAATGTAGCAAATCTCGCAATAGAAAATAAGTTGTATTCTTGACCGTTGATTAAGGTCAAATTAGTATTTATTTCGTCAAAAAGTACCAAAGTCAAAGTGAGACTACAGACAAGGAGTATAAGGAAAGAAAAATCATCTCCACAACCCCCCCCCCCCCCCGCGCCCCCTTTTCACTTGAATAGTTGTAAGAAGAGAAGCAGCTTAGACCTAAAATAAATTGAGAGATGGGGGGGGAGAGAGAACGTATCAATGGCATCAAAAGTTGCATATAGTGATGCCAACTACTGTTGTAAAGGAAATGGAAACTACATTATAAACGGATATGAGGCTTCATAGATGATAACCAAGCAATTTCAAATCATAGATCATTTTAAATGACAAACTTCACCTTGAGTACAGATAGGTACGAATCGGAAAGGCCTGTATACTTTCCAACCATGGCAATTCTAACCTGCAATTTGCATGGCATAAAAGTTTTAGGAACCCTAGATCAAATAGTAACATATTACAAATGGATCATGAATATAAGAAACACATGGAACTTACGGGCTCATGTAACCTATCGCAGAGTTGAGCCCTAGATGTCCATTCTCCCAAAGCAGGTTTCCGAGCAACACTGCACGCAATGCACATAAATGACCTTACTGTGCATGAAAGATGGAAAAGAAATTTTGGAACTAAGGGTGTGTTTGATTGGCTTTTTTTTCAATGGAAAAAACCCATTTTCCACTTGATTTGATAAATTAAGGTGTTTAATTGGCTTTTTTTCCTAGGGAAAATATTTTCCCACTTTTGCTCACATTTTCCACCAAAACAAGGAAGACATTTTCTTTTGGTGGTGTGGGGGGGGTTGTAATTTTCCAAGACAAAATTTTACTCATTTCTACATTAAAAATGCTATAACTTAAAATACAAAATTTAATATTTAAAATCTACTAATCAAGATCAATTAAACAAGATCCATCATGACTATAGATTTATGTCAAAAAAAAAATATCAATAATTTTTTCTACATTAAAAATGTCACAATACAACCGATATTTTCCGGGTAGAAAATTAAGGCGATCAAACACATTTAATTGAATTTTCCATGCAACTTAATTCTAGGCAATTCAATTGCGTGGAACTTATTTTCTTTCTATGCAAATTCCATGCTTGCAATCAAACGCTCCCTAACATTGCAAACCAAATCCAACCAAATGAAAATGAGAATCGAGATCAATAAACAAACCCCAAAAGATTCAGCACTTTCAAGATCGCCTCATGAGCCTTCTGGTCCTAATTGAGAAGAAATACACTTTTTTATAAGTGCATGAAATGGTAATAAAGACAAGACTTGAACTTCAAACATATGACATAAATACTAACTTTCAATAGCAAAGGAACACGCCAGATGTTGGAAACATCATAGAGAGTGATGATATTCTCTGCCTGGAAATTTTATAAGAAAAAAAAATGGTACACGTATTTAGCAATTTGAACCTTGAAAGGACAAATAGGCATATGTCAGCTTTATTTGTTTACAATACACACGTGTATGTATAATATTGAAATCACAATACCGGAACATGGCAAAATCGGGAGAGTTTCTCCTTCACATTTTCATCAAGCTCCTGAAAATGCAATTTTAATTCCATAAGACAGACAGGGTAAGACAAACAACCATTATAACTACCAAAAACATGCAAGCATACATGTACATACGCAAGTACATATATATGCAATCAATCAAGAGAGAGACAGAGAGAGAGACCGTTGTACTACGGCAAGCTAAAATATTTGGCGTCAATCCCAGGCTTCTTAGTCCTCGAACACTGTGCTGCGTTGGCTTTGTTTTCTGAACATTGAAACAGAATTACTGAACCATTCAAACAGATATAGCCATCCCCATCTAAATAATAGGATTCATTGCACATAATAGTCTGCCATTACAGTCTGTAATTCCTGTATCTTATAATTTACCTGTTCACCAACAACATTCAAAACAGGCACAAGGCTCACGTGTATCAGGCAAAAGTTGCCAGCACCTGAGAAGGAAGGGGTAAATGAGACAAGCTCAACTACATACAAGAAAGTAGATAATTTAGATTTTTTCTTTTTAACTTAAACGCATTTGTTTATTTACGTATTAATCGCAGAAACAAAACTTACCAACACGATATGAGAATTGTCCAAGAGCCTCAATAAACGGCATTGATTCAATGTCCCCTGCAAGAAGGAGGTTGGTTTTAAACCAAACGAAACAGGGAAAAATAACCCACTTTGGTGCACACTGCAGTAGTGCTGCAAATTTACCTATAGTACCACCCAATTCAATGACACAAACATCAGCAGAACCTTCTTGCCCGTCAACAGGTATGGCCGCTACACGTTCAATCCACTCTTGAATGGCATCCGTGATGTGAGGGACAACCTTAAAAATTTGAAGTAACATACAAGAACAAGTAAAAAAAGAGTACTAAGCAAAATATATGCCCTCCGTCCCAAATTGACAGTCCTACTTCCTTTTCTGGATGTCTCAAATTGATACTACCATTTCCTTTTCTGGACATAGTCAACGTAAGTTCTCCCACTTAAAAAATAAGTTGTATGCTTGACCATTGATTTGGTTGAAACTAATATTTTCAAGTCCGAATGGCACAATCAATATGAGATGGAGTGAGTATGAGTCTGGCTCATCGAAATACCTGAACGGTTCTGCCTAGATAATCGCCCCTTCTCTCCTTGTCAAGAACAGCCTATCATAAAGAAAAATAATCAATCCAATAAGTCACCAATTTAACAGCAAAAGGGTGTTCAATTTAACTCTCATAACTAAAGGGGAAAAAGATTATTAACCCACTTGCCTGGTATATCTTTCCGGTAGTGATATTATTATCCCTAGTCAACTTGATATCTAGGAACCGCTCGTAGTTTCCAAGGTCCAAGTCAACCTTCACAATCAAAATAAAGCCATTTTATCATTTTGGGGGTTACTAAAAAACTCTGAATTGACATACTTCTTCGTGTTGAGGCAAGAATGCAAGTCTACCTAAACCATGTGCAACCCAAAACATATATTAAGAAAATTGTATAAGTAACAAATCACATTCAGAGTCGAGAAAGTTGCATAGAAAGCAGCAATTTTTTAAAAAATAAAACACTAAAAAGATGATAAAGTAAATAATAAAAAAAAAACCGAATGAACTACCAGATTAAAGAGCAAAATAAATCTCCATCTCTAACTGTATTTCTTCAACTTCAAGGTGATCATTTTTTCAGTTTTAATTTTTTTAATCCTGGAAACTCATGACGAAGTACTGTCAATTATTTTTACCAAATGGAAAATATGACTAAAAGATTTATTATTGGCTTCCAGTGACCAAAAAGAAAAAGGAAAAAAATTCGTAGTTAGTGCTAATTAATAATGAAAAATAAAATTGAGCCAGGATATCTGTATGTAATTCAAGAGGAAGAACCAAAAGGCTTCACCAAAATGGAGTTAAGTAATAAGAAAAAAAAATACAGTTGCATATCATGAAAGATCTTTCTTTTACCTCTCCACCATCATCCAAGACGAAAACTTCTCCATGCTCAAACGGGGACATCGTTCCGGCATCAGTATTCAAATAGGGGTCTGAATGAAAAGGAAAAGGAGAAAAAAAAGTAAGCAACATGCAAAGGTATTCCTTAAACAAAGCCAAAAAATAAAACAAATTCATTCTATAATCCCATTCAAATTCTCTCTTTACCCAAAAAATAAGAGAAAAGCAAAACACATATCAGAAAGGCAAATAAAAACAAAAATACCACCCGGTAAACACAAAAGCAGAGGAGAAAATCCCAAAGGCGTGGAATTTTTAATGTAAAGAAAATATAACACAAAAAAATATGGAGAGGGAACAAAAAGCATAAAAGATAATTTTGTCTGTCTAAGACAAAGTTCTTGAAGTTTTAGTGCATGTTAGTGTTAATATTCTTTAAACGAAAAGATAAAACAAAGTTTGCTGGTTAGACCAAGTTGCATAACCAGAAGAAGGTAACATCAAAATGAGCTGGTACTTTGCACTCTCCTTGAGAAAATGACTTATGCGCAGGAATAAGATTACCCCATTTGTCAAACAGACCTTCTTATCATTTATCAAACATATAACCCAAAAGAAAATTAAAAAGGAAATAAACCTACTATTTTTTTATTTATTTTTTTACTTCTCTTTTAACAATAATATTTATCTTCTTGGAGGATAAACGGGCAAACTTGCATAAACCTTTTACTATTTCCTTCTGGTGAGAACCTTTTAAAGCACAAATAGTTATGAGAGTTACCAATTTCAGATACAATGCAGTAACAAGAAAAATAAAAACAACAATACGATAGTTAATAACAGCATTAGTATCTATCTATATATATAGATATATATATATATAGAGAGAGAGAGAGAGACCAATCTTAATGGAGGTAACTCTTAGTCCACAAGCCTTGAGTATAAGCCCAATACTGCTAGCAGTGACTCCTTTGCCAAGCCCACTAACCACACCACCTGTCACCAAAACATACTTCATCTTCTCTTTTTCTTCTCTTCTTCTTCTTCTTCTTCTTCTTCTTCTTCAAACAAAACACAACAAGAACAACCCTTTAAAGATTGTCCTACAAAAACAGAAGAAGAAGAACCAGCTCCTTAAACTTCCCCTGTTTTTCCTACACAACACAAACAAGAAAAAAAACACAGTATTACAGATTTATCAATACCAGATAAATCGTCGAACACGCGGTGTGCATAAACACATACACAGTATATTGAACCCTTACTTTGTTGAATAAATTAGAAATTCCTCCGTAACCGGTATTGAATCTCGAATATTAACGCGACCCAGATAATGTTTTGCTGAATAATGATGAACCCACAAGCGAGGGTTCTTTGAGTTGAACTACTCCACTGTCTGTCACACAAATAGAGGGGAAAAGAAGAGAGAGAAGGAATTGGGGGGAAGAAGAAGAGGAAGGTAAAATGTGGAAATGAGATTGGTGGAGAAGAAAGGAAGAGCAATGGCGGCTTTATATATAAAAACGAAGGGTGGGGGGAATAGGGATTTGCACTCTCTTTCTCAAAATCCCAAAAAAACCCACAACCTAAAAATGAGAGCGCTCTATTGCCCCTTGGCTTTTTGTCTACTTCTTATAATAACCGGACACTCCTACCCCAAAATTTTCTTCAATTCTATTTACTACAAATTAAATTGTCTGTAGACCAAAAAAAATTAAAATTTGTCTAATTACGCTAGCTTAGATAGTGACATAAAAAATTACAAAAAATATATACTTACAAAAATATCCACCTGGGCACTTTTAAAAATGGCAAACCAAAATTAGCAAACTGTAAGTCAAGTTCATTGCATCACACACACACATATATATATATATTAAGATCTGTCTATTACATTATCGGTGTGGGACATTTGGGTGGTTACAGTACTGTTATTATACCACTTCAGTTGAATTAGTGCCAAATGTGTTTTAGAATACTTTTTTTGTAAAAATTATATATATATATATATATATATGTTTTGCATTTGTTTATTAGCCAGGATTAAACCATAAAACAGGTTGGCTTGAGTCGATTTTGTGTCAAATCTTAACGAATGTAAATAATTTTACCTCTACCCGAATACAATCCAATAAGTTATTTAGTAATATTTTCGAAATTCGTATACGATTCGTTACATTATCGAGTAACTCGACATGACCTGTTAAAGAGATAAACTTTATAACAAATAAATAAATAAATAATATATATTCCAAAGCAATTTCCGGATGAAACAGGATTCAATCTTTAGGGTTCACTCACATTTGTACTTTATAAAATCATACCCTACCCAATGATGAAATAGGATTCAATATTGTAGGGATCGCAAATTTATTTAAAAAAAATTATCGAACGTCAAAACACGTAGGGGATTTTTGTTCAGTAATCATTATTATTTTCACTTTGTTATCTTATAATAAGTGGTAAATTAACAAAACTATAAAATTTGTACATATTAAATTTATTTCCGCATAGTATTTTAGTTTTATCCCCTGTTGTTCATATTATTTAACTTAATATAAGTAATATAAGACTTGGTAAAGTATTATTTCTATTTAGTCATAGAAGAAGTTTAAACTAAATTTTGGTAGGAGGTCATTGCATAAAATTTAGTTGGATAAATATTAATGTGTTATATATAACAGTGAGTAAAAAAATCTTTGGGGGGGGGGGGGGGGGGGGCGGGAGGCACAGTGCCCTCCCCCCCGAGGACCAAAATTAAAGGTAGTGTCGTCCCTCACTATACCTATCGTTACCATTGTGTGCGCATGTAATTGCTTTTAAACTAAATTACCTTAGCTGCATCAAGCATTGCATGCGGATGCTCTAATAATATAGTGCTAGTTGGCATTGGAATTACGAGAGTAATAAAGTGTTCCATTCACCGTTGTAACTCAAGAATAAATGTTAAATAATACTATTTTCATCACAAATTAATAGAGTACTATTTCTATTTTATGTCCCAGATTAAGATTCTCATCCTTTTTAAAATAGAATCAACTTATAAAAAATCACAACATAAAATAAATTTTGTCCTAAACTATTAATTTTAATACAAATTAATTTACAATATGAAATAAGTTTTGTCGTAAGACATTAATTTTATAACAAATATGTAAAAAATAAAGATTAACTCCTATTTAAAAAGAAGGATAGCAGTAATTAATGGTATTAATAATAGGAATAGCGATGAGTTTACTTCAAAGCAATTTCCAGATTTTCTTTCTCTTTTTCAACTTCTCTATTCTTTTCATCCGTTCCCATTTGCTTTTTGCCTTTTATTAAATTTTGGTTGTTTTTTATTCATTCTTTTTTCTTAGCCCCGTTTGGAAAGCAAGAAAGAAAAACATATGCATATTTCTTATAATTAAGATTATGTTTTAAGAATGCACATTTTTTATATCATATATAATATAAGAATAAAAGTATGATAAAATGATTTCAAAACACAAAAGTATCAGAGTTGGCCCTGGGGCAAGGCTGCTAGGGCGACCGCCCAGAGCCCAAAAATTAAGAGAGGCATACTAATATTTTAGTTCTTTATATATATGTATATATATACACACATATATACATATATTGAAAAAGAAAAAAAATTAATAATGCAAATTTTCAAGAAAAAAGTTTCAAAAGTTCTAACGATGTGTAGGAAATGACATCTTTAGCTCTTCTTTGATTCTTTTTCTTTTTTTTTCATATTCAATCTCAATTTACTCATAATATAAGAGAATTAGGGGGTACCAATATTTTTTCTTTCACTCATATTGATTTTCAAAATAATAAGAGAATTAAATATTTAATTAGAATGTTTTTGCATGATTCTTTGCAATTGTAGTGAGTTTTTGGTAGTATGTGAACTCTTATCAATGAAAAAAAAATTTATTTTTAATTTAAAAAACTAAAAAAATTATTTATAAGAGAAAAAGAAAATTAATTTATTTTTTTTAGTTTAAAAAATAATAAATTTATTTATAAGAGAAAAAGAAAATTAATTTATTTTTTTTGTTTAAAAAATTAATATATTTATATATAAAAGGGCACCTTTAAAAGTTTCGCCCAGGGCCTCAAAATAGTCAGGACCGGTTCTGCAAAGTATGTATAACATAACAACATTTTAATTAATTTTGTGGTCAACTAAATTTTAGAAATTTGCATATAATATTTAAGTGGTGTAAAAGTGTCCCAAAAGGTATCATTGTTTTAACACTTTATCAACAAAATCATTTTTCAAAATATTTAAATACTAAAAGAAAAGTGGACTTTTAGTATCAGACGGAGAAACTTTTTGTGGATTTTAACTTGTGAAATGTATAACCATATTGAAAAGCAAAAGGGGCAATTTACTAAATCAAATAAAAAATAACTCAAGTTTGGTGTCTTGAAAGTATTATCAAAAGAAGTGTTGCTATAACAAAATTTAAATGAAGAACTTAAAAACATTAGGCCAAAAAAAGGAGAAAACTTAAAATTGTAGTCCAAGTTCTCAGGAATTTCTGAACGAAATGTAAGTTTAAGAATATAAAGCAAAATGACACAAAGGAATGCTATTACAACAGTAAAATGAAAACATAAACCAAATAGTGTCAAAATTCAATAAAAGCATAAATAATAATAAAAAAAAAGAAACTTATATACTTTTTGAATCATGTTAACGTGTACCCTAAGGGCACATGTTAAGTATCCATTTTTGAAAATAATTAACTCCCAACTTGCATTAAATATGGCACAAATTCTTATACAATATTTTATTATTTACATTTATAATAGTTTTAATATGTGCCCTAAAAGTACATGTTATCATTTTTCAAACTTTTTAAGCCCAACTCAAAATTCTTTCATTGTGTTTAACATGAAGGTCAATAAAAACTTTAATGCTTGTTGGAAATTGGGTTAGAGGCAAGAAAATCAACGAAGAGGGGAAAAGAATGAAATGAAAGAAGAGTGAAAGAGATACACCAGAGTACATGAAATATTACAAAATAATAAAAGGGAACAGTGTAAAATACAAAATGGAAAACACAAAAAACGATTTATTTTTATTTTGAATTGGAAAGCAGCCTAAAAGGCATAAAAAGAAGACAAAGGGGCATCAAATGCTCCCATTTTACACAATTATATAATTACACTCATAAATTTAATTAATGATATAATTAATAGTACCACTTCCTCCATAATACATATATGTAATAATAGAACACAATTATATAATTACACTCATAAATGTAATTAATGATATAATTAATAGTACCACTTCCTCCATAATACATATATGTACTAGATATGTCCATAACTTTTTCACAACTTTCTCACATGAAAAAATTTCCTTTAAATTGCATCATATGAAAATGGTAAGATTTTATAGGAAAGTCGCGAGAAACTCATGCAATTTTATATATATATATATATAATTTATAATTAATTATTTTAAAAAGTACAAAATATTTCATTTGAAACTAAAGAACAAACTAAATTATTACTAAATATGTTTAATATTTATTTTAAAATTACTATAGTAGCCCTTGTTGGAAAATTACTCTTATTATGTCAAATTATTTATAACTCATAATTTATAGATTAACATTCATTTTCTTTATAAAAATTATAGAGTTAATTAATATATTTATCTCAATGATTTACTTTTTAATGATGCACAATTACTAATTTATTTAAAATACTATAATTATTGTAAACATTAATTTATGTTAATGCTTATTACACCATTTTAGTTTTCCTATGATTTGAGTAAACATATCTTCTTTTAGTTAATATCACAAAATATAATAACTTATCAAGTCAATAATTACTTGTAACACATGTAGGACGCATTTTCTGGCGTGTGCATCGGTTCGGAACAATATATTTATTACAATCCACCAATTAATCCATTCCAATCTAACGTGATTTTATACTTTAGAATCCAATCCAATTCCACTTACTTTCAAAATCCAATCCAATTTGACATTGGATTGAATTGGTTCGAAACCAATGTCTTTGTGTAAGGATTATTTAAGTTTCAAAAAGTTCCAAGGACCAAGACAATATAAATAAAAAGTTCCATTCATTAACTAAAATAAAAATAAAAATAATTAAGTCATTCATATTAAAATAAAAAAGAAGAAAATTATTGTTTATTTATTAGGTTATTTTATATATGCAACAATTATAAGGTGTATTGTGGTCTATAATAATATCTTAGTATATAAAAATAACCAATTATGTAGGAAACAAGTGTCATTTTTAATTGAGATTTAATTTGATCGGTTTGACATTGGTTTCGCTAAGATAATTAATAACAAAATCGATATAATATTTGGTCGGTTTTCTAAAACACAAACCAATCCAATCCACAAGCTTCATCGAATCCAATCAATATTGGATTGGATTGGTTTGGATTGATCGGTTTAAGCAGATTGGATTGGATTGGATTTGATTGTGCACACCCCTACACATTTTTTTTGTATTGCAAACTTGGTCGGGGATTCATTTTTATCAATATTTTCATAGAATTTTGTTTTAAACAGTTGTTGTTATGTATTAGAGAATTATTTGAAAACCCATTTTCTAAACGTAATATAATCATTTTTCATAAATTCTTTGCAACAACTTTCTCTGTCATAAAAAAAATTACATTTTGTAATAGTAATAATATGTTTTTCTAAAGAAAATCCTAATTCAAAAATAGTATCAGGTTCCTTTTTGTCTTTATAAACACTATGGGGAATGTTTTGTTGTGAATTAATAATTCCTTCAAAAATAAGATTATATTTTCCTGAGGCTTCTCCAGGAATAGGATTATCATAGGAGAGGGTTGGTATAGGAGTATGAATAGTTTGAGCAAGGGTATAGAATATTTGAGATTTCGTTCTAATAGCCGAGTCTCTTCTAGAAGAATAACTAGATATTCTAGCTAAAGAAGTAGATAACCTAGTTGTTTTACTATTATCAAATCTAACTATAACATCTCTATCTTCATATTGGAGAATTTTCTTAACCCTTCTATTCTCAATAGATTTAGGGGGAGTAACTGCTTCAAGGAGCCAGCTCTCAGGTAAGTGAATATCTTACCATTGGATAGTCCTAAGGACAGTTGTGTCGGACTTAAGAAAGTTAGTTTTTATAAGAGTGGTATTTCCTTTAGGGTTGTACTTCATATCGTTTAGGTTAAAGGTATTTATAACTTTGTAATGAACTCTATAAGTAAGATTAACGGGTTCGGAGTCTTCTTTAAGGTCATAGCCACTCATCTATAAGTTTAAAGTGAGTATATCTAAAATATTTTTATCAGTGAGAGAAACTGGAAAATTGTGAAAGCAGTTAAAATAAACTAGACTATCACATAAACTTGTCTGAATTATTCCTAATACGGAATCATTAAACTTGTTGTGGTGACAGTCACACATAGCAACAAGTAAAGAGGCATTTAAGTCTTCAGAAGTTAAAGGCTTAATGGCGACTTGTACTAAACCAATATGCAAATATTTATATTTATCTTTATAATGCAATATTTCATATTCATGCGATAATTGTAAAGTATCATAATTATTATCAATAGGAATAGTTTGTTCAATTGTTTTAATTGACATAGACGAAAATAAATCAAACATATCAATACTATAAATCTTATTAGGTTTAACCATCAAAAGATGCCAATTAGCTAATTTATTTTCAATATCGCCAGAGTTTTTTATAAAGGAAGATCGAACATAACGATTACGTGAAGCATTTCTTGTTAACATACTGATTAATTTAAATAGATAAAAGAAAATAATTAATTATGGCATGTCTGTCAACGGTTAAAACAGAAAATAAAGAATCCAATAACACAATACCTTTGCTTGAAGGATCCAAAATTCCTATGCAACTAAGATGACGCCCCACTAGAAAAATCCCTCTGATATCAAATTTAAACTAAGGATCGATAACCAAGAAAACTTCAAAATTTATTTAAACTGAGAAATTTACAAACTGGAAAAAGGGGAAAATTATAGAAAGAATGAGAAGAGAAAAAGGAAAAAGATCAAACAAGGAAAAACTAAGAGAATGGAAAAGAAAAAAGATACATTTTACATTACATATGAGCCTCTTATATAGGCAACAATTACGGACTTCAACATGTTTTAAGTCCGGATGACTTCATTGCTAACGTGTGCTTGAAAGAGACAGAAAGATCCCTAATGTAGTCGTTTGAAGCAAAGAGTCAAAATGCTTTAATAAAACAATTTACTGATTGGTTTGGATCGATCGGTTTGAGCGGATTGGATTGGATTATGCACACCCCTACGCATTTATATTTTATTGCAAACAAACGCATACAAGAAAATGACTTTCCTTTTCCCCTTCACTTCACTTTTCCCATGAATTATTTGTCCATATAACTTTCCTAACAAGGAAAAGGCTAAGAGATTATCCGCCCCTTAAGAGTCCTAAGTTAGAGCTAGTATAGAACTTTCACTCGCAATTAAGAAGTCTTAAATTCGAGTTTTATTTTCTACAAGTATATAGCATTTATCTCCGCACTCAACGTAATAAAGTGCTATGATAAACTATTTGATACATTTATACAATAGACATAAAAAGTAATACATAAAATGCACGATATGCGTTAATCTAATACGGCACCACACAAAGCGCATTGTAACAATAGTCGCGTAATTTAAATAATTTTTGTACTAATTATTAATATAGCAAAGGACGCATTATCACATATTATTAAGTCATTTGAAAAATAATATGTCAAGAAATCTGAGCTTGGGTCAAATTATTTTAGATTGTAACAATGACAACAAAAGTAGTATTATTAATTATTTAAACATTTTTATATTTTTTAGTTATAGCTATAATAAATGTTACCGGTTGAGGATCACAATTTAAATCACAACAGTATATTGATACACATTATAGGGTTTTGATGTATATTAGGTGAAGTTCGGCTATGATTTATGAATACCAAACTTTAAACACGTATTGTTTTTATTATGTGCCAAAAATTATTTAAAAGTTAATATTTACTTTCTAGAAAAATACCTACTTTCTCCTATTAAATTTTGGTTTTATTCTACTATCAAACCAAACTATAAAAACATTTCATGAAAATTTATTGGTTATCTTTTCATCTTGCAAACCCAATTCTTGAATATTTTACACCATTGTGATTGTAACACAAAAACTATCCTTGCAGTGAAAATAAGAACTATTCTTTTAGTTAACCACAAATTTTTGTAGTATTAAAAAATAAAATTCCAAAAACATATATTTAATTAATATTTAGTATAAGTTTTTTTTTTACCTAATTGGAGTAGTTGTTTAAATGTTTGTATATTATTTTCTTTAGACAATAAAGTAAGAAAGGATTTAAATTGCATTAAAGCCAATGATTTTAAGTTGCTCTAAATCCAATGCTCTTGGTTATGGATATAATAAATGTATGCCGACCCTGCTGGGGTTCACAATTTACAACGCAAGCATTTAAAGAGAGGGGGTTCCATAGGCTTTTGTGTTGGCTAGCTCACATGGATTCCTATTGACGAATTGTACTATTTCAATTAATGTAAATGAGATATTAAACTTTTTTTATACGGATTTAATATTTGAAAAAATGAAGGGTATATGATTAAGAGTGTAAACGGATCGAATACGGACCGAATATAATATTATTCATTATCCATATCTGTTTTTTAAATTTATTATCTAAATCTTTATCAGTATTCCTTCAGATAGTACATTAAACTATTCTTATCCTTATCCCATCGGATATCTCGGATTTCGATAATATCCGTATCCATTTTTCTATATATAATTCAATCTTAAAAATATATTTGACTACATAACATTTCAATTAAAATGACACATTATACAAGTTGTAAGAAACATTACAAAAAGTATTAAAGTAATTACTAACATTTTATATCAAACTTTTAACTCAAATAATGAATTTATTTTATTTCTTTTATATGATCCAATAAGATTTATGTTAAAATTATAAAATAACCACAAAGATTAAGATGACAAATCAAAGTTGAAAATCATTACGATTTTTGGAAATGGGGTAAAAGGTCTTGTGTGACAATCTTTTCACAAAAAATCAGGCGAATACAATTTTTTGAAAATAAGGGCCTAATTTTTATTATTTTTTCTAAAATAAGGGTCTATTTATTAATTTTGTTTTAAGATAAGGGCTTTGACCAAAATTGCATTTTGAGCAAAACTTTACTTTGTACAAAATTGTGTTTTGTACAAACTTAACTTTGCAATCCAAAACCAGGGCTGGGATAATAAACCGAAAAACCGAAAACCGATCCGAAAAAAAATCGGTTCAGTTTGGTTATTATTATTAAAGTGGACATTTTTAACGGTTCGGTTCCTAATGGTTGTTAACGGTTCGGTTCTCGGTTCCTTGATCAATTTAATTAAAGGAACCGTTTTAACGGTTCTAATGGTTTTAACGATTTCCCGAATAACTGTTAGACCGGTTTTTCACCAATTTTAAGGGTTTTAGCGGTTCTAACGGTTCCCCGAAGAACCGTTAGAACCGTTTTTGGCCGATTCCTACGATTATTAACGGTTCTACTTTCAATTCTTGAGCAAAAATGCTCAAAACCAAACCGTTTTTAATTTTCGGTTCTTATTATTTAGGACAAGAACCGAACCGGTCCCAGCCCTATCCAAAATATTTAATGCAAATTTGTTTTGCATGTTGTCTTTATATTTTTTAACAAATATATTCTTATGTTCACTCATAAAACTCTAAAACAACGTCAAATAAATCCAAATACATAGTAATGTTTTAGAAAATAAGGAATGCAAACTTAACTTTGCAAAACTCCAAAACTATTAATTATCATGTGTATTTTACTAATAAATTAGTTTTAAATATGTAATTTGTTGAAAGCATTATCAATTAAAACACTTATTATAATGATATGCTAAAAAAACATGTAGTGCAAATTTAATTCTGCACGACTCCATAAAAGAATACAATTTAAAATTTTACAACAAAGTTAACTTTGCACTCCTTTTGGAGTTTGGTTAAATATAGGTCCTAGATTTACAAAAATATCATTCGTTATTTTCTTTTTTTTTTTGCAGAAAACTCTTTAAAATAAGCCACATTTTTCAATTTTCCGTTACAATTTTAAATTTGTTATAGTCTCGACCTTTCATGGCAACAAATCATATATGTTGTAAACAGTTTTTCTTTTCCTTTTTTATAGGTTTTTTTCTTTTTTTTTTCTTGTTTGGATTAGTTAATTTTTGTTTTGATAAATTGGGCTAACTTGTGCACACTAAATCAAATTTTAACTGATTTATTTTTTGAAATACAGAGATAAATATATAATATATACTAAATTATAGCGAATACGAATATCCGCTAAATCGGATATCTGCAAATATGGATAATCCACCTCGGATACGGATTATCCAGGTTGAATACTATCATTATCCATATCCGTGTCAATTTTCTTGGATATTTATAAATACTATCCAAATCATCTTTTTTAAATATATATTCGAATAAATATCACACAATACGGATTCAAATTCAGAACGGATTCAGATTTTCAAATATCCATTTACACCCGTATATATGAGGGTTGGATACTTAGAGTTAGGTAATTAATGCAAGAAAAGACATATCATTAATAGTTAACGAAATCAACTTTCTTGAAAACTAAAATAAAATTAGATTCTTAAATTAGCAATGGAAAAAAGCAAAACTTAGTTGATTTATGAGTTGCAATATTTCTCGATCAAGGAGAAAAAATAAGCGCGGAATTATTTTCCATATTTCAAACCTATAGACTTGTGTTAAAAAAAACAAAAATAAAAAAAGACTAATAGACTTAACAATAGACCCGACTCATTTAATAGTAGCTCATCCGAATTAATTAAAGTAACAACCTTTTAACTCTTTAAGTATCGCTTTCAAACTACACTGAAAAAAGGTGCCTAAAAGACACATCTTTAACTACATTAAAAATTGCTAAAGCCTTTACAATCTCAATAGAAAAGTGGCCATCAAAGACAATTAACCTATGATACTCACCTCGAAACATAAAATAAACACAAATAAAATTAAGCTCATCCAAAAATATTGAAACACAAATAAAAAAAAAAGTTAAGAAAATAAACAGCCAAACAAACAAGTATAAATTCACATAACTTTGAGTTAAATCTTATCCAGAAAACTAGATCTATTTACCTCCACCTCCATCTAAGCTACTCAAAGATTTCTATATCTACAAATAGGAGCACAAAAACTTTCAAAAAAGGCGAGACGGGGACCTCATGGATTTAAAAGTTGAAGGCCCTTATAGCATCTCCAACAGTATTTTATATTTTCTTTTGTGTAAAATTTACACAATTTGTAATTTTTTTTGTTTCCAGCAGTCTTTTAAAATACAAGCTTGTGTAAAATAGTTGTATAAAATAAACTCCCATTTTACAATGTCACATAATTTTTCTCTCTCTTCATTTTTTAAATATAAATTTAAAATATAATAACTTCGAATGTAAAATATGGATCTTAATAAAAATTATATATTTGAAATATACTCATTAATACATATAAATCAATATCCATTGTGACTATAAAATTATTTATAAGAAAATTTCAACAAAAAATAATAATAAATTGTTTAAATCGATAGTTAACAAGTGTTACGATCTTATTAGTTATTTTAAAATTTACACAAGACTTTACAAAAGTATAATTGAAGCACATTTTTTTTAGTTTTCAAGTTTTTTTTAGAAAAGTGGGTTAACACACATGATTTACAAGTCAATTTTTACACTATTATTAGAGATGCTCAATGTGGAGGTAGTGTTGGTTTATTAACACGGCTTAGTGAGAGAGATAGAGAGTGAAAGGGGCTACATTAACTTTGTTTACTCAATAGTCATGAATAAAATTCCATTTTCTTTTATTTGTGGGATTAGTTACATTATTACTTATATCTAAATAACTTAATTTGTTTATTTTAAGAACTTTTTTTTAAATTACTTATTGATACTAGTACTCATGGAATATTTAATGTGTGCAAAAAATACATAGTATAATCTTAATAAATTATGAAAGTTTTTGTTTATACTTTTAACTCATGGTCCAAATTTATTACCACATTAGTAATGCTCGTGCCTATGGCGCATAAAAAAATATTTGATTTTAATTTGGAGATTGTTATGTAGCGACCGGAAGGAGACAGGTTTCGGGCAGATTTGGCTAAACAGAAACTTGACCTTTGAAAAATGTGATCAACCTAACCTCGACTTTGGGACGAAGGATGGCTAACTTTGAAAAACCCAAAACTTCTGTATTCATTGTATGGTACCCATTAGGCCTTGACATGCATCAATATATATTGTAATTATATAATATTGTAAGAGTATTTAAAGAAAAACAATTATATATACACAATTGGGTTGAATTCAACAGGCTAAATTTTTAGGAACTTGAACCTGAACTTAACCAAATCCAAATTGTATTTGTAGTACTTATACCTACAACAATTTAAAGACAGACAACCCATCAGGGTTTGGTCGAAAACTCAGTAGGCTTAGCTTTTTTTTTTTTATCATCATTGTTATTTCAAAATAGTTTTGCCGTTTACCGGATCAAATGATAAGGTTCATATTTATCAGGGTATTTTTGGATTTTGTTTATCTCGGTAACATTCATAATTTGAGCTACCCCATGCGACTTTGCTAATTCTTTGAGTTACCCTCTCTCCCCTGTCCATTTGAGGAATAATAAAATGGAGATATTTCAAATTATGGGTATTATTGAGGGAATAACTTAAAAAGATCATCATTATATATTCTGAACAGTTTATAGCAAAAGTTTGTTCTTGCAATAGCATTAATTTATTTTTAAATCAACCATGCATAGTGTATAATAAACTATTAATACAATCACCAATTAAAATTTATTTACTTTATTTATAAATTTTGGTTCAAATCATGAAGACTCATTTATTGTAACACAAAAGTATTCAAATAATAATTATTTTTTTTTAAAAAAAATAAGAAATTGACTTATGTGTTTTTCTAATAGATTAGAAGGAAATACTATGTGTATCTTATTTATTTAAATGAGAAGGTTCGTTTATGTTTTGAAAAGTAAATTCGAGATAAATCTTGTTACATGCATCAATCGGATCAAATAATTTACTAAAAAAAATATAACCTTGCAAGTGTTGAAAACATAAATAAAAAATGGCAAACAATAAATAGCTATATATCCATGGAGAAATGAACTTTAAAGGTTATTAATTTACATTTTTCATCATTCAAAACAAGAAAAGAAAATGAAAAAAATAAATTTGTGTCCACATTATGTGATGATTATATTCCACCCATTTATACCCATTATGTATTATTTAATTATCGCTTGTATAAAAATATTCAAGAAAATATAACTTACACTATTTCTCTTATGCCTCGTTTCAAACTTCCCCATCTTAAAATATTTCAATTTGATGTGGACTTTTATCTCTTCGTTGCCTTTTTCAAGCATTTTTTGTAAAAGAATAACAAATAATTTATCGTCAAATTTTGAGTAATAGTTAGACAAATAAATGGTAACTCATTTTTTTTTTATTTTTAGTAAAATTAATTTAGATTGAGTTACAAGAACGTAGTAGTGTGTCTAAACAACTGAACTATTCACAGTGGATATTTTAGTTATTTCATAAAGTGAAAATAAATTTTCCAACAATTATTCAAAAATACTAGGACTTAGAAAAATAATACAATAGATTACACGCTACAATAAGATTATCATACCATATGAAAAACATTTTAAAAAAATACTTAACGGAACCTAGATGCCCATGTTCATATATTTTTAATAATTACCATTACTATGTAAAAAAAATCAAAAGAAAACATGGATGTTCCAAGTTTAGTTTTATTAATAGCAGTTGCAACAGTTTTCTCTAGCATGCTAATGTAATAATACTGACTTTTCTTTTGATTATTAGGGAAAAGGCAAATCTCATAAAATTTATATGATATGATATTTTATTTTTATTTCACTAAATGGATGGATAATATGAAAATATAATCATATAATAAAGTGTTAACTGATAATAATCGGTTTATTTCGCTAAATCAATTTTAGATAAATATTTCTCATATGATAAGATTTTTGTAAAATTAATTTATATATTTTTTATATTAATAATTGACTTAGAGTAAAATACATTTTAGTAAGGAGCTCGAAATATATAAGAATTTTAATTTTATAAATATATATTTAACTTAACGTATATTGTTACACTAAGAATTTTGGTAAGTTTTTAAAACTATCATGTTTCTTGGTAAATTAAACATAAATCTATCATTATTATTTACATTACAAATATCCCACCATAACCTTGGCTGCTAATTGGGAACATAAATAGTCATACTATATCACGACTGGTTTATTAATAGATGTTTATTTTTTGACTTAATGACTTATAAGTATCATGGTAATTAAAGCATAATCATGGTTATATATGTTGACCTTTAAGTCAATGATCTTGTTTTGACAATAAAGACAATATTAATCATGTGTTATTCAATTAAGTTGATATTTTAAGTAATAACCACAACTACTTCTATCATATGTAGACAAAACCGTCGAGTCGGTACCGAGATCACTCTTCTACAAGTACACGATTACTTTTGCCTTACATCACACACAACAAATTGATAAAAGCATAACCATAATGGCATATCTATGAAAATCAAGAGCTCAAGAAAGAAAAGAAATGGAGAAACAAACTAAGCTTTCGTAGTCTCGTTAATTCATTTGTGAGTGAGTGCTTAAGTTCTTTATGTAAAGTTTATTGTTTGATAATCATTATAGCTCATACATATTATTTTAATATTATTAGATTGATCATAACCAAGTTTGAAACTTGTTTGAATTAAAATCATTTCAAAACCTTCATTCTTACAAAATCGATTTTAAAATAAATTAATATTAAATTCAAATGGTCTTATTTTGAGCTCTCACGAAAATAAATGTCTTAAGAACCTATATTTGACCTTCCCAAAGTATTAAAATTGATTTTAGAGTAAAACTACAAAAGTGTAAAAATTGAGATTTTGGCTGACGGGACACTGTTGCTCAGTCGATTGATGAGGCTTGCTCTGTATTTTTGCCACCAAATCCTCACCAACTCCTTTCAAATGGCCATTTAGTGTCCTATACTATATATACTCGTTATAGACACTATTCAAACTCTCTTGAATCATTATAACTCTCTATTATTCATCTACATTCAATATTCAAGAACATAATTTTGTCATTATTCTTTTGAACTATAAATTGTGATACAACTTGATATTTCTTAGTGCGAGCTTCATTTGTAATCTTTCAAACACTTAAGAGCTATTTTACTTTAGTGTTAGCCATCAAAACTCATTCAAATCATATTTGTGAGAGGTGTATCTCATAGTTTAGTAAGAGTGACTTCTTGTGTCAGTATTGTGAGCGAATCAATACTTGTAAGAGTGTGTGAGAAAAATACATTTGTAGATGTTTGATCTTCACTCAGAAGAAGATCGATATTAGTAAAAATTCTTGGATAACTATCCGAGCGCGGACGTATGGTCTAACAAACCGAATCGTGTGAACAAAACGTCTCGGGTTTCAATTGATTTAATCATTTTATCTCTAGCTCTTTTATTCATTGCTATATTGTTGTGTGTGATTGTAATTACTTGCTTGTTTAGCTTGTTACTTGATATAGACTTTAAATCTTTTTGAAACGTTTTCAAAAATCGAATTAAGTTTCAAAAACCCTATTCACCCCCCTCTAGGATATTTCCCGACCTACAAATATATATAACCCATTAAATTTGATAACATTTCAAGGATATCTAAATCCTAGTTACTTCCATACTGACGTTGAAATTTGAATTTGTTTCCTCATTAATTAATTATCTATTAATAAGTCACAAAAAATTAATATATTTCCAATTAATGATGGATGGATATTAAATATGGAAAATTATGAAATTAGTAACATTTAATTTCTTAGTTTGCAAAAATGATTAAGTATTAGTAATTTTTTTTTGAATTAATTTTTATCGCCAAAATTCAATTTTAATTAGCTTATCTTTCTATTGGTCGAATATTTAGTATGAACAATTGTAAAATTATGATTATTTAATTTCATAGTTTCCAAAAAAATAATTTTTTATTAGTATATTTTTTTTCTTGAATTAGTTTTATTAATATATGTTTCTATACTTAAAAAAAGAATTATAATATAAACCGTACCACTCAATATTTTTTTTTTCCTGTTATCTAGATGGCCATTTAAAAAAAAAAACTCAACAAGAAGGCAATGAAATAATTAAAACCATACAAACTAAAATTCAATATAACCAGGTGCTTACATTGAACATAAATATTCAACGGTCTACGTTATTTCTTTTATGAATCGGATTTGTGATAATTTTTTAGATATGAATTTCACAAAGAAAATATAGTACTTGAATTAGTAGTCCCGTAGACGTGAATATTACTAATAGGTAGACATTTAATAAAATCTCATAATCATATAGGTTACTGTGATCATGTGTTAGATCAATACCCTTCACTCGTGGTATTCATTGGTGGTACAATGTTATGTTTGATAATTTATAATATTATGTAAATTTGTCAATAAATTCTAATTAAATATCATATAGTTAGTTATATTTATAATAAAGGCTAAGTTCAAGTGATAAAATCTTATCTTAAGCGGTTTTTACTTTTTGTTAAATTAGCGAATAGTAATATTGTGATTTTAGCAATGGATGATTTTATAATTTGATCGGCTTAATTATCAAAAGTAACTTTCAACTTCTTTGTGTTCAATATTGGGTATTAGTCCCGAAGAACACTTTACACATGTATAATATTATGCAATATGATTCTTGAATAAATTTTAAAGCAATGTTATGTTGTTCAAGCTTGAGCAGATAAGACACTTGTATAAATGTTGGCAAAAATGAGTTCAACTCTCATTGTAATTAATAAATATTTTCCAAATCAATAATAGCTAAATTTGTAAAGTGCAAACTAAAAAGTTGCCCTCGCGTTTAATAATATAGATATAGATATTATAATTTTTAACATTTATGCGTTTACAATATTATACCTGCTAATTATTTCTATTATGTAGATTTAGCAAGTCATGCATCTATTTCAAGTGCATACCAACAAATCCAATGATCCCTCACGGGAGCAATATATACACGCACGTATACAGTCACCAGTCATTATTTACCCATTGTTTCCTGAAATGATACCACGTGCTCTGTTGTTAATTATGAAGAATACTTAAATAGTAAAAAACTAATTAAAGTCATTCTTTTGTTCTAAAGCAAAACTCGATCAATTGCAACAAAGCAAAATCTGAATTTTTTAAAATTTCTCAATTCTCAAATTAAGATTTGCACTCTTAATCTCTCAAATAGGAGGTAAGAATTGATGTCATTTGGATTAGAACTCTTTGATAATAATTTACAAATTAAATGACAATGATTTAAATATATAGACAAGCAACATATCTAGTTAAATATATTTATTTGAACATAAATCAAAGTTATTATTTTAATGTCTACACCGTACCTCGTTATTTATAGTAATACATTTCATTCGCATTCGCTGCATTTATATACGTATATTAAAATACTTTGAACTATAATGCTCTACATCGTTAACTTAAATGTTTTTAATTCAAATAATTTTAATACTGTCATATACGCGCTCAATTATTGTATTTACACTCGCACTAAAATTAACTCGAGAAACAAATTGCTTAGATTAAAAGATATATTTATTTTTATTTAAAGTTTACATGTACTTAGCACGTGACTAAATAAATAGTCATGATAGAAGGGGGAATTAGGTTTAATTTATTGAGGAAGGAAAGGATATTCCCGTTTCCCATAAACACAAAATGCAGATGATTTCTCTCTCTCTCTCTCCCCTCCACTTTTTAAATGTTCTAATGTGAAAAGGAAAAAATAAAGAGGCTAGGAAACTTGGGAAAAAAAAAAAGGAAAATAGTGAAATGAAGACTATGGTCAAAACTCCAAAAGAATAAACTATTTAACCAAAACATAAAATTGAGAGAGAGGAATATCATCCTTGTATTTCAAGAAAAGCCACCAAACAGACAAACCCTACCCCCAACATCATCAATCAAGACACCCACTATCAAAAGTGCATACAAAAATTGAGTTGACTGGGTCCTATGTTAAGATGTTGTCTTGTTATTTGGTATGGCTCAGTAAATTAAAAAGAGAATTATTTTGAAATTAAGTATAAATTGACAAGTGATTATGAGAAAAATAGGAAGGGATGATCTTAATAACATAATTGATTTAGTCGTTTAAGTACCGTTTAGATATCCGATTTTTTATTTAAGTGGTAAAAAGTTTCTTTTATTAGGAGAGAGATTTCCAATTCAATTTAATTGTTGCCACTGCTCCTCTTATATAAATCTTCATATTTATTCACGTCTACATAACAGTATTACTTGCGCATCAAATAATTGTATTTAAGATCCCATTGCATTGTTTATATGTATTACACGTAAAACATATCAAATACATAATTCTTTTTTGTTCTCATTGGATTAATTTATATATTTTTATCCTGGTAATTTAGTTAATTGTTAGTTGGTCTTTTGCTTTTTCATAGGCGTGGCAGTCATTGTGAAAAGTACTATATTAAAAAGAAAAGTACCATTAAAAATTATATGAATGTAAAATAAACTTATCTGTTTTTCTTGGATTACTTATCCATCCAACTTTCTCTAGTACCAAAGAAATTACGACCTTTAGGGCTCATTCTTCCTTGTTATTTAATCCTAAGCAAACATCAATTTAAAGTTTTAAACTATGGGAAAATTATTTGAATGTATTTCAATTCCCTCCAACTTTGAGTACAAACTAAATTGTAGACGATATATACCTTTTTGACGATTAGAATTCACTATATTACGACAGGTGGTTTATATATAGTCTTATATTTTCAAAATTTAAGAATTATGTATTTGTCACAATTTTCTGATAAATATTGTCATGATCCTTATTTACTGTAATATTAAAAATTTTGTCGTACCATTGTACACGTCTTGTAAGTAATGCTAAGAGTTGCGAGTTCACTCGTTAATTAAGCATAATTGATATACTAATGACATTATGATAGCTAAAATGATACTAAAGCATAACTTAATTTAAGAAATTAAGAGTATTATTTCAATTCAATTATAAGTTTGTATACATATAACCTTTTTACACCTAAATGACAAATATTTTTCTTTATATTTTGCAGCCGACTATATTTCCTAAATGACAAATGGATCACTTGTTTCATAGTAGTACTTTTTCGGAGATTATTATGTAAAACCTTATCGCAATAATATTAAAATAGCTCTAATCCGTTCTTGCCGGGAGATTAATGAGATAATAATAAATAATCAAACTGTTAAAATTCATAATATTATGAAATTAATTAAGGTACGTAGGGTCCACTTAATATAATTAGGAAGATAATGTTTTGACATAAGCAGTTGCAGTGTCATTTGCTTTGTTTTGTAATTGTACCAACGAATCTTGAGGGTCCCACATGAGCCACCCCCACCAAGAAAAACCAATTTGGTTTTGCCAAAAACCTCAACTTTGGATAATTGCAATAGTCCAATTAACGTTTGGCTTATTTGTTAATTGAAACCATATACATTCATTGTTTTGAAATTATTAAGTTGGATTACGTGTGTTTTGTTTAATATCTCATAAAACTCATGATGTGTAGTTTATGTGTGTAAAGTTTTCTTAGTTTTTAGTCGAGTCAAATTTACAAGTTTCAATCACTGCAGGTAGTAATTTACATTTGAAGTCGGCAAAATATTTTTAAATTGCAAAACTTTAATTTCCATTGAAATTACTTATAGTTAGAAAAAACTAATTTTTCAAACGATAAATAATACTAGCAAATAGACATAATATTTTTTAAAATAAATTTATTTATTTAAACTGGTATTTAGTTAGTTGGATTTCTCCTCTACTTTTTTAATGAGTGGAGTTAGTTGTAAAATAAAAGTTAATACATAGTATTTAATTGACATTATATTTTTAATGGACAAAATTCATTTCTCATTAACAAAAAGTCTTAAATTTGAATTTCGTATTAATATATTAAAAAAAATGACATTATACTTTTAAATTAAACACTTTGTAATTCTATGTTTTAAAATTAATAAACTACTCTGACAAAAACCGAAATGAGCTGCCTCAAATAAAGTTTCCACACATCAAACAAAATGTGTGAAAAGTGTCGTTCTTTTCCTATGCTAGACCAACGGGTATGGATAAAGTAGGCCAAAAAAAAAAAGTGTAGATTAAAATAGGAAAGAAAATTAAGGAGAAAAATGGGGCCAAAAAAATAATAAAAAATGAAATAATATCAAAGGTGGGTGTTTGACTGAATTTCCAAGAGGAGGACCAACAAATTACACGTGGTGCTGACTAGCTTCATCTCCGCCTGTGGTTGCGCACCCTTTGATCTAATCGTCATCGTTCGATGTTTGTGGTCCCCACGCACTTGACACACGTCCTTCATACGTGGTGCCTCGTTGGCTATGACGTTACCTTCACCTTGACTCACACTCTCTCTCCTCGGAGAGCTATTTTTTCCCCTCGGAGGTAACGGGGGGCCGTTTAAGTAGAATAAATTTTGTGTATCATCACATAATACACTTGATTAAAAATTTGAGAAAAGAGTGTTGATTTTAGGAATGTGCGCTCATGACGAACATATGTTGATGGGATGAACTTTTATATGTACTTCATTTGTCTTAGGATAAGGTGAAGTTATCATCTATTTTTCAAAATTTCATTTTTCGATTTCTTAATATATACTAATGCGTACATATATTGATTTGATATTAAAACAATTTACAACAAATCTCTCTTTCAATTATTAAAGTATGACTTATATGAAAACGACTTTTAACTTAATACATTATATTCAAATTAGATACATTTATTTTTGTAGAATTAAATTTACTACTTAAGCTTGACATTCCTAATGAAAAAATGAGAATTATGTGGGAGTGGAATACCCTAGTGGCACATGGTTCTCACATGTTTACACGTACAATAGCTTTTCTACACTAGAACATGAAACGAGACTTTGAGGGTGCAAGGCAGAAGTGTAAATTGGATCATATTGGCAGCTTTTATAAAATATCGAAATAACTAATCCTATATGCTCTAGTGTTGATACGTTGTTTTTCCGGCATACAATTTTTTTCCAAAGGTATAACATATTCCGGGTCCAAGGCAACATCTTAACATATACTAATTTTTTTGAAAATGCTAAATATCCGACACGTTAATAATTTTTCTTTTGTGCATATAATACATATGTATGTCACGTTGAAAATTAAAAATAAAGAAAAGAAAGAGAGACTTGAGTGAGGATTATATATTCTTATATGTATAACATAAATATTTTACCACTACACTAAAACCTTCACTATAAACAATTTTATTTTTTTAATAGATTTTCAAACTTGTTTTCATACCAAGTGTTACCTAATACAATAAGAGAAGTAATATATACATTTATCAATTTAAACAACTAAAATAAAAGACTTAGTGATTAATTAAAAACTGCATTAGTGAACGATTAATACACTTTTGGACACAATATTTAATTTATTACTTTTAAAATAATTCTATATATATATAAAAATCCGAATTCATTACCTGGCCATGCATCTCATCTATAATTATAAATTTTTCTAATTAGGTTGAAGATCCTGTGGGGTATATGAATGTCGGTTATGGTGTTAGGGTGAAGATCCTTTGGGGTATACTCTCTCCAGTAGCGTGACGATTTGAAAGGAGCCATGATCATCTTTTCCACTTTATCCGCGCCTCACCAACCCTACACTTTGTTCCCCCTTTTTTTTTTGGATGGCCACACCTTGTTCCTTTTAATAACAACTAAATTTTTGTGAAAACACGTTGCGTCAACAATTAAATAATTATAGTAATCACAATAAAATATATTAAAAGTAATAATAAGTGATGTAGTAATTAAGAGTTTTATTATATTTGTTAAAAGTCGGAGTTTAAATCTTCTTACGTATGCTATAGTAAAACTTTTTTTTTATGAAAGAAAAATTCGCATGGGCAAAATTTGAAAAGTGAACATGACATAGATTTTAAAATAACTTAGAACATATTTGATAGTGTTTGACCATGTGTTAAAAGATCTGTTTTTAAACTCACAAGTTTGAATCCTTAATTAAGTTGCATTTTTTTTCAAGTATGAAGTATATTTTAATAATTAAATATAGATATCAATTTTTTCTTGTGTTTGATAAATAAACTAGAATACGTGTGACGTTTAAATATGAATAATTTTAAAAATTTATAATAAGTAACTTAACACTTGAGACAATTTGAAAATGACAAAAGTTTGAACCTTATTGTTTACCTGATAAATGCTAACCAAAAATTTTCATCAATATATGGCTATGATAAATTTAGAACATTACTTTCTCATGTTAGCCCAGATATCATAATGGGGTTGTGTTATTCCAGTTTTGAATTAAAACAATCTACATTTATTTGTCAACTCTTTTATTGAGTGAAAAGAAAAAAAAATGGTTGCAAAAATATGAACTTTTTTTGAAGACTTTTGGGTGCTTGTGAATAATAATAGTACATTATTTTTCTAACATTTTATTACCCTAATTTCCTTTTTTTTGTTTTTTCTGTGCCCCACGAGTCCCTACATTTTTCCCTTTTCTTTTATTCTCCCTCCTTCTCCTTCCACGAAGGAGGAGGATGATCACGGCCCATTCTTCGTCAACTCTAATAATAAATCAAATAATACCCCTAGATCCGTTGAGAGTGTGTTTGTTGCGGGGAATTAGAAGTAGAATTGAATTAATTAATTTCATCCGGTGTTTGTTATCGGAAATGATTGGATAAATAAATTCTATCATGCATGTGTTTGGCGTAAAGTTGGATATGATATTTTAATCATACCCCACATTTGGTACAACACGGGACTGGATTGCAATCAAAATTAATTATTATTTTATCCCTTTAGAACCGGATAAATATATACCACCACCCCTATAGGTGGTATTATTTTATCCCATAGTTATTGGATAACAAAATGAATATAAAAATATTTTTTTTATTTTAATCTTTCTTTTCTTTTCGCACAAAATTTATTAATGAAAATTTTCAATCACGTAAAGTCACAGTAACTCAACTAGAAAAATTCATTTTCTCCCAAAAAAGTATTTTCCAAAACTTATTTATAAATACGATAATCGGATTAGTTAAAAAAAAATGTGGACAACAATTAAAATTGCATATATTTTTAAAAAGAAAAGCAAGTTGTATTATATAATTTTTGGACTTGTAATCTGAAATTTCATTAAATGCAAAGTTTATTAAATTTTTATCCGATTAATCCTTATCATGTCCGATCCCGCTTAATTCTTATCTGACTGATTCATTTCCAATCATATCTAGAGCCGGAACTGAGGTGAGCCACAACAGGCTCTTACCTCAGGCCCCATAATTTTTTAAAGTTTGAAATTAGGGAAGTTCATTGATCAAAAATTTTTATATGTTATGATTGATCAAAAAATAAGTAGTAATCATTTATGTAGATTAATTTTAGTTTATTTATTTTCTTTGAATTTGGATGCTTAAAAAAAAACCTAAAAATTTGAGGACGAAGAGCCTCATTGATAAATTTCGCTTCAAGCCTCTTATATGTTATCATTGATCAAAAAATAAGTAGTAATCATTTATATAGATTAATTTATTTTCTTTGAATTTGGATGCTTAGAAAAAAAAATATCTAAAGATTTGAGGACGGAGGGTCTCATTGATAAATTTCGCTTCAGGTCCTCAAATTCTCAAGTCCGGCCCTGATCATATCCCACATAATTCCTATTCAACTAATTCTGACTCTTATCCTATCCTATCCTACCTTCTTATCCATCGCGCCAAATGCACCCTAAAGGTATTCGGATTAATTTTTAGATTTGCAAGGTTTCAATCTCTCCTTTTATGAGAAGTTTTCCCTTTTTACCTTGGACATGAAGGTCTTCGTCGAGTAGTACTAATTGGACTAGAAAAGAGCGATTTATTATTTTTCATGGAGATCTAATTAAAAGTTATAAAGATCTGTAATTGTTAGTTACGATATTTATTTTCTTAATTTCTTATTTTATTTTTTATTTGACTTTCGGCGTTGATGAAGGCTCATTTGTTTCAAGGCTTTCCGTATTAATATTTATGTTAAATGTCCTCCACTTTTATCTTAATTTTGTAAAATTTATGTACGTTGTGGTCCATATCTCTAGGACCATTGTTAACTCTTTGAAGCAAACCTTTATTGCAAGTGTAATACTCCAATTTTATTAATATTGTTGCATTCTTTTAGCTTCTAAAAATTTTAATACATTATTTTAATATTAATATTAATATTAATAAAAAGCCACCTTGAAGTTTTTGTGTTAAATAAGTTTGAAATAATCAAAGTGTGACTCAATGCCATCTAAAATCCATGTAGGCTTAGTTCTAGAAAGTGATTAATTGCATTCAAAACCAGGCGTTGTGCTTGTCAAAATTAACAAACAAACCAACCAAATTAAACTAATCTCTAAAGCAACTATAATATTTAAATTTTGAACTTTGGGACCGCACAAAAGATAAGTGACTTTAATGAGCTTATCCTTTGCCTTTTGCATTTTAAATTTAAATTGAATACCCTTTTGCAAATTTTTGTCTATATAATATTAAGGCGTGTCTCAAGTTTGGAAATTGTAAAGAATTATGTGAAGTAGTTAATTGACGGTCAGCAATATTAACTGCTTTTCATTGGTGTTTTAAAAGGTAGGCTGAGCCTGGGCACTGTTTAAATGTTGAGATAAATTAGGCGGATTTAAATGGGTATTTAATCAGGTTAGGCGAGTCTAGGCAGATTAAGCGGGTTAGGCGGATGGACTGAGTTTTTTCCTTTTTCTTTTTTTCATTTTTTGAAGGAGCCGCTTATTTTTCTCTTATGTATTTTTTTTTTAATATTATCATGTAGGAGAACATATATAATCTATCAACTATCATAAGCAAATTCATTTTTCATTTCTCCGATTGAAACCAAACCTTAGTCAGCAACTGCAACTGCTATAAGATGTAGAAGAAGATCTCACTTTGACTAATTACAAACACACCATTTTATCTTACTCTTTTCTTATTTTTTTTTATTGTTACATTTTCTTTCCACCAAACCTTTTTATTATTATTATTGTTACTTGAAATAAATTGATAATTTTATAAGAATGTGAGATTGCATGCAATTTTGTTTTGGGCAGCGGATGTAATAACTATGTTTCACTTATTTTTGCGTTATACAAGTATTATATAAATTTATATTCAAAAATATTTAAAAAATGATCACCTAACTTTATGATTGCCCTATGTCCGCTTATTACCTTTTAGAATATTGTTTTTCATATCTATTAGAAAAACATCAAATTTTGTATGAACCCTAAGGGATTGTTTGCTTCAAGTTTTAAATGATTTCTGAAATGTTACATTCAATTCCAGAAGGATTCTAATATTTGATTCGGGTTTTGGGTTAGGAATGTATCATTTCAAGAATGGAGTGTTCCTTCAAAGATTTCTTTCTTAAATCGATACGAATAGATGATTAATCTAGATATTATTTTAAGGCCAAAATATCCATTTTACTTACCAAACAACTTCTTATTTTTTCGATTTATATTCTTTTTAAAAGGAAAAATAAATTGTTATTAAACTTTTTTTTATTATTAAATACATATAACGACTTTTCACTGTAATAGTAAAAATTTATATTTTACCTTTGTAAAATTGTTAAAAGTTGTCTTTTAATTTTATACAATGAATAACATTTTGTTAATTCACACGTATGTTATTCCTATTTTTGTTTGAACCAAATATACATAAGTAATTCAATGCTAAAGGTAAAAAGAATCATGCCCGGACAAAATATTGACAAGGTATCCAAGATGTCAGGAAAAAAGTTTTTCAAAAATATAGTATTATCATTTTCATTTTTAAAACTTGAAACAACGAGCACTAAAAGTATAATTAAATTTAAAATATGAAGAGAGGTGTGCAAGGAAGATAATTTTTTTGGATAAAGCAAATATGCACATAATAATATTCACTGTTCCAAATTTACTGTTCAGTGTGGCTTCTACAATCTTTTAAGAATACACAAATTTAAACCTAATTAATAAAATGAGAGCAAAGAACTTATTTGGTATAAAAAGATTAGGCATATTAATTGCCACTCTAAAAAAAATAAAAATTGAACTCTTAACTTCAACATTTTGAAAAATAAAATAAAATAGTGGACCTTTAATCTATAATAAGGGAGTAGAAGATAAGAGGGTGGAAAAACAGATGCAATCAGAGTGTGAATGTTAGCACTCTTAGTAAGTATATTAATACTCTAAAATTATCATAACAACTCATTTGTAACTTTTATGACAATTTGCACTCTTTAATTACGCTTTTTAGAGTAGCGGAATATTACTCATTAGGAGTGCTACTATCGTGGTTATAGTAAAAGTAAAATTTTACCACTTAGTTTTTGGTTAAATTAGCATCATGTTTGCCAATGACTCTGTGTAAGAGTCTTTCTAACAATGAGATCTTCGATTATGAATAACTTAGCACCACATTCATAATTATTTTTTAGATCTTAAATTTAATTTGTTATTTTTGACAAAGAATTTAGAAATTGGTAGTTATAATCTTGTAAATAAAGCACACATCTTTCTTTTATATATACCCTCGAATAATGCGATATTTTTTCTCTTAAATTAACAGTCTTAATTACTTTTCTTAGGATGTATTAAATTGAGTTTCATAAAAAAAATAAAATTCTAGACATTGTCAATTTAAATGACTGAATAGTAATTAATGAAATTTTATATCCAGCCATTGATTATACTAAAATTTGACATTTTACTTTTTAAATGCGAAAAACAAAAGAAAGTTTGCAAGAGTACTAGCGGGGAAGAAAAATAATATTACCAAAGCGCTAAAACACGAGCTTAAACTCTCAACAAAGTAAAAGTGTATTAATTGATTGCTTTACCATTCACAATGCGGAAAGATATTGTACCATAATACGTTTATTAAATGATTACCGAAATGCATTAAATATTGAGCGGTGTTATTGTTATAGCAACTAGTTAACAACCCGTGCAATGCACGGGTGTTTAATAAATACGCAATTTGAGTAATTTTTGTCTTTATAGCTTTGTAAAATAATTGGTTTAAATATGTTGGGTAGGGAGAATAAAATATATATTGCTTTCATTTCAAATTAATTTTGCAACTTTTACTTTGTTATTTTCAAGAAGAAATTAATTTCAATATAATTAATGGTTGATGATACAATTCGTTTGCTATGGCAAATTAAAAATAAGAATGTTAATTTTAACACATTTTTAAAAAACAGTATAATAAATGACGCTACTTTCAATATAATAATAATAATTATTATTTTATTATGCATTAAGAATATAAAATATCAATTAATAAGTAATTAAAGTCACTACAATTAAGAATACAATAAAAATAATTAATGTATCTACTTCTTCCATAATATTATATAGTAATTATAAATAATAATTATAATAAATAATATAATTATTTATTAAGGTGAAGAATTAATTAATTATTAAAGTATAGTATTAAGTGTGTTATTTATTGCGTAATTAATTAGTGAATAATTAAGGTGACACATGTCAAATTCTAAATAAAAAGTGTATTAATACTTTCACTTCTTCCATTATACATACTACTAGTTAGCAAACCCATGCAATGCACGGGGTATTGCTAAATTAGTTTTATTTATTTATTTATTATATTTTTTATTGTTGTATTTTACAAAAAAAAAAAAGAATTCTCATTATTGTAAATTTATAGACTTAAAACAATAGTTGACAAATTTCAAAACAATATTTTTAAATTTTTCACAAACTTTAAAAAAGATAGTGCAAAACTATGTTAAATTAACAAAGAGAATAATTTATGCCAATGCAATTTTAATTGATACACAAATAGAAAGGCTTGAAAAGATAGAATCAATTTTCATTATGTATAAAGCCATTATCACATGGAAGAGAGTGCTAGTTATGGAAGTAATTAAGAGCATTAATTGCAAGACACATGGCATTCAAATAAAGATATCTTCTCACTCCTCCCATTATATATATATACTATATATACTATTAGATTAGATTATATTATATTAATTGACAGAACAATGTACAACAATAAAAACATATAATATAATTTTTCAAAACAGTATTATATTTGGCAAAAATATGACTCCTTTAACAATATAAATAGCTTAAATATTTATACATAGGTGTTCATATTGCCAAATTAATTATGCTTTTACCAAATCATATTACTATTTTAAGAAACTCTACTGTAAACTTTTATTATTGTATATTACTTTGACAATAATTATAATTATTTTTGATAATACTACCATCTTCTATACATTTAATGATATAGTATAATCATATAATGTATTTAGATATTTATTTTTATGCAAAAATTTTAGATTTTCAGTAAACTTGATGGCACTAAACAACTTGACCCATGAAAGAAGGAAGTTTGATTTGAGAGGAAAGTAGTAAATGGATAAGAAATAGCCGACCCAACAGAGTAAAGTTTGAACATCCTAAATTTAAGGTGACAGTGTACCTTAAAACTAGTAGCGCGCCAATTGCAAAAGCCGACCAGATTTATTGGACTTGGCAAAGTAGCAGTGCTATATAGATCCTCATTAATTACTAACTAACATTAGACTTATTAACTAACCAATTTAGCATGTTAATTAAGCTTGGATCACTGTGCACATTGGGATTCAAATTACTATTTGTTTTTAATTTTTAATTTTAATTTTAATTAGGAACAATGGACACAGAAATGGTGGTCCGAAATCTTCGGGGCCAGGTATTATGCTGGGCCCAACACGATTTTTGGTTTTTTGCCTTTTAAAGGTTGAAATAAAATAGGGCTTTGACATAAAAATAGGGTGATTTTATTTCCAGTAATTTCACTTCTACCTTTCATTTGGTTATTAAGTGTAGAATAAAGGCATGTTATTCAGTCATTGAGGGATAAACATATTATTCAATACTTAGGAGCTAAGAGCATCTCCAATGCAACCATGAATTGGAGAAAAATGGAGTGCCACATAGGATATATAGACAATGAGTCAAAAAACCCATCTCCAATGCAACCATGTATAATGACCATGAAGGTGATGTGTCAAAAAGATGGGAAGACATTGTGAGGGTGACCCTCTACATCTAGAGGGTCTTCTAGACGATGTCTAGATGCCACGTCATCATTTTTACATTAATAATTTATTTTTAAAATTTTAAATTATTTTAACTTTTAATTTACAATTCTATATTCAATAAAGTTTATATTGTTAAAAAATATTCTTCAAGATCTATCAAACAAAATCCATATACTTTATATTTTTTTATTAAAAAATTTGACGAATTATGTCAATAGCAATTTTATAGACAACACCATTGGAGATGATTTTTTTAGAGCTTGACCATCAACAATATTTTTAGTGCCACATAGGAACCATGTTTTTAAATATGCTTACATGTCCATATTTTTAGTACATCCAATCCATGTTAGCATTGGAGATGCTCTAAGTAAATCATTATCAAATTTATATTCGGTTTTCAAGGATTGAATAACAAGTCTTTACGCGGTATTCAAGGATCGAATAAAAAGTGGGAGTTAAACCAAGCATTATTGGGGGTAGAAATAGAATCACCTTAAAAACATTAATTCCTCTTTCTCAAACTAATTCTTTTACTTTTTTCTAGGATATCTCAAATTATTTATGTTGGTGCTAAAAATTGAAGGAGATTTTAAACCACACAATTAAATGTTATGATCAAATGATTAATATAATAAATAAAACAAACCGACAGAGTTAAGAATGTATAGAGGAGGTTGGTCTCGTATGAAGATATGGGTTAGTCCTCCTTTGTGGAATAGAGTTAGGAGCTCGGTTTGCGTTATATTGATAATGAACAACCAACAATTACAAACTCACAAAAGTCTCTCTAATTGTTCTATCCTTATAATATTACAATAAGAGTATGCTCGAGTTATACAAGTTCTACATTCTCTATTCTAAGAGCTATACTAGGTGCTCTAAGCTTCTATTTCATTATTGTCTTTTTACTATTAAATGTTGAATTTTCTCTTGTTAAATTAATTCTATGATTTTTACTAGGCTAGTTGAACTTGGTCGTTAAAAGAAATAAATGATTCTTCTATATATATGACTGAGAGAAAACGTGTAGTCAGAACTCCCAGAACAAGTTTAAAGCCATGCTTCAATCATTACTAACTTTGACCTTACTTCTTCATGAATTCCGGTGCATTAAATGCAGTAAGTGGACATTTAATGAAGATGAAGGAAGTTCTGTGTCTTTGGCATGACAGGTGGCAGTCGCCTATACTGTTTGTCAGCTACTTCGTCATAGTGGTTATACAAGAGCTCCAAAACTCGTTAAAATAGCTTTGGCCTTTGAGCTCTGTAATTTGTCATGCGGAATCAATCCTTAAACAGGTATTCAACTCATGAAGAGCTTCGTTCTTCCTGCAGTGTTTGGGCAGAGCTCCTTATAGCTTCTCTTGTTGCAATAGGGGAGGTTGCCGACGTTGGCGGTCACGTGTCTTCTCGTGGTTGGCTAAGTAAACTTGGTCATTAATTTACCCCATCCACTTATAATATACATACCATGGGAGGGGTTCGTATAATAATCATTCTTAAGTTAATTAACTTCTAAACCGTCTATTTTGAGACGTAAAAAAATGATTTTTTTCACAAGACTTAGTAAAGATAATCTCCACCAATTTTTCTTAAAAAACTCAACCGATAAAGTAGGTTATATAAACATCTAAAATTTCAATGCTATAAATGTACACATATATCAAGTTTTTGGTTAACCCACTTTCTGGTGGATTTTTTTTGATAAAATTTAGTGAAAATGATTTACTCATTATAGAGATCATCTCAACTAAGTTTCATAAAAAAAATTAATCTATTTACTCATTGAAATTGACGGTTCTTTAGTTAATTAACTTAAAAACAATCCTTATGATAACCCCACCCCACCCCGCATATCATAAATACAAAATAAAAAATATTTAAATCCATCAGCATTTTTCGTAGGGTGTACTGGGTTTGTTTTAAATCTTATTTTAGTAGAAACTAGTTCAAAAATGAAGACTTTTACATAATGAAACGCTTTACCTTATTTCTTTTATATCATAAATGATAAAAATCAATTATAACTATTTTTTGATGCACAATTTGTTTTTATTAAAATATGAAAATTAATAGCCACATTAAGGTGTTCTTTTATTTTAGGTCACTCGGGTTCAATTCCATGATTAAAAAAATAAAAACTCACTTTTCTATTGAGAAGGTCTTGAATAAATTTTATTTCTCTATCGTTGCACTTAATTACAAAAAAGAAAAAAAGGAAGAAGATTAGCTTAATTGTAAGTGCACATCTTTCATAATTGATAAATTAAAGGTTCAAAATTTTTTGGAGAAGATTACGCCTATTTGCCAGAAAGATTTTGAGTTTAGAAGGGTTTAAAAAGGACCTAATTAGCTAGCACGTAAATAATAATAATAATAATATTGTGTTTTATAAATGCGTAGAAGCTTTCTTTTACGTCTACCAATAAATAAATGTAAATTTGTGTAGAAGGAAACAAATTACGTGTATTACATCAAAGAGATCTGATGGTTGAACCTTGCAAAATCAAATTCGTACACGACTTTTTGCAAGTTCTTAAATACAACATAACATGGGTTGCTTCAAAATAAATTTTGGTACGACGTAAAAATGTTGGGACAACCATTGCTTCGTTGACAGCAGCAGACATGTCCGTTACGGCAGTTAGCCACGTAAGGGACACGTGGTTTTCTGACGACTGGTAGTTAGAAAAGAGTGTGGGGGACCACTAGACGGTTGACCGTTCAGGCGTTGGGGGTCCTACCTACTCCAACTGCTGCCGACAATATTTATTTTTAGGGTTCTCCCTCACATGGGATATCACATGTTTAGTCACGCACAACCTAAATTTATCATTATATATATTTATAATAAGACTTCGTTTGATTTACGAAAGATAAATTAAATTTTTTATTTTTTTATGGAGGTGAAAAATTAATTTTTTTATCAATTTTTTTTTTGTGTTTTGTAAAACATAAAAAGTATTTATGTCAAGTTATTATTGTTCAAATCTTTTGTAATAAATGCTTGAAAATCATATGAGAAAATTAACCCCATGTGTTTTGAGAGGAATAATTTTACCCCCTACTTTCCCCTCTCTTGCGAAAGTGTTTCCGAAATTTTTGCTTGCCAAACAAAGGAAATAAAAGACTTTCATTTCTCGAGTATTCAAATATGTGAAACAAACAAGGCCTAAGAGTTTGTTTTTGGTATGAAATGAAAATTTATACGACATTTTTTGTCATAAAAATATTGAGTTGTTTTTTTATAATGCAAAATCGTTGTAAAAAGGGCCGGTCTATACGGACCACACCTAAAATTTTTCACTCATGATAAAGTGGTTAACTATGCTAAACTAAAAAAAATAAAGCTCAATTAGAAGTTTTCAGGTCGAGTTTTGATAGATGTAAATTTCTAATAGCCAGCAATTAGCACCCTCTGCGAAAGAGATTAATTGATGTGCGCAAAAGTTGATTCGAACACTTAGTATATACCATTTTTTTTATCATTATGTACTACTAAAACTATAATTGCTATAATCATATACGAGCGGTCCAACGACTTATTTTATTATTGAGTGTTCGTTTAAACAAATGATTCAGGGGGCGAATGGTTGATTTTGAATCTCGGTATATATAAAATCATTGGGCCCAACGGCAGACTCGATTCCACGAGCGGGAATTAGTTATACCCAGTGGCAAAATTAGGATTTCGAGGGAAGGGGTCAAAGTTTACACTATATTTTTTTTTATGAAGCAGTTAAAACAAGTCAAAAAAGATTAATTAACAACAGGGCAAATATTTCAACGCAATAGTATAAATGTTTCATACAACCAAATGAAAACATGTATTACGATTACATATTAGAACAACACCTTATGATGTTTAATTTTTTAAAAATATTGCAAAACTTCTTCATTTTTAGTCTCGTTAAAAATATATTTTTCAATAGATTTTGGTTTTGAATATAAGACCTGGCTTGTAACATTACTTGACCCTGCACTTAAAAATTATTGGACTTTGGGTTCTCTTCATCTTATCAAAAATTTATTCATTACACCCGTACAAAAATCAATTTCAATTTATTAAACTATGTGTAACTAAAATTTGGGCCAAATTTATCAAAATTTGGGCTATTTAAAATCAGGGTCAAATTTATTAAAATCGTGGCTAAAGTTATTTGGGTATTAAATCAAAACAGTCCATGACCATTCAAACATAGTTGTAATATAATATGGTAAATTAGTTTTAATTATGTAAGCCTGCACGTGCACACACTCTTGCACAATATTGTGCACGTGATATGTCATGTCGAAAATCACAAGAATTTTTGTGTCTCTCTCCCTTATTTTGTTGGAATATTGTCAAATGTGCCAAATTAGATGGCGTCACTCAATCTTTTATTTCATAAACACATATCTCAGGCAGAAAATAACTCCGGTGATTAGCTTAATTCTTTATTTTAATGGACACTTTGTTAAAAAGGAAATATCCAAAGGCAACTCTTCTTCTATAAATTCACATTCTTTCGTATGGAACTTTATATCATCATTTTTTCAAATTATCCGTCCTACACTTTAACTTTGATATGTATGTAGAAAATGGGGTGTGTGGCAAATCCGAAAATTGAATAATCAAATTTTATTCAATCGAATATGTTTGTTGAAAATCGATGAGAAAAAACCTAAACAAAAATAAAAAAAACTAAATATGTTTGGTTTGAGTTTGGATTGTGCCGGTGCAAAACCGAAACAAACTGAGTCATTCCATGTATAACTCGAAAATAATATTATTTCACTATCTAAAATTTATAAGTTCTAGTAAGAACCTGATGTACTCTTTGAACTATTATGGATTTTGAAACTGTATTATAAATGTAAGAGTTAATATTTTTCAACAAGTATATAGTTATTATATTTTTTGACTAAAATACATGTTGCCTTACAATTTTTATTTTTTTTAAAAGATATATGAAAACCGAATAAAACCAAACTAAAGGGTTGGTTTGGGTCTGAATTTAAAAGATTTAGAAATCAAAATCAAACTTACAAATTTGATTTAAGTTTGAATTTCTTAATTTTTACGCCGATCAAAACTAAAAACACCTCTAATAGAAAAAACTAATTTTAACATATTGTTAGCAGCGCTAACTTGACGACGTACTGTACCAGGATTATTTTGGTTGTTTTCAATTAAGGTAAACGGTATGGGCACATTATTTTTTAATTAGAGTATATTTAATCAAATTAAAAATTAATTTTTACCGTGTTTATTTATTACTAGTAAGGGCACAGTCATTATCACATAATAAAACTTGTTTACATAGATAATATACATTAAGGAACTTTTTTTTGTCACAACATTTATTATAAATTCATCCCAACGAATTTATCCGCAAATAACATAGCTTTTGTTTTCTTTCTTGACTAAAATAATTGAGTGCATGATAAAAATAACATATTATTTACAAACATAAAACATCTACGTACATAGAAATAATTCATTACTAATGTTTCTAATTTTATTTTTTTTAAATAGCATCTATAATCTCACTACAAAATCCATTCTTTTATTCCAAGACAATATTTATGAACATAAAATAGATTATAGCTCAAAACATTAATCAATCTTATTGAATGAAAAGCGCATAACTCTTTCAAAGTATAAAGAGCCTAAAATTATAGCACATGAAAATGTAGGATTTCCCCCCTTTTATTCTTTCCAGTATATTGACAGCAATCAAATAGCTGGGCTATTCTACATAAATGCTAAATCTATTGCTAATACTTCGAAACAAACATGTTTACATATTACTCAAAATACCTATTGAATATATAATGTGTGTATATATAATACAAGCAATATAATACGTGTTTATAAAAATAAATAAAGTAAACATGAAACACACGAAAATATAAACTAAAATTTTAGTTTTCTTGAACTTACTTGGTGTGACAGTTAAAAAATTAGATTGTCCATGAATTTAAATAGCAACATAATATTGAGTAAGGTCATCGTGAAGAGAAAGGAGATGGTGAAATGTAATGAGAAGATTTATTAAAGTGGTAAAATTCAAATTTTAACTTGAGGAGATTTAGTCCTAATTAAAAAGTTGATCCGCCTATATCATTGACCTTCAATTAAGCGCGAGTTGCGATCGTTCCAAAGACTCCAAGCAAGCACACAGAAATAACAGAATAGACCGCTACAAAATGAAAAACCACTTGAGAGTGCCGATGTATTGGATTTCTCCCGCATGGGCCTGTGGGGCTTGAACCACACCTCCGATTTCAATTTTTTGGGCCCATAGATCTAGATTTGTATTAATTAATATTATTGTCAACCGCTTATAAATTTTTGGTGTGAGAAATTTTTTTAAAAGTGTTTAATCTAAATTAATAAATCCTTCGCACTTATTAACCTAATGTTAAACTTCGAACGTGGGACAAAACATTTGAGGCAACTAATCTCCACACGCATGTGAAGCAACAATCATCAACATTGACACCCCTTTCTCTAAAATTGCCATTAGTGGGAACAACTTTTAGACAAGCCCTACATAAAAAAATTAATCTTTTTAGGAAGATGTAAATTATAAGGGTTACATTATTGACAAAATAATTTTTGTTAGTGTTAAAATAATATAAAAAACTAAAATATAATGTACAACCATGCAATACTTTATTTACCTTAGTAATATTATTACTCAAATTTTGTACACACTTTTGACTTACGACCCTTCTAGACTTGACTCATTTCCATTACCTTTTTATCCAATTTCGTCAAGTAGGGTCTATATAGAGAGGAGACAAGTCCCTTCTTGTCGTGGTGCCACATATAAGTTTTTATAGATCAATTTGGGATATAATCAAATGTAAAAAGTCTCACAATTAAAAATAAATCGTGCCCTTAACCATTAAATATGTTAAAAATATTTGTTTTTAAAAAGTTTAAATCAAAATAAATCTACCAATTTAAAACAAAAAACACACCATGCATAAAAGTCGCGTGACCCAATATTTGGTTATTAAGCTAGCGCGCAAAAGATGAACTTTTAAACTAGACATATGTAAGTGATCATGATAAGGTGTTGTTAATCAGAGAAAATGAAAGGCACAAGTTAGACTTGTATTAGCGTGCTAATCTTTTATGTAAACGTGACGCATATGTGTTACATTGTATTTGTACCTGCACATGTATTAAGATGTTGTTTAATCCTTGTCTGATTAAAATTATTCTTGACTTCAAATATTTCTATATAGCGTGTAAATACTCGCAAAATAAAGTAGTCACTTAGTGCGTCCCCCCTAAATAGTATGTGAGCCTCTTGAAAGTTGCGTAAGACTTCATTCTTTTTGATATAAAGCGATGATATTTTATAAATTTTTATATATACAATAAAAATTATATAAATTAATACGACCGGGATTGGCTAATTTTATTAATTAAACGATACTTTAATTTATCGATAAAATTATTAATTTATTGATAAGTTATCTATTAATTCATCAAAAAATTTGTGTTTCCAATATTGTGATATTGGTCTTTCCTAAATTTTTATTTCCTAGAAATTTGACTAAGTAAAATTATATTATCCTTTGAATGTTAACTACTTATTGAACTATCTCAGTGAACATGAAGAGAGTTTGGAGATTTGAATTGATGAAGAGATTATTGATAGTGGCAAAAAATAATCAAGAATATGAAGTTGAGGATGTTAGGTTTGCTATGGTGCATGTTTCTCGAAAGGAAGCCATCAAGCCAATAACGATACTAGATAATTTCCTCTTACAAGATGATAAATGCACACTTGACATGCGTAGTGCATTTAGAAAATTAGGGATAGAATTTAGGCAAATATAAATTTCAGCAAAAAGTAAACAACATTGTACTCATATTTTGATAAGGTATGATAGTAAGTCTAAAAACGTGAATTATTAATTAATGTAACCGATAGCATAACGGGACCTTATAAAAAAGTACTATCTTATAAATTTAGCAAAAATATTAATTTAACTCTTGAACCCGAGTCATGACCAGCTAAATTTATTAATTTAGTACGCCTAATCCTTTATATTTATCTTAAGAGCGTGAAGATAAACTTTTATACTTGATCATTATATATAAAGGTTAACAGGAGAAAATAAAAGGCATAAGCCAGGCTTTAGTACGCCTAATCCTTTATATAAACGTGACACACTTGCATTACACTTGTACTTATACTTGCATCTTTGTATTAAGATTACGTTTAATCAGCGTTTGATTAAAAATTTCAACTTTTAGTATCATTTTCCTTTATTTTTCAAAAGATATTCTTAGATCACATTAAATGTGAGACTAATATGAGTTCGTATTGGGAACTTGGCACGAACTCAAGAGTGTTTGGAACAATTGAATGTATAATTTTTTGCTCAATATATATATTTTACAAGATTCAATAGTTGACGGACTACTGTATCAATAGTCAGTTACTGCATGCGAGCCTCGTGATCGACAGTGTGTAGGGATTTGAAAGGACATGTTTTAACTACCAAACCTAAGCCAATCTTAACCGTTGAAGATTTTTATGTCATGTAGAGGGGCAAGCCCATGTGAGTTTTGAGATACCCCCACGCACTTTCTTTTTTTTGATTAAACATTCACCATCTATCAATTTTATTTATTTTTATGGCGACACCTATCACTTAATTTTGATGACTCAGTTATGGTATACTACTCGACAACCCACAATGTTGGAACGATATTAAGGCAAAAAGATATATACAGGGGCGTAGCCAGTAATTATAAATGACTTGAGTTAAGAATTAAACAATGACAACATTAAAATATAATAAACTAAAATGCAACTATAATATATTCAAATGCATACAAAAGATACCAACTTTTTATATACGTTGGAAGTGCAGATATAAAATATTCAAAAATATACAAAAAAATGTAATAATTTCAATTCCCCTTATATCTAGCCATTTACGCCATAAATACAAACAAAAAGATATAATAGCCTATCGTAATTAAACCTTGCGCTCCTTAACAGAATCAAAATGAAGGTGGTAAATGAATTGATAAAATTTTAATAAGTGTAGAGTAATAATATTAAAAAAAATGAGGTGGGTTATACACACATATATATATATACATATATTTATAAATAAAATTTAAGTCTACTACTAAAAAAATAAAAATAAAATTAGACCCGGGCTACAGCCCGGGGTAGCCCAAGCACACCTCCGTCCCTGGATATATATATATATCTATAGATAATCTTGTCAGTCGATAAATCAGTGTTGTTTTCAATAATGATATAAAATTAAAGATAAAAGTTGATATATATATATACATGTACGAATGCTATACTTAGCAATTAGTTGTCTTTTGCATAAAATGCTTTGTATGGTATTTTCTGAATCTTTTATGAAGGACCGTGAGAGCATAAATTTCAACGACCCGAGATTCTTTATGGACCGTGGGTATCCATGTTGATTTTTTTTTTTTTGTGTGTGCGCGTGTGAATGAGAGAGAGAGAGAGCGTGCTAAAAAACCAAATTTACTAGTATAAACCACTATGGATAACACGTGAAATATGTTACCCTACCAATTTATGTCAATAGAGTTAGTCAATTTGTATTGAAAATTTATACAAAAATTAAGCAAGTCTAATATTTTATGCATGTTTTTTTTTTTCATCATCCATTGTAGGATTTTCACATTTGGGCTACGTTTTATAACATAAAATGATAAGAAAAACAAGTAATATGAGTGAGAAGGTGAAAAATAAGTTTAAGGATGTGATAAGATTCTCCCCATTTCATACTAATTTTTGTAAGTAGATATCTGTCTTCCATCCTCTTTTATTCACCACTATCCAAAGAAATTTTTTTTTATGGAAGAAGCTGGCCAAGAAGCAAGAGTTAATTTCTTGATATCCCTCAACTTATTTTTCAACTTTTTACAAAAAAATATATTGTTTTTCTACTATTTTCCGTATTATTGTTAAATAGAGGCTTATAAATACATAAGGGAAAAAGCTTTTCTTACAAAGGGAAAAATTGAAATTGAAACAAATAGATTTCTGATTGAGAGGAAGTATATGTTCAAAGAAAGGATAACATCATTTTTCTACTTATTATTATTTGATTTAAGTAGAGAGAAATGGTTTTATTTTTGACTGACTATCTGGTTTAATAAAGGAAAAGAACGAGGTAAATTGCTTAGGTTACTACTTACGTAATTCAATTGAATACATATATTCTCCTCGCAACCTCCGATCCTAAGTGCATGTTCAATTTAAATTTTTATACTTTTCTAAGAATAATGTAATTTAAAGATTTGGAAGATAGTAAACGATTAAGAATATATAAGCTCGTTTATTATATATGATGAAATTTGGAGCATCGAATATGTGTTGAATGTTAAAGTTATTTATTTATTTCTTTATTTATTTCTTTGTTTCCTTGTTGGATTAGTATTCATATTCCTTGTTAGTCTAGGTTATTTCTTTTGTCTAAATTAGCTCTATAAATAGAGCCCCATTCTTATGTTATGATTCATTCAATACAAATATATTTTTCTCTTTTCTCTAAAACTTAACATGGTATCAGAAGTAGGTTGAATCATTGCCCCAGCCACCAGTCCAGCCACCAACTAGCAACCATCATCAAATCAAATCAAATCCACACCAATATTCCGCACGTTCTTATTGATAAATATACCAAACCTCGATAACGACAACATCAAAACCTTCGTCTTCCAAAGACGATTCCGTCGCCGCAAGAATCATCCGGAAAAAGCTCGTCACGCGCTCTCACGCGCCGCGAGTGTGAAGCTCAGTCCGTCACGCCGAAGCCACGTGTCGCCGCCGTCACTGTCAGTCAAGTTGCCATTAACTTTAACGGCGTTAGTACTTTTCCATTAAAGTTAACGGCGTCAGGTCCTCTCCGTTAAAGTTAACGTCTGTCAGAAGTCCGTTAACGCCGTTAGCATTCCGTTAACGCCGTCAGCCTTTCCGTTAACGCCGTCAGTCAGCTCAGACCGATTCAGCTGACAGTTTTTTGCCCGATTTTGTTATTTTTTGATCGGTTTTCAGCCAACTCAGACCGGTTCCCTAGGTTTTTAACCGTTCCAGACGCAACTACAGTCTTTGTTTCTCCAGATTCAGTCTTCAAGTTACAAAACTAGATCTAGTGCACTCCTTTTAACACCGTTTGCTTATTTTTCTGACCGGTTCTCTGACAACCAAGATTGGTTCCCAAGGTTTTCAAGCATTCCGAACATAACCGCAGTCTCCGTCTCTCCAACTTCAATCTCTAAGATATAAAATCAGGTCACGTGCACTATTTCTTACACTGTTTGCTTAATTCTTATTCAGTTTTATGTTATGAAAACTTCAGAAATTCCTATCACCATCAAATTGGATGGAAACAATTATAATCACTGGTATATTCTGTTCCGAAATTTCTTGAAAGGAAAGGGACTCTGGAATTATGTTAACGGCAAAACAACTTGTCCTGCTGAAACCGATGAAAAGTATGATGATTGGGATATTAATAACAACAAAATTTTAACCTGGATTGCCAACACTGTCATTCCATCAATCAGTCTTTAGCTTGGAAAGTGTGATACTGCAAAGAAAGCCTGGAATTTCTTAGCACACAGATATGTTCAAACCAATTTTGCCAAGAAATATAAACTTGAACAAGATATACGTGGGCTACTACAACAACCAGGCCAATCCGTGTCTGATTTTCACTCTAGCATGTGCGTTATCTGGGATCAATTGGAACTCATGGAACCTCCATGGACAACAGACTTTGGTTTATGGGAACCTTCCGTGAAGAAACGCGACTTGTACAATTTCTCATGGTACTTCGGGATGAATTTGAACCGATCAGGGCATCTATTCTTCATCGCAAGCCCCTCCCCTCTGTTGAATCAGCATTAACAGAATTAATTATAAAGAAACTTTTGCTCCCGTAGCTCGCATGACCACAGTTCGCACACTTATTTCAGTTGCTTCTATCCGTAAGTGGGCGATTCACCAGATGGATGTCAAAAATGCTTTCCTTCATGGCGACCTCTCCAAAGAAGTATATATGCAGCCTCCTAATGAGCTACCTCACTCTCCTGGGCACGTCTGTAAACTTCGTCGTGCTCTCTATGGTCTTAAGCAAGCACCTAGAGCCTAGTTTGAAAAGTTCTCCACAGCCGTCATTCACCATGGTTTTTCACAAAGTGCTCACGATTCAGCAATGTTTACATATTCCTCTCCACAAGGCATTGTTGTTCTTCTCATTTATGTCGATGATATGATTATCACTGGGGATGATTTCGATGGAATATGCAAGCTCAAGACCTATCTGTGCTCTTGTTTTGAAATAAAAGATCTGGGAATTCTTCGCTACTTCCTTGGTATTGAGGTTGATCGTTTGTCTACTGGTTACTTTATTTCTCAGGTAAAATACGCTTCCGATATTGTTCAGCGAGCTAGTTTAACTGACAACAAGATTGCCGATACTCCACTTGAAATGAATGTGAAACTCTGTGCTTCTGACGGGACTTTGCTACCTAATCCTACTTTATATCGCCAACTTGTAGGCAGTCTCAACTATCTCACTATCACACGGCCAGATATTAGTTACGCTGTTCATATTGTGAGCCAATTTATGTCCGCACCACGCTCTGTTCATTTTGCTGCTGTTCTCCGCATCATTCGGTACCTTAAAGGAACACTATTCCAAGGATTACATTTTTCATCCACTTCAAGTCTTGTGTTACAAGGATATTCCGACTCCGATTGGGCGGGTGATATAACTGATCGCCGATCTACCACAGGATTCTGTGTTTTTCTAGGTGATTCTCTCATCGCGTGGAAAAGTAAGAAACAAACTGTAATTGCCCGTTCTAGTGCTGAAGCTGAGTATCGCGCCCTTGCACATGCGACTTCTGAAATTGTTTGGCTTCGCTGGTTGATTAAAGATATGGAAATTGACGTTCCTACTCCTACGCCGTTATTTTGTGACAGTCGAAGCGCTATTCAGATAGCCCATAATGATGTTTTTCATGAACGCACTAAGCATATTGAGGTTGACTGCCAATTTGTTCGACATCACTACACTCATGGCACTATTCGCTTGCCTTTCGTCTCGTCTGAGTATCAACTTGCTGATTTGTTTACCAAGTCTCATGTGACCGCCCGTTTTCACTTTCTCGTTTCCAAACTCCGAATGCTTTCTAAGCCTTCTTGCGTTTGAGGGTGGGTGTTAAAGTTATTTATTTCTTTATTTTGTCTTTGTTTCCTTGTTGGATTAGTATTCCTATTCCTTGTTAGTCTAGGTTATTTCTTTTGTCTAAATTAACTCTATAAATAGAGCCCCATTCTTATGTTATGATTCATTCAATACAAATATATTTTTCTCTTTTCTCTAAAACTTAACATTGAACTCATGTGGATCTAACCGCGCGGGAAACTCAGACCCGATTAGCATGCCTCATCAAAAAGATATCATGGTCTTGGGTTTTGGATTCGATCAGGTGAAGTTATAATTAATGCCAGAGATAAGGACAATTCACGTACAGAGCCTTAATTACATGCATCCAAACACACCGTAAGAGAAGTTTGAAAGTTTTTATATATATATAATATATATATATAGGGAAAGGATCTTAAGTGGACCAACTTTTTGGTCCTTAAATGCGGACCGGTCATTTTGAGGGAGTAAACAGATGAATTTTTTGATGAAATTTAGTGAAAATGATCTCCATGATTAGTAGATTACCTCTGCCAATTTTTAACGAAAAATTCAATCAGGAAAAGAGTTAACTAAAAAATTGGCAGTTAAAAATTGGCAGCTAAAAATGTACACGCTGAAAATGTACATTTTTAGCCGTTAAAATTTAAGATTTTTAGCTAACCTACTTTCCGATTGAATTTTTCGATGAAAATTGGCGGAGATGATCTACTAATCATGGAGATCATCTTCACCAAGTTTCATAAAAAAATTCATCCATTTACCCCCTCAAAATGATTGGTCAACATTTAAAGACAAAAAAAATGGTCATCTTTAAATCTTTCTCCTATATATATATATATATATATATTCCCTAGCTACCACAATGGTTGGTTCATGCACTGTATATCATATATAATAAATGCATTCTTTAATTTCGTTATTTTTTATTTTGCTTTAATTGTCCTTTCATCCTCCCCCTCTTTAATATAATTCGAGCTAAAAATTAGGTATAAAAAGAAACCCTCGTACCTAAAACCACTAGATTCATTCAAAGGCTCTCCCAAAAATAGTATTCATTACAAGAACACGTACCTTTTACGTAATACCAGAAATTTAGTTATAAGATCATTACAACCATCCATTTGATGGTCAGTTGTACCCTAATTAGATATATATATATATATATATATATATTTTTCTTCCAACTCATTAATAAGACGAGACTCAAAACACTTACACTTTCATCCATTTAACTTGATATTTATTTATTATTATTTTTTGGACAAAGCTTTAACCAATATAAAATGCAGTAATTTCATCGACAGCAAAACTTGTTTATTATTGTCAGATCTGATAAATTGATTATTATATTATAAAAAAAAATAAACTCATATACGCAGACATCACAAAGGTAAAAAAAAAAAGACGGGAACTTTAGTTTAGGTCTTTAGGAGATATAGGAGTGATTATCATACATTGTCTACTTGTATAACACGCGACAACCCCTAACCCATCATATTTGACTAGCCCAATTTGCATTGCCAGCTAAATAACCCAAAACTTTTTCAAAAACATTCTTCACCTTTTTTTCACTAATTTAAATCCTCCAAGGTAAATATTTCAAAAAAAAAAATATCCTCCAAGGTACATTTCTTCTTAGCTTACTGTGAAGTAAGAAGCAAATCACCTGCATTATAATCAAAATATAATATCTAACAACTAAACATAATATTTACACTTACTTCAAAATTAATTGTCTACATTTAAATTATACTCTAAATTTTCTCATTCTTGTGGCCAAGTCTTAGATTTAAATAAAAGATAACTGAATCATTCTGTCAAAATTAACGATCCATATTTGCTAAAGTTGCCCTAGAGTGATTTCATTACTAGAGGATCAATGGCATTCTCAGTAGATTCACTTGATAAATTATAGTTAATCCTTATCTATTTTATGTTACAAGGAGAAACGCAATTGCAAGAAAATGGATCACAGACCTCATATGACCCACTTGCTATCTTTTTCTAAGAATTTTATTAAGGTCAGATGTACATTTTACCTCATAATACACCACCCACCCGTGGAGGACTACCACAAAGTAATTTTCAAACTTAAATGAGCCGGATCTAACCCGACTTATCCTAGGTCAAAATTCTGGCTGTGACCGCTCTCCAGAAGTAGGACCACTTTCTACATGCATGATGCCTAAGAGTCATATATATACACTCCAAAATGTTACTTAGTCTCAAATTAATAATCTCGCTTGAACTTTGATAAATCTTACTAATTTCAACTTTACCAACAGTCAAAAATACAAATAATTTTCTACTCTGTAATTTGATACATTGATTATCCCAAAAAAGAAATGGGGCAGTTAATTTGAGATATTCTGAAAAGGAAAGTACGACTATCAATTTGAATTGCATGGAGCATATTTTCTCAACGCAGGAGTGGAACATAGGGTCAAAACAAAATCAAGAAAAAACCGCGAAGATGTAGACCAAAAACTCAGCTAAAAACAGCAGCGCTAAATGTACCCAAATTTGTACAAAGTGAGTATCCAAATGCATTATAGGGTTGTACCTTCATTGATGGTACAAACAGGTAATGCACTTGTTATTTACACAAACGTTGGTGAACACATCTTTTCTGCAGTACAGAACCTAACTAAACAACACCCACAACACAAGTAAACGTAAAACCTTGAACCATTTTTAAGAAATCTCCCATGACTGAACCAATATCCACCTGTTACGCAGCTAGGGTCAGACCTTGGCAAGACATTTCATCTTCATTCTTTGAGGGAACCTTGGGTTTCGATGTGTTTAGTTTTGGATTCAGTGAATTTATAATGCTGGAAATAAGGACAATTCACAAAAACTCATAGAAAGGGCCTTGATTCCTTGCATCCAAATGCTCCCAAGAAAAGTCCAGAAATTTCTCTTCCCTACCACTATGGGGATTGATGGCGTTGCCTCATATTGCCATCATTCGCAAAATATGCTTCATGGAGGATCTATAACCAAAACATCAAACACCACTGAGTCTTTGTAATATTTAGAAGGATGGGATTAGTCCTTCTCGTGTTAGCTGTACCATGAGAATTTGATAAGTTTCACTTATGCATTTACCATCGTTTGGTTTGAGTTTTTGTGCAATCTGGGAATCTTAAAATGGTAAATTCGCAAATAATTCATGTGAAAGGTTGAATCCCAGGATTTCACTGCTTTGCCAAAGCGCAAACTTTATATGTGATATTTACCAATTTCTCTATTTTGGAAAGAAGAAAAACTGGAACCAAACAAGTATTAGATAATACTAATAAAGCGAAACGAAAATAGGAAGATGGTAACTCTTACCTACAAAATTGCTAGAAAGAAGATCCTGAGGAAAATAAGGATGGACATGAGGGTCCCGCCTAATAGACATGATTGAAGAACACTTTCCCTCTGCCTCAGGCTTGGCGAGCTGAAGAAGCATAGAATTGTCTCCAAGATGGATTCGCCGTCAAGAAAGTACACCTAGTTAATATCACAAAATGTTAAGTAGTTTTGGTAAATGAAAGAATCAAAAGCTCTTAAAACATGGATATGTTCACAAATTTATGACAAGTACTATATCCATTCGATGCTTGGAGCATATTTATACGTACAAATGTATATGGATTGATAACTTTTGAAGGGAGGTGGCTCAAGAGGATCGAAATCTTGATCTCCAAGATGTCAAGTAAGAGCTTGTGACAATAGGCTGCCACCTTGGGATTTACTCAAAACAAAGATATAGGATGACTCTATTGCCAGAGCAATGTACAATTGTGAAAGCACGTGGTACACTGTTTCACAAAAATACTATACCCTGGCAAAAGCCAAAATTGCTTGGCAGTACCCAAATCTCAAAGAAGGATAAAGAAAACGTATCAATAATGTCATAAACTTGCTCCATGCTTTGATACAATATGTAAGCTTAACCGAGACAAACATACTGTACACAATTAATATTTCCACCTTTAGTTTTAGCCCTAAGATGCTAGCTTGGATTGAAACCTAAGATATATCTAATGGGTAAAGCTAGTTTTCTGCTTTATTTTACAATTTGACTGGAAATTATTACAGAAAGTAACAGTAATACAAAGGATATGTAGTTGAATAATGATAATTAACTTTCATCAAATTATAATAGACAAACAAGGCATGTTTATAGGTTAATGTAAGCCATTACGGGTTTCTAAAGTACATAGAAAATGTACAACCATATTATGGGTTTACCTCCACAATGCCTTGTCCCAATTCCCAACTACTTGGAATCGGCATATGAATCATGTGGATCCATTCAAGTTTGTCCAGCATGTTATCTTTTTTTTTCAAACCTCAAAGTAACATGTTTTTTCCTTTACCATCTCCACCCAAGTTGATCATTATTGCTTGTCAATATCAGAAGCAGTAAGGATTTAAAAGTGATAGGTGATTAGAGTTTTATTGTTCCCATTCAATGTAAGATTTTATCTATCTTTAATTATGTAAATATACATACCTGTATGCAAAAAAAATTTCTCACATCCTCTGTCTCAATCTTCAGAATTTGAATGTAATTCAGACATATTTGAACTTCTACGATCACCCTCCTCTAAAGCTAGGAGGGGGAAAGTGATTGCCAGCAATCTTGACATCAACTTAGTTGTGAGCAATTATACTAAAAGTCTATTTTCGGTATATCACATTAATTTAAATCCTAAATTTAAAATTGTCACTTTTGAAATATCCCAAAAAGGTAAGTAGGATTCTTAATTTGAGGGGGGTATTAAAAACTAACACCAAGCCTGACAAGTCATAAAACAAATGCAAACCGTCTAACAATAATATCTCTAATCTCAAGAAATCAGACCAGTGATACAAAGTTATGAACAGGTTTTTGGATGTGATTTATCAGCTCTTTGTTCTCATGTTTCCTTCTGTTTGTGAAAAAGTCTTCACAATACCAACTGAAAGAAATAATTTTTAGGGCTTTTTTACTTTGCCCCTCATTTTATAAGAACAATCAGACTTAACCACTGTTTTCATAATCGTTAGACTTGCCTCCTGCATGTGGGGGAATCTCAAATAATTACATAAAAACAAGGGGTTAAGTCAAACGATTACGTTATAAAAATTAGGAATTCCCCTGAATGCAAGGGTTAAAGTCTAATGATTAAGAACATGGGGCAAGTATAATTTCACATTATGAACAGGTAAAGTTAAAAAAAAAGGCCAAATTTTTCACATCTGATTTATCATAAACATCAAGAAAATGAGTACCCAAATCAATCTCTTCGAGCACACTAGTCACAGCAATTGTTTTATGTACTCCCTCCATTCCCAGTTAAGAGTCATTTTCCTTGTTGGGACATAATCCACATACCAAATCTACCCATTGCAAATAAGTATAATACCCTTGACCACTGATTATGTTGAAATTAGTATTTTTTTTCTTAAATAAGTGAAAATCAAAAGGGGCTCTGATGGGTGGTTTTGCTATAATAGGTAATAATGAGATCACTATTTTAGTAAATAATGTGGGAAAGAGTAGTGACATTTAATTTCTTGGAAACATAAGGAAAAGAAACATACCGGCATGCTGTTGAGGAGTGCTAGTGTTAGAGAGACATGAAATGTGCAAATCAAAAGCTTTTCCACTACATTTGGAAAATATGCACCAAAACTAAAGGACCAACGAGGCCGATATGAAGTTAACCAAATTGAACGTGCCATTAAGCTCAGATCACCAATGAAAACAAAAGTCCCACCACAACTCATTTCTTCAAGGTCCGTATTTTTTTCAGCTGGAAATGATTTCTGTCCAATTTGCCGGCATTTTGGGGAATATGGACTTGAGTATGTTACCTCAACCCACGTTAAACCCGGCATCTGCACTGGAGCTAAGCAAGACGACTCCTGTGTCAAACAAAGTAAGCATTATAATTAAAATGGGGAGCCGATTTCCTTCATTTTTTAAGCAGAGAAAAATTTATTTTTCCCTCCTATTGAGACACATATCCTCCTTTTGGCATGAAAGATGAAAGGAGGAGAAAGGAAAAGTGGAAGGATCAGTTTTCCTTTGTTTGGTATAAAAAGAAAAGGCAGAAGATGGGAAAGTGGAAAGAAACACAAGAGAAAGAAGGTACATGGTTACATATGGGAAAGAAGGACTTGGTATAAGACACGATATGATTTAATAATTTGTTTACCCTTTCGACAAAATTGTAACTAAATCAAATATTTTCCTAGTACAACTGGTAGAACAAGTATTTATAACTTTTCCTTCCTCCTCGCATAACAAACGTGAGATATTACATCCTTCTTGTTTTCCATCCTTCCTACCAAAACAAATATTGGGGAAAGAAGGCTTATATCCCTTGTCAATAGGAAGTTAATCTCTCTTCAGTTTCTTTCCTTTTCTTACCTTGCCATCAAGTGGAACCATAGACACATAAACATGCACATAAATACACACAAACACACTGTTACATGTACCTCTGAACATACGCAATTGATTTCAGTTTTCATCCATCCATCACCACATTTTCTTAGGGTAACAACATCCTTGGCAGGCAAGCAGTGGATACCATCTCTTCTATCTTGATGATCAGCTTCACTGATACGTTTATCCGTCATCCTCGAATCCAAGCAAGAAATAGTCACAAATGAAGTAAGCTCATTTGGACAAGTAGTTTGATTATTCATCAACTGAATATGTTTGTTCTCTTCAATCAAAGAGCTAGGGATACAGTAACCCTTTCTGCCACTGACAATAGGGAAGCCTTTTTTAAAATCACTGTAAGTTTTTGAGTTTTCAAGTGCTTGCTCATCTAACAGAGCAGTTATCTCCATCCACTCTTCTGCATTATGTATGCGAATCCCATCCAATGAAACAATTAAATCACCACTAGACAAATAACCATACAAAGGAGAGGTAGAAGAAACATCCAAGACCTATTGCAATGAAGAAATCTGTAAGAGGCTAGCACAAATGCTTCAGTGGTAAGCACATAGGAAAATATTCTCTCCGTCTCAAATTGGAGTTCCGGTGCGAACGTCAAAACATTAGAATAATGAAAACAGGGATAATTCTAATCTTGCATATAAAATGACAGGCAGAGTCCAAAAGGCCCAAATATTTACAGCACGTTTCGAACTTCCATAAAGACCCCTTGGTTAGTTGGTATCAAGATCTGGTTAGTTGTTAGCCAAGATAGTGAGATCGTAACAGAAAGAAGGTTAATTTTGGCACATCAACCATTTTATAGCTTATGTTCAGAAATAAGACTCTTAATTTGAGACATAGCAGAAAGGAGTGGGATTCCTAATTTAAGACGGGGAGTGATAAATAACCTTTTACAAGCAAAAGTTCATGCTCAGTACCATGGGGCTTTCATTGTGTATGAAAATTGGATATAAGATCAAGGGCAGGAGGAACAATGTCAATACACAAACTGCACAAAACTGCAAAACAATTGAAGGTGATAAGCTCTAAACATTTAACAACAAATGAAATGGGATACCTTAAATTAAGAAACAACAGTAAGGATCCGTTTGATGAAAAAGTTGGAAAATGATTGAAAAAAGTACTAAATTTAACCCAAGGGATTGGATTCAATTGAAACCAGAAAATTTCATAGAACATCTCACCAAAGCACTCATCTCTTTTTCCAACTTGTCATAAATTTAGTATAGTTTTCAATCGTTTCCCAACTTTTTAGTCAAACACATCCTATGTTTTCGAATTTATGTGCACTTACTGCTGCATTATGCCAAATCCCAGCACAGTATATACGAAGAGCAGCAATTCTTGGTAATGCCTGAAGCAACTCGTAATTGAAAGCCACTAAAGCTCCAGGAAAAAGAACTGCTAGAAACACAGCAGTGTACTCCATTTGTACACCCTCACTGCTTACCAAAAAAGGGGTTCCTATAAAACCATTAATGAGATGCATCCTCTATGTATTCAGATCAGCTTATGAATCTCTTTCTATTTTGATTCTATCATCAAGTGATTATATATCTAAAATATCTATAAAGCTAATTTATACCAACGAACCCAAGGAGAAGCAGGAACCGAGGTCTATTCCAAAATGGTCAGAAAAGAAGGAATGAGGCCGTGAACAAATGCACCGCAAACCAATAACTTTGAAGCCAGTTAAATTATAGCACCAAAAAGGGGGAAGCAGAGTCAACTAGAGATGCATTTTTATCAGAAAAATATGTTCAAAACACCAAAGAGAACTCAAAATCATTATAGTATTATAATTATACTACATAAAGGTTATGGTGGTCCGGCGAATGACAAGATGCTCGCCGACCGGTGGAAGAGAGAATCTTTTTAAGAAGGCTCTGATGCCAAAATGTACTCTGAGTTCTTTAGTTGACTTATCCTTTCAACTAGGCCTAAAATATGTATTTATATTGACAATGAGGTTACTGTTTAGGAAAGAAATGAGGAAACTACATAGATCCAATGGTGAAGGAATAGAACCATAAACTAAACATGAGATCAATGAATCAAGCTGAATCCCACTCGTGGATTTTGATATCGAAGTGCGCATCGCATAAACGTAAAGGGTCGCCCTGTTTGGAGTCCAATCAAATGGTCCTTCTTTGGTCTTAAATGTGTTAAACGATATGTAACAAGAGGCACATTTATACATACAGACCATTCCCACAAGAAAATGAACATGGATGGGAAAAGCTCAGAAGGGGAAGAATGGTAAGGTGTTAACCTTGCAGCAGCAAGAGCATGCCCAACTTCATGTGTGCATACAGAGATGATGGAAGCTATAAACATATATCCAATATCAGCGAATGAGACGCTCAATCCAGAAACCTGCAGAGATTATATAACTAAGCACCAAATACAATTTTCAAGCCAAGCAACTCCAACCCTCCCCTATTCTTCTCCCTAAACTTAAATTTGGGGATTTTTTTACAAAAACTCACTCCAACCGTTCCCTATCCTCTCCTAATATTTGAAGAGTCCCTATAAATCTCCCCAAATTTGATAGAATGGATAGGGGTCCCCAAATTTTCTTTCAAAGCATGTTGTTTCATAGTTTTATTATTAAATAACTGTATACCCTCACATAATCACACTTATCCCCAGATTTTTGGAAAATCACGATTGAAAAAAATTTCTCTCTAACCATTAGACCTTCTCCTTAATATGACTTTTTCCTCAAAATGACCATCAATTCTCAAATTTAAGAGAAGTATAGGGAAAGGGTTGGAGAGACTCTTGAGCATCAAATAAATTAATACTGTCAATATGCCGAAAGATGGCATGAATACTAACATTTTTGTCCGCTAACAGTGTACTAGTGGTATGATCCAAACTATACTAAACCTAAAGGCATGATCCAAACTATACTAAACCTAAAGGCATGTTTAGTGATAAGGGTAAGACGATAATGGCAGTTTCTTCATGTGTCGTACAAATGGGAGGAAAACCAGTAGAAAAACTGAGCATAATGAGTTGGACACAAAATTGACATCCATTAAATTGTGTTGTTTAGGAATTACTGAAGACCATGCAGCCCATCCAACTTATCACACAGCTAACAATGAACAAGCTCTTAATAGTTCAGTTCAGCAACTTCAAGTCATAATAATAACATTAACTGGGTTGACAAATGTATGTAGCTTAGACAGCAAGTGCCATTTCCAAGAGATACTAATAGAATAGAAAATAAGCAATTATAGGTCACAGCTGTATATAACATTTAATGAAAGCAAATTTTACCACCTTGGAAACTAATTTGTAGCTCAATTAATGGGTGAGAGTGAAATGAAAATTAAATGCTCACCGAGGGGGAAAACCCAAACAATGAGCCACTCAAAAGACTGATAACTTGAGCATTCCCATTGTATATATGCAGGGTTCTAGCTGATTCCCAGAGAAGAATCTGACCTCCCATGAAAACAAAGAAAAGGATAGTCAAAATAACAATAATAAATGACGTAAAAATTGGAAATTTTTGTCGTAATTAGGATGCTGACCATAGATACCCCAAGCAGTGCCGTTAGACTAAAACCGATCCCTATAGAAAACCATGCTCTCAAGTGCCTGTTCAAAAGTTTCAGTATCTAAACTGAGCCCATTCCACAAGTACACAAATACAGCTGAACAAAATTAATCCAAAAAGAGCACTAGGAACATTCCAAGACTTGCATCAGTCTATCAAAGTTAGTTGAGTAAAAACAAAATTTCAAATGAAGCTCGAGCACTTTACACAATTTTTAACCAAGTTTGGGTTTCCTAAAAACCTTTTCCCAAAGGAAGCAATGCTCTAATTTAAACTTAAATCTGGCTAGATAGTTGACTAACAGGATATCAATTTTTTATTTTTATTTTATTTTTTCAATTTTAATTATATCAGTGAACTGAATCCCTGACCTCTCCCCTCCCAATTCCAACGCTGGCTGCTGTGCTTTCCGGTGTTGGCAATAGGATGGCTATTTTATTCAATTAAATTTAGTACAAGTTTTTGAATGAATTGGAGCTATACTCGAATTCAAATTCTTATAATGAAATATAGAGTCTTAGCTAAATATTCAAAAATCAAAGCTTTAACTCGAAAATTGAAAAGAAATCAAGTATATATATAAATGGAGAGCGGAAATAGATAGAAAACCTAGCGTATTTGCGTCCAAATCGGAACAAAGGTTGGTTTAACGCCGAGGACTTGAAGTCGCAATACCTGTATCGATTATAGAAAACATTAATAGGCAGTAGGTTCATGCATAAAACCCTAATCAAATTAGACAAGGTTTTATTTACGATTGATAATTTAATTGTGTAGAGAGAGAGACCAGCAGGAAATGGTGTTGGTGAGGTGGGTGACGCGAAGGGGAAGGAGAGTGTGAGAATGTTGCTGTACTCTCCCGAACCTCCTCACTCTTCTCCCTTCCATTGTACACGGTTATCAGACTGCCGGAACTCTTGACATATGACGATCCCTAACTCGCCGGTTGGTTGGTTAGCCAGAATTATTAATACACACGGTAAGAGTAAAAAGGCGATCTCCACCGCAGAAATAAAGAGACTGCTGCTGCTTCTTTTACAACTCCACACTCACGCGTGTCTACAATTTTCAAAATATAGAGTTTTTTTTACAACTCCGTTTGAAAATTATTTAAGAAAATAAGGTTCTTTCTATTTTATTTGTGTAAAAAGGGTATTTTTAAAAACACCAAATATTATGGTGAATTTACGCACAAAAACACCATTCATGGTGACGATTTTATGATTGACAGGATCCAAAAAAATGCCATTATTGGTGGCGTTTCTAAGCCTAAAACCGCTACCCAATGTGGCATTTTTAAGCTTGGTAAATTTACTCCCCGCTGCCAGGGACGGACACAGTGTGTCCCGAGGGGGTACGATCGTACCTCCTGGAATTTTGGGAAAAAATTACCGAAAAAAAATATTTAGGGAAAATATGGACTTATTTGCAACTAAGCTTAACAGTACAGGGTATGTTATTGTATATATAAGGGTTGCAAAGTTGCGGAGGGCCTGTTATTGTATATATGGTAGCTGTAAAATTGCGGGGGGCCTGTAATTGTATATATGGTGGTTGTAAAATTGCTAATAGTGCAAGGTGCATCTTTGTAATTAAAATATTTGAATAAGTGGAAAGTTAAAAACAAAAGCAGCGGCAGTCCCATCTTCAAAATATCATTTTTTTCCCCTTTTGGCTTTTGCTCCGTTCTACCTTACTCTGTAGTCCATTTCAGTTCTGGCATTCTGCTGCCTTCTTTACCATAAAGGCTAGTAAGTAAAATTTTATTTTTAATTCTTTAAATAATTTTATGTATCATGAATATAAATTTAGTTATTATTTGTTAATTATGTAGATGGGGTTTGTGTGTTAAGTATAATGTTGCTTTTAATTCTTTAAATAGTTTTATGTATCATGAATATATATATATACATGAATGATGAATATAGACTTGGTTAATGGTTATTATTTATCAATTATGTAGATAGGGCTTGTGTTTGTTTTTATCTTGTGTGTTTGGTTATTATTTGGAGATGACTTGTTGAATGATTGCTTTATCACATATATTGAGAAGGACATATTCGAGACACTTGACAATGAAGTTATCGTTCAGCGTTTTCAAAACATGAAGTCTCGTAGAGGATTATTATAAAAAATATCATTTTCTTTTTTTGTATGTAGAACGTTCATATATTTTCTTTTTTTGTATGTAAAACGTTCATATTTATATGTATAGTATTTTGACTTGTCGTGGTTTTTAGTATTTGAAAAAAATTATTTATGTATTTTTAAAACTCTTACGTTCGTACCCCCTCAATCAAATTTCTGCGTACGTCCCTGCCCGCTGCTAGAATTAATGATAGGTGGGTGAAGTAAAAACCTAATTTTGAAAGGTAGCCGCAATCTCTTAGTTTAGAAGCTCTCATTACCTCTTCATTTCTTGTTCGTCCTGCTCTTCATTTCTTGTTGCTACTTCTTTTACTCCCCGGCAACACGGAAATCAAGGTCGGAGTTGAAGCACATCGGATCTGTTTTAATCGAAGCTCAATGTCGGAGCTCAAGCCACGACAATAGGAACGAAGAGGGAAAGAGAGCTGCAGCGAGCGAGAGGGAAAACGAAAAAGGTGAGCTGCTCTTTTGATTTTTTCCCATTTTCGAATGACCCGTGTACTGGGTTTAGGGATTTTGCAAAATTAATAAAAACGATGACTACTCAAGCGATTTTATGAGTAAAATCGCCAGCCTTTCTGGCATTTTTTCCGGTAGAAACACCACCATATATGGCGATTTTAATTCATCAATTTCCGTCCTCCCAAAAAATGGGAGTCAAGTTGGCGTTTTTGTGCGTAAAATTGCCATAATATTTGGCGTTTTTAAAAGCACCCCTTTTACACAAATAAGATGACAAAAACCCTATTTTCCTAAATAAGTTTCAAAAGAAGCATAGTTGTAAAAAAACTCCAAAATATAACATATCTATCTGTAGGGCTGGCATAATAAATTAGGAACCGCAAAATCGAATTAAACCGAACTGAAAAAAACCGGTTTGATTCGGTTCTTAATATTTCCTCCATCTCAATTTAATTGTCACACTTTAAAAAACTAAAAATTAAGGAGACATAATGGTTACTATAAAAAAAATGTTTATTTCCAAAAATGTCCTTTACTTTTCTTCTCATAAAAAAGGTGGCAGGACCAAAAATAAAAAAAGTGTGAGGGAGCTTAAAGGGTAATATTGAAAATAAAAAATTGTTATAATTAATAACATATTAAATGTGGAAAGTGGACAACTATTTTAGGACATCTATAAATGGAATAGTGAACAATTAAATTGGGACGAAATGAGTAATAAAATATGTATATTAACGGTTCGGATCTTTTGTAAAAATAATGGTTCAGATTTTGGTTATTTAATAAATATAATTGGAAAAACCGGTTAGAACCGGTATTATACATACATTAATATAATATTATAATTATATTATTATTTAATTAAAAAAGGTAAAACTTAAAAGAGGTTCCGCCGATTCAGAACCAACCCTATTTTCATTTCATAAATTCAAATTTCCATCTCATCCGCTCATAGCCGCAGCTCCACTCGTGGCTCGTCTGCTTTTCGTCTCAGCGACACGCAGCTGCAGCCGGCAGCTCCATTAATCTGCTATTCATCTTGGCGTCTCGTCCATGGCTTCATAAGCCACCGTCCGTCACTCCCATCTTTCTCGCTAGCGTCAGTCATGGCCCTCTCTCCCCGTTAAGGTATGATGTTATTCCCCTTCTCTCACAGCATGCGAGGTCGGCATAGAAGGACCGTAGATCGGAGTTGTTGAGGGTTTCCAAATTTCTTATTTGTATTTTGCCTGAAGCTGTGAAATTGTTTTTCTTTCTTATTTACAAATCTCATTTCATCAAGAAAAATCTTGTATTAGTCGGTAGCAGATCTTGTTGCTGTAATATAAATAATCGTGAATTAGTCTTCCAATTTTGCCAGTTCTTATTGATGTGTTCCTCATAATTTTTACATCGACATTCTAAGTTTTTGCAATGGTTTGATTATGTGGGCCCTTTCAAAAAATTTGTTCTGTGTATTTTAATTATTTTGTACCCATGTTTGTTGTCGTAAGTGAATTGGCAAAAGTGAGGACAAATTAAGAATTAAAATGATTTCCCCTTCCACTATTAGATTTGTTAACCTAAAGGTCTTAATCTTATTTTGATAATAACAATAAATCAATCATGTGTAATTTAACATGTTCTTGATTTAAGATTATAGTTTTCTTATTTGAAAATTCAAGAATAACATGATTACTCAAATGAAGTTTGACAAGGATCATTCAATCAATATCCGATTAAGTCAACAAAGCATTGGACAAGCAAGAGATCATTCTTATCACACACATGCTAGCAATGCATTTTATGAAGCACAAAAGATCAAAGATTATATGCCAAAACTTCAAGGGTAAAGCTTCAAGTGAAGATCAAATTGAAGAAACAAATCGAAGCATTCAAAGACTCGTTCATTCGATAATTGAGTGAGTGCTTAGGATTAATGTAAAGTTTCTTATTTGATTATTTATATAGCTCATACATATTGAAATATCATTCTTCAATTGATCAAAATCAGTTTGAATCAAAATTTCTTTGAAAACATCATTATTGCAAAAACCGGTTTTCAAATATATTCATATTAAATTCAAATGATCATATTTTAAGTTTTTCCAAAAATAGGTGTCTTAGGAACTTATTTTTAAGGTCCCCAAAGTATTAGAATTGATTTTGGAGTTTATATGCAAAAGTGCAAAAATTGGGATGTTGGCCTTTTGGTCTGATGGACAGCAGAGTCCATCAGTTGACTAAGCAAGAAAGCTTAGTCGACTAAGGCTCAATCAATCGACTGATGAGCTTTGCTCAGTCGACTGATGGCCCAGAATATAGCCGTTGGATTTCTGTTTTTTAACCATTTTTGGTACCAAACTTCTATCAAACCTCTCAAACAGCTATATCACTTGTGGGACTATATATACACTATCTAAGACACATTTTGAACACTTTGAATCACTCTTATACTCTCTACTTCATCTATCTTCAATATCTAAATATTCAAGAAATTATTTTTGATCAATCATTATCATTTGAGCTATATCTTCTTGATTAAATAGGATAACTCTAGTGTGAGCCTCAAATTGTATTCTTTACACACTTGAGAGAGTTATTGTAAATTGGTGTGAATCACCAAACTTTTATATTCAAATTGTGAGAGGTAAATCTCATAAGAAAAATAAGAAGGTAAATTATTGTTTAGTTTTTGTGAAAGGTAAATTTCACAAGTTTAGCAAGAGAGAGTCTTGTGTGAATATTGTGGTCAAGCAATATTTGTAAAGAGTGTAGTGAGACAACAACACTTGTAGTGGTTTGATCTTCACCCGGAATGAGATTGATTTTAGTGAAAATTCTCGGGGTACTAACCGAGCGTAGATTATGGTTTGGTAAACCAAAACCGTGTGGACAAAAAGCCTTGGACTTCAAATCGGTTCAATATTTCTTACTCAATCTCTTTATTATTGATTGTTTGATTATTTGCTCTTGAGATTGTTTATTTAATTGTTTATATGCTTACATTCCTTAATATATTTGTTTAGTAAATTTGTTTTACTTAAACATTGTTAGAAAAGTTTTTTAATTCCACATTAAAGTTTTTAAACCCTATTCACCCCCTCTAAGGTTGAAATCCGACCAACAATTGGTATCAAATGATGTACTATTGTTTTTGATTTCACAATTTAAGAGTCCTCGATCATGTCTTATTATCAAGGAACCGGCCTTTCCAAATGTGCTTCTATTTATAGACTGCCATTATTTGATGACAAAAACTATAACTATCGGAAAAATTGCATGTGTACATTTTTACAAGTAAATGATTTTGAACAATGGAAGGTCACATTTGTTGGACCTTATGAGATTACCAAATTCGATGAAAGGGGAAATATTATTCCCAAGTCTATATCCGAATACAGTGAGCATGATATTAGAAAAATTCAATTCAATGCTAAAGCTTTAAATTCATTACATTGTGCATTGTCTATGGATGAATACAATAAAATCTCGAGTTGCAAAATCGCAAAAGAGATTTGGGACAAGCTTGAGATTGCTCATGAGGGAACTTCTCAAATCAAGGAGGACAATATAAATATACTTGTCCATGATTATGAATTGTTTAAGATGGAGCCTTACAAATCACTTGCTTCTATGTACAGTCGATTTTCTATTCTCACTAATGCTTTGGACCTTCTTGGCAAGGTTTACTCTAATGAAGAAAAAATTCGAAAGATTCTTAGGACTCTTCCCAAGAAATGGAGACCTAAGGTGACGGCCATACAAGAGGCTAAGAATCTCAAAACCTTGAGCATGGATGAGCTTTTGGGTTCTCTCAAAAAACCTATGAGAATGAGCTAGTAAGAGAAGAAGGAGAGAAAGCAAATCTGATGACAATATTTGCTTTAAAGCAAAACGAAGAAAATAATGAAAAAGGCTCAATAAGAAAAGATGGAGACATGGCTCTCATCTCTAGGAAATTTGAGAAATTCCTAGCAAAGAAGAAGTAATCTCAAAGGAAAATCAACAACTATCCCTCACCCTCAAAGAATTTACATGATAGATCAACTCATCCAAAAGTTGATAATGATAAAAGGAAGTGCTTCCATTGTCAAAAACCGAGACATTACAAATCAAATTGTCCGGTTAAAAAAGAGGAGAAAAGAGAGAATAAATCAAAGAGGGAAGAGCTATACAAAAGATTAAAACATGCTCTCAAGGAAATTTCAAGTGAATTGAAAGATGACGAATCCGATATCGAGTCAAGCGATGAGAAGATGGCATACCTTTGCCTTATGGCAAAAGATAGAGAGGCATACATATCTTGGCCTCATAGATGAAGCACTCTTGGAGCTACCATTTTCTCTCCATGGCCTTGGCCCTTTTTGTTGTTGCCATAGGGGGAAAAAATGTGTGTTGAGGGCAATCAATGTTGGTAAGACTATTAATTGTTTTATGTCTTTAACATTGATAATTGTTTTCTTTTGAAAACCTTATTTGAGATTAAAATTATTTTATTAGTTTAAAAATGATCTTAAATGTTTGCATTGCTTTTTACACATCATTTATTTTGTCTATGCATAAATTGAGGGGGAGCATATATCATCTATTCATATGCTATTTATGCTTGTTATTGAAAACACACATTAATTTATTGTCATCATCAAAAAGGGGGAGATTGTTGACCTAAAGGTCTTAATCTTATTTTGATAATAACAATAAATCAATCGTGTGTAATTTAACATGTTCTTGATTTAAGATTATAGTTTTATTATTTGAAAAATCAAGAATAGCATGATTGCTCAAATGAAGTTTGACAAAGATCATGTAATCAATATCCGATTAAGTCAACAAAGCATTGGACTAGCAAAAGATCATTCTTATCACACACATGCTAGCAATGCATTTCATGAAGTACAAAAGATCAAGGATCATATGCCAAAACTTCAAGGGTAAAGCTTCAAGTGAAGATCAAATTGAAGAAACAAATCGAAGCATTCAAAGACTCGTTTATTCAATAATTGAGTGAGTGCTTAGGATTAATGTAAAATTTCTTATTTGATTATTTATATAGCTCATACATATTGAAATATCATTCTTCAATTGATTAAAATCAGTTTGAATCAAAATTTCTTTAAAAACATCATTATTGCAAAAATCGGTTTTCAAATATATTCATATTAAATTCAAATGATCATATTTTAAGTTTTTCCAAAATTAGGTGTCTTAGGAACTTATTTTAAGCTCCCCAAAGTATTAGAATTAATTTTGGAGTTTATATGCAAAAGTGCAAAAATTGGGATGTTGGCCTTTTGGTCTGATGGACAGCAGAGTCCATCAGTCGACTAAACAAGAAGGCTCAGTCGACTAAGGCTCAATCAGTCGACTGATGAGCTTTACTCAGTCGACTGATGGCCCAAAATATAGCTGTTGGATTTCTGTTTTTTAACCATTTTTGGTACTAAACTTCTACCAAACCTCTCGAACGGCTATATCACTTGTGGGACTATATATACACTATCTAATACACATTTTGAACACCTTGAATCACTCTTATACTCTCTACTTCATCTATCTTCGATATCTAAAGATTCAAGAAAATGTTTTTGATTAATCATTATCATTTGAACTATATCTTCTTGATCAAATAGGATAACTATAGTGTGAGCCTCAAATTGTATTCTTTACACACTTGAGAGAGTTCTTGTAAATTGGTGTGAATTACCAAACTTTTATATTCAAATTGTGAGAGGTAAATCTCATAAGAAAAACAAGAAGGTAAATTCTTGTTTAGTTTTTGTGAAAGGTAAATTTCACAAAGTTAGCAAGAGAGAGTCTTGTGTGAATATTGTGGTCAAGCAATATTTGTAAAGAGTGTAGTGAGACAACAACACTTATAGTGGTTTGATCTACACCCGGAATGAGATTGATTTTAGTGAAAATTCTCGGGGTACTAACCAAGCGCAGATTATGGTTTAGTAAACCAAAACCGTGTGGACAAAAAGCCTTGGACTTCAAATCGGTTCAATCTTTCTTACTCAATCTCTTTATTATTGATTGTTTGATTCTTTGATTCTTTGCTCTTGAGGTTGTTTATTTAATTATTTATGTGATTACATTCCTTGATATATTTGTTTAGTAATTTTGTTTTACTTAAACATTGTTATAAAAGTTTTTAATTCCGCATTAAAGTTTTTAAACCCTATTCACCCCCCTATAGGGTTGAAATCCGACCAACAAGATTTTCTTTAGTTAAAGTCCACATTTCTATTTAATTTGTACCTTCAATCAATGTATTGATGTCTTTAAAGGATGTAAGTTTAATTTGTACCGAAGCTGGACTTTATAATTTCCCATCAATTGATATGTAGTCAATGCGTGTTTGTTTAAGAGATGAATTTGTAATTTGGGGATTTAGCCATTTCGGGTTAGTATCTAATTTCGGTTCTTGGATTAATTCGGTTACCTAAAGAACCGCTAGAACCGAACCGTTTTAACCGATTCAGTTTCATTTTCGGTTCTTCAAAAAATATTCATAAAACCAAACTATTTTTAACATTAAAAAACTGGTTCCAGTTCTTCATATTTTGGACAAGAACCGAACCGGTTCCAGCCCTATCTATGTGCGGGATATTTGACTTTTGGCCTTTATTAATTATACTATAATTAATTTTGGTATCTAAAATTTATATCATTATATCTTTGATCTCTTTTCGGGACTATTTGGGATGGTTTATGTTCATCGGCCATAGTTCATTTGCCATATTGACCGTCAAATATATTGTTAAAAGTCTAAATTATCCTTTGGTCGTGAATAAAAAAGTCACCCATACCCATTTTCTTATTTTAAAAATATTTTCATCACCAACATGTCTCCATCGTTAGCCATGACCGCACATCTCTGGCATAACTTCGATAAGAGTGTTACAATAGAGAAAATATACTTTATTTAAAAATTATACTACTACTCTTTAAAAAATTTATGTGTTTCAAGGCCTTGTTTTAAAAGCTTGAAGGCCGTCTCCCTTTAGATTCTCTCAGCCAGAGCCACTGCTGGAGCCCACCGAAGCCATCGTATGTTCTTGTGCATCTGTGTTGCGTGGCTTCCTTTGCCTATAGTTCTATGCATCTATTTAACCATGTACCTAAAAAAAATTGTCCACCCATTATCCATCTTTCTTCGCCATCTCCACAAATCAAACCACCAAACACTTAACCCAACATGCCCACCACCAGCCACCATTAAATTAGTTATTCAAAAACCAAAACTAAATTTCTTGTTTTTCTTGATTTATCCTCCAATGGTGGACTAAAATTTTAGGTTTTTTTATATATCGGTTCACAAAAATTCAATGTTAGCCTTCCATAAAACTCAAATTTAATTTCTTAAATCTTTAAAGCCCGAAAGGTTGACCATTTTTCAATTACTTGAACCCCATTTCAAATTTGAAAAAAAATTGTTTTATTTTACCATTTCAACAAACACCTAAAATACAAGACGATATATGTGTGTGAGATAAAAAGGGAGCTATGTGGGTATAAGTGGGTCTGTAGTTCAATGGAGTTATGGCGGTGGTAGTAGTAGCTGGGTTATCTTAAGGGTTTGATGGCTTGAATTGTAAATGGATAGAGGTGGGTGGCCGGAGATGGTTGTAGGCGAATGGTGATTTGCTTTTGGTTTAGCATAAAATAACGAAGCTATTATTTACACCTCCCATTTATGTCACTAACACTACCATTGTCACAAACACCCCCTCATGCCAATTTCTAGTCACAAACACTCACCACCCAATTAAAAGTTAATACAAACCTTAATTAAAAATAAAATTACTTAACATTAAAAGAGAAAAAGATTCTCTCACCTTTTCCCGCTTATATCTCACATTTGCAGATCTCTTGATCGTCTCTCACATTCGTAACTTTCACATTCGTAGCTATCCCGCTCGTCTCTCACCTTTATAGCTTTTCCATCGCTCATCTCTGCGCCGAAGGACAACCATTGACGGCCGATAAAAACCCTATCCTACCTCCACGACTGTTGAAAAAGAAATAAGTCATTTACGTCTCTCACCTAATGACAGATGAGTGGATTCATACATACTTACCCTATATTAAGTGAATGTGTTACAAGTGACTCGCCTAATATAAGGCAATGGAGTACAGAATGTACTGGAGTATTTTTAAATTAGACTCACATAATGACAGGTGAGTGGATTTACACACATTCACCCCACATTAGGTGAATGTGTTATAAGTAACTCGCCTAATAACACACACTCATCTCACATGGGATGAGCGTGTCTGTACACACTCGCCTTATTTGAGGAGAGTTGTAATTAGATTACTCTCCTTATATAAAGCGAGTCAAGCATGGACATAACCCGTTTTATACTCTGTTTTTGGGATTACATCTTTGTTTCAATTTGAATGTTGTAGAATGATGTATGAAAGCTAATATACACATTAATACACTAATAATAATAATTATTCCCTCTGTCCTAATTTAATTGTCCACTATTCCATTTTTGGATGTCCCAAAATAATTGTCCACTTTTTATATTTAACAAGTCTTTAATTAGAGCACTTTTTATTATTTTCAATATTACCCTTTAAGCTATCATCACTTTTTTTATTGTGGGCCCGCCACCTTTTTGTATTAGAGAAAAAGTAAAGGTCATTTTTGGAAATAAGCATTTTCTCTTAGAGTAATCATTATGTCTCCTTAAGTTTTAGTTTTTCAAAGTTGGACAATTAATTTGGGACGATGGTAGTATAATACATCTTTGGCTTCATTTTGTAGTGAAATTTCATCACCAACTTTTTTTTGAACTTCTTCTTTCTCCATCATCTCATGAACATTGTTTCTTATTTATCATAATCCAAGCTTCAAACTTTCCACCAATAATGTTTGTGCTTCGATTTGATTGTGATTTCTTGATTTTGAGAGCTCACATGATAAAGAAGTGAGTCTCTTCTCTATCTATATTTTTACTTGAATCAATGAAATGTGATTGTGAATGTAGAAAATATGAGATATATGTTTAATTATTTGGGTTAATGTTTGATTAGTTTATTAAAAAAATGAATAAATAGATAGGTTAATGTTTTAAGCATTGAGTAAATAAGTTAAGTAATAGTTAAGTGAGAAGGTATTTGTGAAAAAAAAGTGGGATGTTGAAAAATGAGTTTTATCAAATTATAGATGGTAGTGTTTGTGACAAGATTGATGGGTGTAAATAATAGCACCATAAAAGAATTGTATGGATGTGTAAAGACCAAAGGGCATTTTAGGGCTTTTGGTTAAATGTGAAAGTCAACAAACAGAGAAGCTAGTCAATGGACGGGAATCGTCCAAAATGGCGGTCAATGGTACAATAGTGTAAATTCTTGGTATAAAAGCTAATTATGACATAATTATTGGGAGCTAAAAATCAAATAACCCTTATATAAATGCTGTTATGTTGGGGGCATGTCAAGTTTGGCCTCAGTATTGAAGTATAGAAAATAAGGAAAAAGATGTTGTTTATTTTATTAGTATATATTATTCATCTTTTTATATTTTTTGTGAAAATTTTTTCCTTACCTAAATAAAATTTCTTCATGAAAAAACTTAGAAATTGAGAGAATATCACTTCTATTACTCAACTTATTTTTCATCTTTTCACCAAATATAATTCAACTTATTTTTCTTTTCCACCTTACAATCAAATGAAGCATTAATTTCATAAAATATTTGTAATATTAAGGCAAGGGCATTTTTAATAGTAATTTTTTTATTTATATATTATGTGTTAATGTTATTTTATAATATTTTTATATTTAATTGGCAAGTTTTTTATATAGTTAGAAAAGCATAAAAAATTGCTCTCCAATAGTGTTCCATTTATTCTTTACTTGGGATTTATTTAAAGAAATAGAGAATTAATGAGTTTGATAATATTTAATGAGTATATGTCAAGTCATATTAAAAATTTATATCACAATTCTACATATGAAAATAGTGATAAAAATTCCATATATAACTTTTTTTATTATAAAAAACGACATCGAAACATATAATTTTTATTTATCTTTTTAATAATATAATTTTGTATGGATGAAAATAATCATTGCAAATGACCCAATAGCATCCATAATGGACTTCTTAAATTATAAGGTAAATATGATAAATTTACCCTACTTTGAGGTAGAATTAATGGTTCCTTACCATACGCATTTCAAAATGCGTTCGAGTCTGACAATGCTTTATGTTTGCTCTGTTTTTTGAAGGGCTCACTTGCTCTGTGTTGATAATAAATGTGACTTCCTATGGTCACAAATATCCATATAATAGAAAAAGGATTTTTTCAACGCTCAACTATCTTATGGTAAAGATTTCATAGTATTAAATTATGTGAATGAGAGCTATTTGATTGAGTTTTGAAATATCAAATCAATGCTTACACCAAAAAAAGTAAACATATGCACCATTATTTATTAATGTATTTCCTTGCACTATCTTTATCTCTCGTCGATTTTTTGAAAAATTAAATTAAATTACTATAACTTAAAATTCAAAAATTGTAATTTAATAAAATTTATATATTTGAAATCGACTTATCAAGATTTACAAAATAAGACCCATTATGGCTATAAAGTTATGTGAAAAAATGATACAATTACATAATTCCATGTAGTTGCGTTTCAAGTTTAACATAATAACTTAGAAATAAACCATGAGATCAAAATATGTGTACTACATATTTAAAAAAATACTTTACAGATAAATTATATACAGTCACTTCATGGTACGAACCACCAAACAAATCGGTGCTAATTTTATTTCTCTAACCCTATCATTCTAACTTATGAAGCACGGATATGGATACGGGTATCGGATATGACGCTATACCGATACGGTGATACAATAAAATTAGAAAAATATAGGATACAATACGTCTTGAATACAGATAACAAAAAATAATTATGATACATATATATATATATATGTATATTTAATTATTAAACTATAAGAATTTTATAAATTTGTGAACAATATCATTAATATTCATAAAACTAAATCAAACAACTGAGCAATTTAATTATATAATAATTTAAAAGTAGATATAATATTCTGACTTTAATACTATAAAAAGAATATAGATCGAACAACAATGATTGTAGATGAATGATATAGTGTTTTGGTCGATCGTTTCATCTCCTGTTAAAATAGTTGATTTATTCACTGAGTTATAAAGGGAAAGCCCATATCTCTTTGGGAGTTATTTTTAAAGTGTTCTTAGTAAAAAAATTTACAAAACTTACCCCACCGTATCCTACAAGTATCCCTGTCGTATCTCTCCTGTTTCCCGCAAGTATTATTGCCGTATCCGAGATTTTTAAAATATCGGATACTTCGATACGGATCGGTGGCGTATCCCTGTAGGATATGTATTCGATATCGATACTCCGACCCCAACTGAAATATTTGTGCTTTAAAGCTTCTAACACATATTCTGTCCATTTAAGACTAACAGAAAGCTCCACGTCTGCCCATAACACTGCATTAAACTTAGTTAAAATATAAAAATTTTAGTTGGGACACAGCCAATTTATTTATTTTACTTAAAAAAAATTGAATTTCACTGCTGTATAGCACGGGAAACATATATTTAGTATAAAATATGAAGCCCTACGCGCTTTAGTATTGCGGCTTGGCACACCATTGCACGCATTTTATTAACACGGTCGCTTTGGCACACAAGAATGTAATGCGTTCTTTCTCCGTGCCACGCATTTTAGCTATGCGTTTTACAATAAAATGCATTTCAGATTTATGTGCTACACCATATGCAATTTAGAAGTGCATGCGCCAAACTTATAAATATCATATGCATGCCCTACGAAACAATATTTTAGCTTATTAAGAGTCACCATTGCATGCACATATATGGTATTTATTCCCTATTTATCAATAGCATTATGAATGCTTTAAGCAATAGGGTTTTATAAAGGCATTCAACCGCCGATTTCTTATTACTTCTTTAACTTTTGCAATATTTATATAAGGTCCCCGCATATATTTACATCTCACATGCATCGCGTGTGTGCAAAAAAATATAGTATAGTTTTTCTTGGGTGATGATATAGGCTATTCGATTTTGTATCAAAAAAATCATTGTTGTTTTCACACTATAATTTTTAGCATTATTGATCATGTTGTCTATATAGGGACACCCCAAATTTAAGCACTTAATTCGTCGTCTCGTTGCTGAACTTTGACATTTAATTTGCCAATTTATTATTGTTTAATGTTACTAATTCATTACTGTGCAATTTATATCACTATTCTAGCTGAACTATACAAAACTTTTAAACTGCGTTTGACGTCTAAAATAAAATAGTAGATAGAATGAGATTAAATAATCGTATTCGATTTTCTAATTTTTTACGTGAAACAAACTCTTACGTTAATAAATCAACCGAAAAATGACATAAAATAAGGAGTTCTAACTGTCGGAGTAATTGAAATTACATAATTTATTTATTTATTTAAAATTACAGAAAATTGATAAATCACATGATATATAGTAAAGTGGAATTTTAACTTTGCTTGAGGGAGTATATTTTACCTTTTTCACATTATATGTTTGATAATAACAAAGGACGGAGGTAATTGACCTGAGCACGAAAACGGAACGCATATAGCCATCGTCATCATCGTCTCTCTCCGACAGAGACGCAGAGAGAAAGGAAGAAGTTGATTATTATTCGATAGCTACGCACCGACACGAGACCCTAACCAACCATATAGAAGAGAGTGAAAATAATCGATGATACTGTTGCAGTCTCCCTCCAGATATCTCCTTCAGATCTTGTCTAATCGGGTTCAGAAGTAAGTCCCTCACCATTTCCTTACAAATCTACTCCTCCTTCCATCGTTCTATACACACCTGCTCAAGCTGTTCGATTTTTCTTCATTTTTTTGCTCGTTATTCACTCGTACATCGATTATTGTTAGTCATTTTGAGAATTGAGGCCTGTCTTGCTGTTTCCCCTCGAATCATCACCTAGAAGTTTACGAATTTTGCTTTAATTTATGTGAGAAAATGTTGAAATTTTGGTTTGGCATTGATTATCATCAGGCAGAGATTTACGAATTTAGCAGTTAGAAACGTTAAATCTTTTGGTTTAGCATTGATTGTTTGAGATTTCGTTGCTCGTTTCAGCTTCCTACATCGACAATTGTTGTTCATTTTGAGAAACGAGGGCTTCTTGTTATTTTCCCTCGAACAGGCAGCTAGGAATTTACAAAATTAGCTTCAATTTCAATAAGAAATGTTGAATTTTCGTTTAGCATTGATCATTTGCAATTCCATTGCTCGTTCCAGTTTCCTACATCGGTAATTGTTGGTCATTTTTGAGAAACAAGGCCCGGCTTGATATTTCCCCTCGAATCATCAGCTAGGAGCCTAGGAATTTAGCCATAGTTTCACTTAGAAATGTTGGATCATTTATGTAGCATTGATTACTTGTAATTTCGTAAGGTACGCTAGCTTGTTACACCTCTACATCGATAATTATTGCTCACTTTTACAGATGAGCCCCGTATTGCTATGTAATAAGTGGCTGGATATTTACGAATTTAGCTTTAATTTGACTAAAATTGTTAAATACTTAGATCGTTGGTTTAGCGTTGTTTATTCGCAATTTTGCTACTCATTGCACTCGCCTACATCGATAATGTTGGTAATTTTGAGAAATTAGGCCCGTCTATTTCCCCTAAAATCGCCAGCTAGGAACTTAGATTTAATTCCAGTGAGAAATGTTAATCATTGGTGTAGCATTGATTGCTCGTGATTGTGTATGGTTAGCTGCAGAAATTTATTTAATTCGAATAGGGATTGATTTTGTGTGAAGGAAAGATTCGCTGTATGCTGAAAATGCTCTTCCACTTTGGAATTTCACATATGCATTTTGAGCTCTAGCAATGGAATTGGCATCTTGATGCAAGCTCTTGATACAAATTACGAGACTTTGTGAATTTATGAATTTAGAATCCCTGGAAAGCACAAAACTTGAACCAAACAGGCACCGAAGCTAACTGCCCGAACATTTGAATCATCTGGTACTACTTTCTGTTTCTGTTATGGTGCCTATAAAGCATTTCACCAAACATTCAGAACAGCCCCCTTTCAATTTCTGCTTTCTATTTTGAATTTTAAAAGAATGATATATGTGAATACTTTTCTTTCTCGCTAATGAGCAAGCGATTTTGGCTGAGATGAAAGTTCTCTTTTGAAGGGTTGAGATGAAAGTATAACTGTATAAGGATACAAGATTGGGGGGCTTATAAGATGTGTAAGGGGTAAATTTAAGTTTAACCCATACGCCTTTGGCACGGGTTTTCTCTTGCAACCTTACAAGTTATTCTTTAACCTGCAACTGAAACAAGTGCACGGAGGAGTTGTAGAGTGGAGATTGGGGAGCTACTCCTTTATTTCTTTGGCTGTTCATTTGTTTTTAGTGTAGTAGGATGGACTTTGACCTGTGGGTGGGTTGGACTTGGCTGTAGCGAGTCTGACGTTCAGTTTTTCTACATCCTTCTTTTAGCTTATCTGGGAATTTTCTTTTTTCGCATTGATTTCCTTGGAATTTTTGTGAGAGATGAATACTGCTGGACCGCTGGCTTATCCTTCTGGGGTTTGTTTTCGTATAGTTCCTCATGAAACTGCCTTTTTGTATCCACTTCGCTTCTGTTCCTATCTTTTTTGGTACAGCATACTTTGTGGCCATGTGTGTCTTGTGGTGATGTTTTATTATAATAACAAAATCAACCTTCTCTCCCCCTATGCTTCGGGCATAATAAAGAAAACGCATATTGCCAGGGGTTGGGATTGGGTGAAGCAGGCTGACTATCATTCAGCTCCTTACAGGTTCTTGAACATATTGATGTCACCAGCACTCGGTATTATATTCCTCTAATGCGTCTCTATTTCCTTATTTCTTATCATCGATTGCTTAGAATTTAAGTCGTAGAATCAATCGGTACAGAATGCTTGTTTGCTTAATAGTGTCACCATATTGCAGCAATGTTGATATTCTCCTTTTTTATTCAACAGTCTTGAAAAAGGAGTCGAACTTGATTGCAATTGGGTAGAGTTTGATGATGTCCGTTACCATATTCAGGTATGCTTTCTGTTGGATAGTTACATACTTGTATTCAAGGAAGAGAATCATTAAGAGTAAAATTTGATAAGAATATTTCAGATGGATATTTTGGTTATTTAGTTATGTGGGATTTGTTTTTATGGTAGTGCATCTGAAAAAACCATGGACTCATTCACGTTAGACTTGTATCTTGCAGGTGACAATGAAGAATCCACACCTTCTGCAACTATCAGTATCATTACCCCCACCGCCTCCAGAAACTATTTTCTCTGGGGGGCTTCCTCTCGGAGCCATAGAAGCTATGAAAGCGGCATACCCAGCAGTCATACAAATTCTTGATCCACCAAGAGACGGCTTTAACCTCACAGTGAAACTGAACTTGTCAAAACTTCCACCAGATGAAGGTTCAACAAGTTCTTTTTCTAAGGTCAATATGAGCTTGCCATTGCTGTGATGGGACATATATAATGATTTTTTAAACAACTTCTGCCATTTTCTTCAGCTTTGCTTTTTTCCCTTTTCTATTTGTGAAAGGAGAAAGAAGCTTATTATGAATTTGCTTCTAATTAGTGCTTCTCTTTCCTGCAAATCCCTTTGTTTTGACAGGTTCATTAACTGTCCAATGTTGAGCCTTGCCAAATTAATCTAGTTATGTGCAATTGTTTTCTTTGGATAAAGTCGTTTCGCAAAATTGTCTTAAAATCACTTGTGTGAAAACTTTATTTTTGATGAGTATCCATGGTTAAAAGCATTGTTTCATTTTGAATAATCGAAGTGCTTTGGAGACACGATGAGACTATTTTAAAATATTGTGCAATGTCAAGGTCTCTTGAAAATATAAAACAGAACCCACTTAAATGAACAACTACAGTCATTGATTCTATGCACATATATTTTTGGTGCGATAATATATGTATAAATAGTCAAATACACCCAATTGTATGTAAGACAAAATTGGGTAACAATGAAGTCCTGAAACCTTTCATTAGAAGCGGCAGATTCTTATCTAGGATTGGTCCTTCATGTCTGTTCATAGAGTGTTACTTGATCCAAACCTCTAGGACTAGGGGTAAAAGTAATTCAACTTTAATGTTACTCTTCAGAGGATCTAGTGCCTGTTGAAATGGACGAAAACAAATATTACAATAGAAGTGTTATCTACATATCTTTATGTCCTTTGCTTGGGGTGAAGCATAAGAGAAAAGATAACAAAGTCACCAAATCCTTTCCCAGTTAGTTTGGATCGGCTGTGCGAATCCTGCTTTTCATTCAGCTTTATCTAGGCTCATATTTCCGTTAGACCATAAGAAACCATGTTTTGCTTTATTATCTACATGCAAGTTAATTTTGGTCTTTAGTTCCCTCACACTATTGAAAAAGTTGATCACATCGCTCTTTCTTGCTGGCATATTATTTCTTTTGTTATAAATGTCCTAATCATCTATCCTGATTTCCCTCTATTTATCGAGACAAATATTAGTGCTATAAGTGGTTTTAGGTTTGAAGGACCCCATGACGGGGAGACGATGGTGTGGATAGCATAATTGGCAAAGGTCCCTTCTCTTTTGGTGCCCCCTTGGCATCAAGCTAAGATGATGATCTCAAGATCTCTGACTTTAAGCTAAGATGATTCGAGATGGCCTTCATCATATCAACCATCTCTGACCTCTATGGCAATTCTTTTGTTAGCTCGGCCCCTTAGCAGTTTGGGGTATTTGGGGCTTGGCTCATTGACTTTCAAAATTTTGTGAGGAGCAATGGTACATTTTGGGAAAACGAAGCCTACAGCCCACATGGTGCTGTTGTTGTTTGTAGAGGGAGACCCTCCCTCACTACCTCCTACACCCCCTGGCCTACCAATCCAGCGGGCAGATATCATAAAAGTTGTACTTCCTAGCTTACTTAGTCACACACTGACCCCTCTCAGGAATTTGAAGAGAAGTGGCTTGGAGGATTGGACACAGGGTTCGTCAGGTGAGTTGTCACCTAACCACCTCAAGAAACAGAAGACACCAAACTTAATCTGACAGAGAGCCATCCAAAACCATATCCAAACAGTAGCCAATCCTATGCAGCATTTGGAATCAAGTTGCGCCCATTTCCTTTCTAGGTAAAAAAAATCACACTATTGCATCATTACCCATTTACCCTTTTTCGCAAAAAGTGCAATCCACTATAAACAACTACTGTTCCAATCATTTGAGGGAGATTCTATTCCATTCCATATTGCTCTCAACAAACAATTCCCAAGAAGAGCATTCTCTCTTTGGGCCTTTCCTGTCTTGTATATTCACTCTTGTGGCATCTTGCCTAAGGGAATAACTCCCCTTAGCTAGCTCCCTACCCCTCTGTCCTTGGCGAGCCTCTCTCTTCCTCTCCTCAAAGTGTTTGTGTCTTACTTCAACCATCTCTCAATTCCCTTTGGTATATTGTGATCAATGCCATGTGGGTTACGCCTTGCTTACCCCTACCCTCTTACATTGTTAATGATTCAAAGATTGTAAATTCTTTCCTTAAATAGTCGGTGATTTAAGGTGTGCTATCATTATCCTTTGTCATTCTAGTAACTTGCAATAACTTCTTTGACAAGGTCTGTAATAATAAAGGAGAGTTCATAAGATAGCCAGGGCAAGCATTGAGCAGTTTGATTTTACTTGCAACTCTTAAATTTATGAGTTGACACAAGACTCTGAGCTCTAGAATGAGAAACGGTAAACTGGCAGGTGATGAAACCATTGGAAGAATACATCAATTTACAAAGCCAGAGCCACCTTGCTACGGCCATTGTTTAGATGCATTTGCAAGCTAATGAATGGTTTGACATTTTAGCACTTGCTTGCTATCTTCATTCTTCTGTCAATTCCTTTCAAACCTAACAACCCCCACCCCACCCTCGAAGAAAAAAATTCTAAATCTAGAAATTACTTTATTAGTAAATCAAAACGAATTATAAGAAGGAAAACAAAGTTGAGGGAAATCTGTAATCAAGTACAAAGCAACAAGCAGGAAGTTAGAAGAGTAGAAAAGGATGTTTAGGTAACTACCCCACCCAAAACCCACAAAAGATGCAGCCCCATCACGAAAAGATTCTAGCCTATGTGTTTGTATTGTGTAGTTGCTCTTTTGGTGCCTCATCTATTGTTTGAAGTAGCATATATGACTGGGTAGTAAGGAGTTCCAGACATTATTCTTTCCATACCTATTTGCGTTATCTTTTGTATTTCCATTTAGGCCAACCCTATATTCCGACATTTTCTTTAACTTTTCTTCGTAAATATTACTGAATATTTAGTTGTTTGAGCGAGGGTATATCTGATATTGCATGTCTTTTTATTTTCAAATCCATAATACCATATATTTCGAGTGCCCTTCTAAGAATTAAGTTCTTACAAAGCTCATAATCTATGTACAAGTTGGCATGTTTAAAACATTTTGAGCTCTTTTTTTCCCCAGAAATATATGGGATATTTTATAGACTCAAAAAACACCAAGTCTGTCACTTTTATAATTCTTGTGTAAAAGTACTACAACATCTTATAAAATTCCATTATTTTCTGGCATATTTTGGATGCATTCCTATAAGACATATTCATGGTCCCAGTCTGATGCTTCTTGCTGTTGACATTGTGCAGGGTACAGAGAGGCTCTTTTGGTAAAGATTGCATCCGTTAGGGAAGTGGTATTAGGTGCCCCATTAAGACTAGTTTTAAAACATCTTGCTTCGAGAACAGTTGCTCCGGATATAGGTAGGCTTGTTGCCCTTGTGCATCGGCCAAAGGAGTCCTTTTTCCTTGTTCCTCAGGTGAATTTTGTTTCCATGGACTAACCTCTTCCTGTAATAGAATTCTTTTTCCTTCCTAAATATACTTCCCTCAAACTTTATTTTCCCATATACATATATACAGCAGGTAGTAGTTTACTTCTAACTGGAAAGGTTCTTCTGCATTTATTTTTCTCTCATTTTCTTTCGCTTATTGTATTCTTGTTCTAGATAATGCTGCTTTTCATTTGACCTTGGGCTCATGGACTAAAACTTATTTAATACCTCTATATTTTGAATTACTATATTAACTTTTCCCTGTTGAGCTTGCAAGTAGTTACAGAGCATGTGATTTTCTGGGTACTCAAGAATGTGAAGCCTACTGCCTAGATTTTCTGGTTACTCAACAATGTGAAGCCTACTGCCTAGTGTATACTGAAATAATAGCTCAGTGACATGTTGCAATTTCTTATGGCAGGTAGACAAGGTGATAGTGGTTTTTCCTATGAGATTCAATGATTCTGTAGATACTATTCTTGCAACTTCTTTCCTACAGGTATGGAACTTTACCTTCTAAATTTATGGACCTAATATTTCTCCACAATTGGATAATTGTCTTTCTTTATTTTCCTAGCAATAACTAGTAAATTAGGAATGAACTATCATTGTTTTGTTGTTGATGTAGACGAGGGTCACTATATTTTCGACAGTTACGTGTTCTAAAATAACACCCGTAACGTGCTTGGATCGGGTTCGAGTTTGCATCAATCTAACCTGTTTGACCCATTGGCCCTGAATATAATATTTTTCCTTTAATTACCCTTATAATATCATCTAATTACAATAGGTTGGGGTGGGTTTGGGCATATGCATATATAAAAAGGGTGCAGGTTTGGTTTTTTCAAAACAAAGCCCTCCCGGGGGAGGGTTCGGGAGGACCATTTTTGCAGGTGGGTCTGGTTTGACTTTGGTAAAACCCGACCCAAAACCAACCTGTTGCCATCCTTATGTATTCCCACACTTTTGGGTCACATTGTGCATGTGGATTTACACGTTAATATATGCGGCATTGCTTTTTTTAAATAAATAAGTAAATTAAAAACTTGTTTATCATTCAGGAATTTGTTGAAGCAAGGCGTACTGCTGGACTCAACAACGCCCCTCCTTGTTCATGGTCAACTTCTCCACCTCAAGAACTGAGGGAGGTTCCTGTTGAAGCAATTACTGCAAATGCTGGATTTGTTACTTTTGGTAATTCCAAATGATATAATATGGTTTGTTCATCCATTTCTTTTTCCAAACTCGCTGTAATATCTTATGTGTTCGACCAATGCAGTCATTTACCCACGTCATGTAGATGGCAAAAAACTGGACAAAACTGTTTGGAATTTATCAACATTTCATGCGTATGTGAGTTATCATGTTAAGGTGAGATTTCTTTGCTTTTCTTTATTTGGTCCTTCGGACCTTCGCACTAAATGTGTTCCAGTTATGTACTTCTCTTTTGAGCCTGCTGGGAAACCAACATACATATATATGGTGCTGATCCAATGCAGACCATCCACGCTCTATTTCATGTGGACCAAATATGTTTGGCTGGCTTAAGCAACCAACCAAACATCACTGCTTGAGTTAAGGAAAGGAAAAATGAAAAAAAGAAAGAGGGGGGGGATTAACTTAAACCTCATCTCAGCGCTCTCTCTCCCACCAAATACACTCTAAAAAAGGCCCTAGATCAACACCCACCGCAAACTCAGCTCTTCCAACCATCAGCACCTTCCTCAATCTCGCCCATTGTTTCCACCTCTTCCTAATTGATTATTGGGCTATGTAATTTGAAGGAAACTTTCTTAAATTAATGAAGTTGGAGTATGTAAGCTTTGGGTATTTGCTGTTTCTGTCGAGAATTGTTTCACACGGTTGATGTTTGGATTCCATCTTTGAAGCAATTAAGATAATTTTTTTATTTATAACTTAATAAACTAGTGATCAATTGATATTGAAACTTGATGGAATCTTAATATTGCTATGCCAAGAAAATCTTAAAAAGATATCAACTACTGCATTTCAGTCCAATTGTGAAAGAAAATTTTTGTGTGGGTATGTTGGATTGAAGTAGGGAAATGCAGGTTTTGTGGGAAGAATGATGAATCATTGGGTAATCAGTCCTATTTTAGAGAGAGGAAGAGGAAGTAATGTGAAGAACAAAATTTCCTTTTCAACCAAACTCATTTTTCAAGTAATTAAGATGGTTTTCTGGAGAAACAAGGTGAGAGAAGGGATTTGGACTCTTTTTGGGACTAACCATGGAGAGAGTGATCAGAATTTTTTTTTTTTGGGTAACAATGGTATCCATGTCAATGCTGAAGGTTTAATCTCCTTTTTGCTTTTCCTTTTTAACTCGTGGGTAGACTGGGGTGTTTGATTACTGGCCTAAGTGCCTAACATATTTGGTCCACATGAAATAGAGTGCGGACGGTCCGCATAGGACCGGCACTGTATATATATATTAACATACATTTATATTATGTGTGCTACTTTCATCCATACCTTTTCCTTTCTTTGTTGTCCTCAAATATTTGGAGTCTTTTACAGACAAATAAAGGGTGTATTTGTTACTAATATGAAAATGAGAAGTGCGCAATAAAGTGGTTTCTCCATGTCAGGAGTTAATATAGAGAAACTAGTTTATTACTCCTTCCGTCACTAATTAAGAGTCCATGTTTGATTTTCACATTTTTTAAAAATGCACCAATTTCACTCAAATACACAATCAATGGTTTAGAACATAACTTGTTTCCCATGGTGAGTTTTGGTACGTTGATTTTGTTCTGAAAAGGAAAGTGAACTCTTATTTTGGGGAGTAGCGGACTCTAATTTGGGACAGTTAGAGTATATTTTGATCTTCTTTACTTGTTTCTTGATAAATCTTTTACATGTTGGATGATACCTTTTGAGTTGTCTGTGATCCTAATACAACTTTTATTGTGGTAGTTGGCGTGTTTACATGCAAGGTCTTCAATTTTCTATAGAACCACTGAATTTTTTTTGGCACGATTATTTTTATTTAGTTTTTGCCTTTATGAAATCTCAACCTCTTTGATGTGCATTTTTAAACAGTGTTCAGAAGGTTTCATGCATACCCGAATGAGACGTCGCGTGGAGTCATTAATTCAGGTAATTGTTTCATCATTTTGGCGGTTCAATTTTGTTTTTCTCTAGCTACTCAACCACCTTCTTTAGGGGTGTGTATGATTGCACTTATTTTCCATAGAAAATTCCCCGAGTTCCCTACTTTCCACTTTACTGGTGTTTGATTGCACAAATTTCTCGGGGAATTCATTTCCATGCCACAACTTGCTCCGTTTTCATGGGGTCAAAGAACCACCTTTGCTTGCCCTAAGTTTTTCTTGTCCAAAAAATATTAAAAGGAATTTAATTATGTTGCTTTTAAACCAATCAAATGCACCCCAAGTATCATTCCAGTCTTGGTTTATTCTTCGTTTCATATCTTTAATTGTTTAGCAATTTTTTATTGTCACTATACATTTTCCAAGATGTAGTGTTGATGCCTAGATTTGCAACCTAGAAACAAAATCGTAAAAAAAAAAAAGTAATAAAATCACCTTGTAAAGGGTTGGTTTCTGGACAAAATGGGCCCACTTTTGAAACAATTCTCATAATAACCTGGTTTACTTTTACAATAAGTCACAGCATGGGAACTGCATCCTAGGTCTATTTTCTGTGCGACTTTAAACAAAATTAGCGAACAAAGTTCAATATCGGATAGGTGAAAGTATTTTTCCCCATTTTCACCTTGAAGCTAGTTCACACCATGCCAAAAAGCCCACTAAGTCTAATTGTTGTAGAAAGATAGCTTGGAGTTAGAGTTCAACAACACAAATGTATGAAAATGGTTCCGTAGTGGATTTGAAATCTATCTACTTCCTCTTAGTTGTCTCAATCCAACTTTAACTGTACATAATTTGAATTCCGTATCCCTTGAACTCAATTTCACTTATTCAAATGCAACTTATTCTCTTTTCTTTTTCTTTTTTTTTCTTTCTGAAAGTCTTGCTTTTATCTTCCTGTTTTTCCACCACAATTTCTTATATACTGGTTTTTATTTAACCGACTAACCCTATATATATACATTGCTCATCAGGCTCTGGATCGTGCCAAACCAGAAACGGAAACGACAAAGAAAACTGCACAAAGCAGATCCTTTAAACGATTGGTGTGTAATGTTACTCTTACTCCATGTTTGGTTCGATTATTATCATGTACTATATGTGTTCTCATTTATACATATTGAACTGACAGATATATAATTACATATGCGTATAATATACACAAGGCCACTGTAGAGTTACACAGTGCCTTGCGCAAAAATTGAACTTGGGCTTTTGTCACTCTACATAATATACACATTGGGTCTTTATTCTAGTATGGCACTTACTCTCTCCGTTTCAAATTAAGGGTCGAATAGTGGACTTTCTCACTATTCAAGAAAAACACTAGTTTCTACACTTCCAGCTGCCAATAAAAGAACTTATTTATTATTGCAACATTTGGTACATTAATAATGTCCCAGAAAAGGAAACGACACTCAATTTGAGAGGTCCCAATACATAAATCCAGGAGTAAAAATATGGTGCTCCCCTTCAAATATCCCACACCCACTGACCCTCATAAGGCATTAATAAAATCTTTAGTGACTGAATGTATTACCAAAAGCGTCATCATGTTATTGAAACTCTTGATGCAATTTATGAGATTCTGTATCTAATTTTACATTCTGGAATTCCTATGAAGCACATAAAACTCAAACCAAATTTGCCCTAATTGTTTGGCGATTTATCGGCTAATATTGCTTCAATGTGTTTGCCTCCAATGTTCTCGATCATAGAGCCTCAAGGACGCCCGAGGAAATTCGAATTCATAATGTAGAGGAACTGAGTGGAGAAGTTTTGGCTCTTGTTTGGAATCACAGTGATGATCTAAGGAAATTGTTTCTATGTATGTGAGAGGTTTATCCTCTGAAGCAGCTGCTGCTTGTGCCAAATGTTTTTTTTTCCTCCCTCTTTTTTCCCTTTTTTTGGGGTAAATTAGATGTGTTAATGTTGGGATTCTATTTGTAGTTCTGTTTGGACTCAAGGAAAAGCTATCCTTGTTACTTTGACTTTGGTGACGGATCGCCTATTTATTTTACTTAAATCTCTCAAAGCTATGCAGGAGTGTACCTTGTTCTTGAAGAGAGCTACACTAAACAGCCAAAGTTGATTTTAGTGACCCAGTTCTGTATAGTGTGATGCAGCTGCACTCGCATTTTTTATAATTGCTCTGGTAATAACTTTTAATTAACTATATTTTAATTAGTAGTCGTGCCTATGGGCACTTATCAACAGTCTATAAGAATTTGTTACTTCATTTTAATTTACTTTTTAAAATCCTCCCAGCTGTGGATTGTTATGCTGAAGCTATTTTAGACGAGTAAGGTATATAATTTCCTCACTCGGGGTCTGTGAGCCAATAATACAACGTGATTTTAAATGCATGTACCCATTTAATCTTCTCACCCCACGTCCCCGCCCAAAATTTTCAATTCCTTGCGCCTCATGCCACATGCTTTGCAAAATCCAAACGGATCCTTGGAAACATTTTTTTTATTTATAAAACAAATATGCAGTCTGCAGAAATCTTTTTTTCAATTCTCATCTTGACCAATCTGCCGAAAATCTCGACCACCGGAACAAAGCAAGCTTCAAGCTCGTGGAGATCTGTTTGGCAAGCTGTAAAAAATCAATGCAATGTGCTGTGGCAATTGTATCTCCAATGCATTGGGTTCCTATGTTTGTGAATGCCCGTTTTACACCTACAAGTGAGTCTAATTCAACATTCGACAACTTTTTTTGATCACCTCTACATGTTCATGTTAGAATATATGCATCATTAGAAAGAAAAAATGCGAATAGGTGTTCATACAAATCGTGCTCAGGGTTTCAGTTAGTTCTTCACTTCCATTTTTTTCTGCTCCTCTTTGAACCCCAACAACATGTTGTAGTGAACAACGATGACAACACACCGTGGCTATCACAAAGGCTATGGTGAGAAGAAGTTTGAGACAGTTGAACAAGTCTGAGGAGGAGATAAATTGAACTGGAAGATAACTTTGCATTGAACTTGGCCATAAAATGGCTAGGTTGAAAAATGAGGGGAACTTAGTCTAGGAACCAATAAAAAAAAATTAGTTTTGGTAGATGGTATGAACAAACACTCTTATCACACTTCTCTCATGGAAGTAATTCTTAAAAAAATAAAAAAAATCCTTCAAAGTAGTACCCCCAAACTTCAACAGCATACTCACAATCCATACAAATATGCAATACGAGACATTTATTTCAAGAAAAAACGAATAGTGGGGGTGGGTGAGAGAGGCTCAAACTCTCGACCTCAGGATCACTCAAACAACGCTATGAGATCTACGCGCTAGCCAACTGCGCCAGCACCCCCTTTGATGTTTAATATTCATCGGATGGAATATTAAACTTTAATCTGAAGTTTAATCAAATTTAACCCTCGAGTTTGAGTCAAACATCACTGTCTAAACTCAGACTCAATTACAATTTTATTTTAACGTGACTCGTAGAATTTAGTTCTTTTAAGTCATTTCACTAGCTTTATTATACAAAAGCATTTATACTTCAAATGCTCATGTTTTCTATATTAAGCGGTTTTTTACTGCCCTAAGATGTGTTTGATGTGTTCATAGAAAACAATCGAAAAACAACCCAATGCAAAATTTTCCAAGTGAATCAATGCAATTAAAAGAGTTTTCGTATAGGTACAAATATAAATGCCTCATGCATTGGAGTTTCTAACTCAATGGCAAGTGTACATTTCTCGTAGCTGAATAGTTGCAAGCTTGAAAGTAATGAGGTGAGTTTCAACCGGAATTATGGATCTGTTTATTCCACATGATCTCTACGAGTATTTAAAGAGTGCTCGAGGGTGAAAAACTCTTCCTCATTTTTAATGCTTCTTTTCCATAACCCAACAACATTAGGCCCTTTCAAAGAGAATATTTCATGATAGACAAAAACTATACTTGAATTCCATTTCCACTTCACAAAGCATGATAATATCATCTGCAAAAAGCAAATGGGACAAGTCATGCAACACATTCTTTCTAGGATATAAAGTTATAGAGCTTAAGTAATTATAACCTCGAGGACGAGAATTTAACCATAAAAGCATGGGATAAAGTTCAAGTGCATATCAAAAGCTCAGATATAAAGAACATAGAAAAAAGAAAAGCATAATGGCCTTCATCCAGATAAAAGCAAGATAGATTTAAGTTGTTCGCACAACAATATGTACCAAATGCTAGACCACCACATATCAAAATATTTATGAAAAAAAAAAAAAAAACAGAGAGCTTTACAAATTACAAACACAAAAGAATGGGGAAGAGTCAAAATAAAAGTCTCCACCACCTTGATGCTCTGCACAGTCCAGGGCCGGCCCTCAAGGAGTGCAGAGTTGGCAACATCACAGGTTGTTACGACAACTTTTTTATAATATATATATGTGCAAGGGACGCAATAAATTAAGCACAACATTAGAACAAGGTCCCAAAAAATATAATGTAAACGTGTTATAAAGGCCTTATATATCTCGAGATCAGTTCTGTTCTAATCTGTCTTCAAGATTCAAAAACTTCATCTTCCATCCCTCGGCCTCATTCTTTGCTTCACCCAAGAGCTTCTCCGCTTCAGCGCAACGACCTTGCCACTCAGAACACGAAGTCCGAGACCTCATCAGACTCTGCTCAGTACTGTTGAGTTCACTCAAGAAGTACGCCTTCATCGCTTCGGCCTTTTCGGCCCTCTTCTCGGCCAACTCTGCCCTTTTTGTAGCACTCCTAGCCTCGGCCCGGGCTATTTCAAGGTCAGAAGAGCATGAGGCCTGGCCTGCCTCGAAACCCTTCTTCTCAATCTCTCCCTTGGTCTTCTCCGATCTCTCCTCAGATGCAGCTACCAACTGTTTGGCCTCATCCTCGGCATTCTCGGTCTTATAAACAAGGCAATGTATCACTTTGTTCAGCTGGTGGACAATGATTGCACATCATGAGTTCAAACACTAGAGCGGAAAAATCAACAAGAGCATTCACAATAGTCCAAATCTATTGGATAAATTTGTAGGGTAAATGCAATGATCCTACATCAATTATCAGGTCGATAACCTCATCCACGAGGATAGAACTTGTGACCTCCTTACTAGGAGAACGACGAATATGGTAGCAGGACACAAGGTCATTGGCAATAAGTAGGAAAAATTAACCTACAATACTGTGCTATACATAGGCAAAGGATACCTTAAGTTTGGCCAAGTTCCTTGACGTATGGAAACATGATGCCTTTTAGGTTCCGAAAGGACATTAGTTGTTTGTTTGGAACCTGTTATACGGACATTTTCTTGTCCGTTTGGAACCTAACTGACATCTCTTATTCATTTTGATGCTTAGACAACCCGGATATCTCGTTTCCATTTTTCTCCTAGTACCACTTATCATACACTGGTTAGATTGCTATGGTGCTCTAAAGTGTAAACTACCAACCCTTTGGCCTCAGCCTTGGTATTCTTGGCCCAATAATCAAGGTAATTGTAACAACAAAGTGAATGGGTGATGGATGGATATTGTCAGTTCAAACTCTTGATCAAAAAATACTCTATAATGTCTCAAATTAAGGGTGAGTTTGGCGCGCCGGATAAAGGGATTATGTGGGATACGATAGGAAAGGAATCAGTCGGATAAGGATTATGCAGGATTGGTCATGATAAAGACTAGTTGGACAAGGATTATATAAATTTTGTTTGGTGCAGTCCCGGATTAGAAGTCCGGATATTATACAATATAATACAACTTAATTTTATATAAACATACACGCAATTTTAGTTTTTGTTGACAAAAAGACTTTTTTTCTTGTTTTTTTCTAATGCGATTTTCTTACTTATGAATATCAAATAAGCTTAATTAAAATCCCTTCCTTTATTATTTAAAAATAGGATATTCTATATATGCAATTGATTTTAGTTACTTTACATAAGCATTACTTTCAAATGTACTTTTTATTTTATTCATAAGCATGAGGCAAAGATTTAGATTTATAGGATTTCCAATGAAGAGTTGAATTTTATAGGTAAAGTTTTGTAAAAAATTCTTCATTTAATAACAGAAAAACAAGAATACAACATTATACATAAAATAAAATAAAATTATGAGTTGAATTTTATGGGTTGTAAGGGATCTTCGTTAATTGAATTAATTTATTTTTTGTTATATGACAATGATAGGAAGGCCTGTATAGTTTTATCTGGTTCTTGTGGGATAAAAGGGGTCTATCAGAATTATCAATCCTTCATGTTATCCTGTCCACTGTTGCATCAAATGTGGGATAGGATAAAGATATCATATTTGCCCTTGCACCAAACACAGGATTGGATAAATTTATCCTATCCTTTCCAGCAACAAATATAGGATAGGATTAAACAATCCTATCCCGTCCCTAATCCCGCGCGACAAACACACCCTAAGAGTCTAGTTTGATTTTTACATGTATTTATGGATACACTACTTATAAACTTGTTCACTCTCATGAGATATGGTACATATTCTTATGTCCTAAAATGGAAACTTAACTCCTAATATGGGACATCCCAAAAACGAATAGTAGACTCCCTAATTTAGGTCCGAGGAAGTAAACAACAGCAACAAACACAACCTACTTTTTGAAGTCTTGCAATGTACCTCTAAAAAAGTACTCAGAATGTTAATCGTAGCGGCCTTGAAATCCTCATCAGCAGGGAGAAATTCAAGCTTATCTTCTGGATCTGAAGTCTGAGAATTGAAAGGTGGCATTTCTTGGGGACAGGTATTAGGAGCAGGACCCAGGGGAGTAGAAGGATCGAAAGATGCAGAACTAGCTAGTGCAGCAAGGGCAGCCACTGAAATTTCTTCATCAGAACGCAAAGGGGTGGTTACCCCTTTTTGCATTTTGGTGGCTTGGTTGCCGACCAGCCCCACCCTAAGCCTCTTTGCCATACGCCGCCTCGAAAATTCCTCCAAAAAAGCCGTAGCAGTGACCTTGTTTATATTGTCCTCCATGGTGGTTCTTTTTGTTTTGGTTGCCATCTCCACAGCTTCAGTTCCTGGATGTAATGCAATAGTAAAGAATTTTTCCGGTTCAAATTACACAACAAACCAACAAAGTAGTCAAATTCCAAACAAAGCCATTGGACTACTTTATTTATGTATAAATATTATACAACTATCTTTTTCTCTCTCTAGGATGGATAGGTTAAACTTTTTTTCTTTCATGTATTACTAAGGCTCCGTTTGAAAACAAGATGAAAATAATAGCAAAAACAATCAATTTGAGTGAGAAGTTGGAAATTTTGAGGGATGTGGTGAGATGTTCTCTTACTTTTTTTGAAATTTTCCTTGGAAAAAATTTGGGTGCTGAGGAAGAAAAATTTCCCACAAAAAATAAAGAAGGCTGGAGGACATCTCATAAAAATAAGCGTTCTCACCACATTACTCAACTCATTTTCAAACTTCTCACAAATATCAATTGTTTTTCTTCTCATTTTCCATCTTGCTAGCCTTAATAGTGTAATTTTCTTTTATTGGATTGAACTGAAGCCTGCTATGGCATGCCCTAATTCCGCCCCAGGTCATGTTAAGACAATCAAAATGCGAGAAAAACATCTCCAATGGTTTGTCTTAATAATTTGGGGTGGAATCGGTTCGGTTACCGAACTGACTTGGTTGGTTCTTATAAGTAGGTCACTGATACCGGACCGATGTGGTTGGTAAACTGAAGTTTGGTTTAGCAGATAACATCGGTTGGCTCGGTATTCTTTTTATAATAACCAACCAAGAAAAAACACACCAAAAAGAGCATCTAACAGAGGCTCAGAGCAGCAAATTAACGAAGCAGCATTGCAGCAACATATATTTTAACCAAAACCCCTTCAAAACAGACTAAACAGTCCACCAAACAGCCTAAAATCAAGCAGCAGCAAAACTCAGCGAAAACACACCAAACGAGCAGAGACTATAAGCAAAGAACCACACCAAAAAAGTCCTCTAAACTCACCGAAAACAGTGTGTTACTAGCAATAATTACAGCACCAAAAAGACAGACAGTCCTCTAAAAAGGGAATGTAGCAGACACAAACAAAGTCCAATACACTGCAGTACGATTTCCAAATTCACAGAACCAAACTGAATCAAATTCCAAGCAATACACTGCACCAGTCACTTCTTTATATATATTAGTGCCTAAAACAGTCAAAAGCATATTAGTGCCTAAAACAGTCATCCAAAGGACTTGTATTCTTTCCTTCGAACAAGGGAATCTATCCATACAAAGAAGGGAGCACATTAAGAGTTGGGACAATAACAGAATTGAGTAATTGAGAGCAAAGACACTTTAAGAGAAGGGAATTCTTTCCAATGGCAGGAAGCAAAGGCACAAGCCCAAGCAAAAACACATCAAAACTAGATTGAATGAAAAATAAGTTAATAAGGACAATAACATATTAAAAGAAACAAATAATTGAAGTAACTACAAAAGTATAAGTAAAAGGAAAATTAGATAAAAAGAGAAGGGAAAAATTACCTAGAAAAGGGACCACTGCACCCCCAAAACTCTCTTGTGTCAACTTCGGCTGACTTGAATCATGCTGCTTATAAAGACCACTACCCTCACATTTCTCTAAATGATTTCTAATACCGGTTGTCCCATTCCTCTTAGAATTAGCAGGAATTTCAATTTTACATACATTGCAAATAGCCACTGTATCTGTATCCCCAAACTCATTTTTAAATTCCTTCTTAGTAACATAACTCCACACAATACTTGGCTTCCTTTTATTACCTCCCCGCGGTTTACTAGTTCCAACCAATGCTTCAACTCCTCCACCATGATCAGATTCTGAACTTGATTCGTTTCGTTGATTAAATTCAGTTTCTGTTTCGGGATTAGTTTGGGCTGGGATTTCAGTTTCGCAGGGAAGAGGATGTGTTTGGCTATCCATCCTAAAAAGTAAGAGGCCAAAATGCCATTATTTTATATTATTTCCTGAATTTTTCTCAAAAAAAGTTCTCAGTAAATTAATATTTAGATTCGTATTAAACTACATAAACCCTAATTTATATAAACAAATCACAAAGTTATGAAAATGAAGATGAAAACTTACCGTATGTTTGCTACAGAGAGTGAGTGTAAGATCGGAATGGGAGAGGGAGAAGGAGATTTGATTTGAGATTAGAGATCGAACCGCCGGAATTTTTTTTAATTTTTTTGCTACAGAATTACGAGACGAGAGAGTCGAGATAAAAGAGAGAGAGAGAGAGAGGGGAAAATTGGTCAATAGTGTAGAGTGTGGTCAACGGACAAATTAGTATAAAAATTACTCGTAAAAAAATAAAAATGGGTTCGTTCGGTTTGGTTGGTTTGCTTTAAACCAACCATCAAGCCCGGTGAACTAATTATGGTCCGTTGCCGCCCAATTCGTTCGGTCAGTATTCAGCTCAAAGTTAAACAATTCTACCCCTATTAATAAGGGGGTGTTATTTATTAAATTTTTAAAATTTAACTAAAAATATATTAATTTTGCTAACATGAAAGATATTATAAATTTTTAAACTTATTGACAATTTCTAAATCACAAATTTAAAAAGGATTCCCACCCTTACTCAAATTTTGTATTTAGTTTTGAAAAAAAATAATAAAATACTATCATTAAATTCATAATTAAAAAATTAAGGCTATTTTTTTCTTTTACACAAATCTATCTATCTGACATTTATATCATTATAAAATTGGATTTTCAATTACCAATTACAAATAAGTTATGCTCAAATATATATATATATACATATATATATTTTAGATTTATAAAGAGACTTTTTTTTTTGTTTTGAAAAGGATTTATAAATAGACTTTAAAACTATTAAATTATTAAAAGAGGTTAAGCGAATTCTAAGCTAAAATTGGGACACTCAATTTGGGACATCTAAAAAAATTAAACTTTTACACTCAACCATGTGATATTTGTATTAATGTTAAATTAGATTTTTTCATTACCACTTAGAAATATGATATACTCAAGTATATAATATATTTTTTATATTTATAAAAAAGGGCTTCAAAACTATTAAACTATTAAAAAAGATTAATTGAATTGCTAAAACTACAACTTGTTTTTTTTATAAAGTTTGGTGCAACGATTATTTACAAATAAAAAAAACTAAAATACTTATAATTTCAGACACTCAAAAAATATTATATTCTTAATTTAAAATATTTAAAAAAAAAAATACTTGATCAATATGTTATGTTGAATTTTAATTTTTTTGGTCAAAATTACTAATTTAATTGATTATTGAAAGAATAAGAAATAATTACTTAAAATATATGGAATTTAACTATTTTGCATGGGTTAAAATGTTAATAATGATAATGATGTGTTGAAATTTAGTAATGTTTAGCCTTAGTTAATATGTGGCTAATAATTAACCCTAAGTTTTAATAAAACTATTGGTCTTTTAGATAAGCATTTTCCTAAATATATTTTAATATTACTTTATTTATCACGAATACTTTCTTTTATTACTTTATGTTAGGTGAGTATTTAACAACACACTCTCTATTTAGGCAGAGTTTATGTTAGTGTAGTCATCTCTTATTAAGTGGACCTTATTTGAAAAAAAAAGTGCAGTACACTTAACACTTCATTGCCTTAATATTATGTGAGTTCTTACTAACAAACTCTGCCCAAGTAGGCCGATTGTATATGACTACACTCACCTTTCATTAAATAGGTCTTAGTGGGTGTTAGTGTTAATAAATTTACCTTAATGGGGTATTTGTGATAAATATAAAGCGTGTAAATAATCCCGCCCATTAATAAAGCATAGATAATGTTAATATAGTGCGATAGAGCCGATCTTAAAACTTTAGGGGGACGACAACTGCACAAGACCTAAACATTGACCAACCTTTACAAAATCAAGGGCTTAAGTTCTAGCATTTACATTTATTTGTTGACAATAAAAAGGTCCAAATTTAAAGATATATTTTTTAGGGCCCAACTTATATAAAATATGATGTTCTACATTGAATGAGCTTTTATTTCTATGTCTATTTTTTTAATTTTTCCAAGCCACTATTAATTGACCCCATTACATCTTTCTCACTTTCTCTCTCCCATTAGTTCTTTTTTTCTTTTTAAAGAAAAAAAAATCTTTCTATATTTTCTTTATTTTAGGTTTATTATATTTTAGGTATTTTTTTATTACATTGTTCTAATATTTAAAAAAAATGACAGTTTTTTTATATATAATTATTTATATAATTGAGTAAAAAAAATGATATAGGATCAGCCCTATAATGCGACACAATATAATGTAAACATGTGATCTATTAAAAATCAACTATTTGAGATACTTAAACTAAACCAATCTAAATCTAACTCAAATTTGTTAAAATAAAATGTAGGTTTCATTTTGGGGTCTATATTAAAACGAATTTTTTAAATATTTTTTTTATCAAATGCAAAAAGGCAAGATAAGTGGAAGAAGATGGAGAGTATAATCATAAGAGAGCCTTTACCTTACTAGATAAGGGAGAGAGCTCCACGGAACTTGACTTTTCTTCATTACATCTTAAGTTTAATTATGTTTAATGAGATTTAGTTCAAGAGTTAAATTGATGAATATTTTTATGAAATTTGGTAGAGATATTCGTTGGCTCATAACCAGCCTGCCTAAATGGAATGAGACAAGCAAGGAGTCTCTGATCTACGACCACCCCCCACAACCGTTGATACATATTCTTTTACATGAAATGCTATTTGTCTTATTTCATTTAGATATGATAAATTTCTCTAGTTTTTTTACTATACTAAGAACTAAAAGTAGATTGGTCACGACTAAAAGCTTAATGGGACCACGTAGAATGCTCCGTAGTTTATAGGTTTAGTAGGTTATCTATTTACTCATCAAATAGATTATCTTTACAAAATTTCATTAAGAAATTCAAACCGGAAGTAGGTGTAATAAAGATTTGATATGTTTGTTCATTTTCAACAATTGAAATTTTAGATGATCTTCCCACCTAATTTTAAATTGGATTTTCATGAAAATTTTTATCATTTTAACCCTTAAACTATATTCCATAGGGCGAATTGAACTAAAAGATAATGGAGAGGAGCTAAGTTTATATATAAGCTACTCATCACTTTTTTTCCTCTCATAATTGTAGCTAGACTTATACTTTAAATTTATTTAGACTATAACTAGGACTTTTTTTAGCTCTATATCATTTATTTCTCTCTTTTTTTGTAACAATATTTAATAAAAATATTAATGACTTAGTTGTAAGTACGACCAAGCAAATCTCGTTGAAAGTAACTTTTTTTATGAGATAGAGGATTACAAAGATAAAGTAGGCATTTCAAAAATATGACACAACTTCATTTGATTATTGCTTACTTTATATAATAATATAAATGTTAATAAATGTTTCATATTGATTGTCAATGTCCGGCTCCAGCTAGATTGCCCAAATTCGACTAGGAGTTTATGTGTGCGTAAATAAATAATAAACCACAACTCCAGCAAATAACGTGGTTGAGTCGAAAAAAATATTTATTCAACGGTCAATTGGTTTTTATTTGTAGAGCTTATGGGTGCCCTAGTCTAATAGTTACTAAGATTTAAAATGATTTATGGTTCAGGGTATATAAGGCTTTATATAAGAGGTTGTATACAAGAGTTAGACATGGAAAATAATTATAATAAGGTAACATAAATAAAGAGATTGCTTCTACCTTATTTTGTTCAATTACCTTACTTTGTCAAAGATTGACTTAGTTATCATATAGAGTGCAATGTACTCGGCCAAAGACTTACTTAAGAGTGGGGCCATGGTTTGGGTTGTGTTGCATAAGTTACTTTGGGCCTCAGTAGGCCTAATATAGATTGTTGGATTTAGTGGGTTAGTCCTTAATATAATTCTTGTATCCGGTATAGCGGGTATGGATTTTTGTTCATTCAGGCCAAGTAGTATGCCAAGGTTTGTTCCATTTGCTATTTGGATTTGAACCTGAGTTGAATCAATAAATTTGGGAACCCTATCAGTCCTCTAAAAACAAGATAACATATTTGTGGATTCACAATTTTGCTTTTATTCAAGGATTTCTTGTCATGGTATTGAAAATATATGATTCTTTTTCTTGGTAATACGTGGAAGTCTTCCTTTTCCATGACTTAAATTGATTAGTACGATACTAAACTTAAATAAGACATGGATGGTAATAATAATAGAATGTGTTCCCTTAAATAAATAAAAGGATTAGGTTTAGAGCATAGTGATAAAGGGACAAAAGGGATTCTGTGGCTCAAGGGATTTTTTAGCTCAAAAAGGACCTCGTTCCATCAAAAAATGGTTAGTAAGCATAATTCAGGTTCAAGCCAATTCTTTCCTTCTTTGAATCATTCAAGTTTATTTATTGTCTATATATATATATATATATATATATTTATATAGGCATTACTCGCACATGAGGCATAATAAAAAGGCTTGTATCATAATTTTTATATGGAATTTTAATGAACAAAACATAACTTAACTTTTATATTTACAAGCGAACTGTACCACCACTTAATTTTCATACCTTTATTTGATGAGAAATATGTCTAGCAAACTATGTTACTTCCGCCTTCTTTTTTGCAATGCATCTATGTTAATATATGATTGAAGCTAGTGGATTTTTCATACCTGGAAAAAATGGCAGTACTAGTTTTATTTTTTGAAAAAGATAGAACTAGGGGTGTTTTTGATATCGGTCGGGGTAGAGATTGAGGTAATCCAAACCCTCCCCAAATTATTCGGTTTTGGTCTGGTTCGGTCTCATTCGATTTTTATAAAAGCCAACGACTTCCGCACAAATTTAGCGAAGGCAAATATAGTTTTCTACTTCGTCGATTGGCTACAACATGTGCAGAAAGTTATGTAATCTTACTTTTGAGCAAACCATTGCATTAAGATGATTTTTGGATATGTTGTTTGGAAGACAAAGTTATTATAATTACGCGGAAAATTAAGACGATCAGAGGGCTTTTTGCTATTGAAATCGACCAATTTTGCTAACCTAGCGGGATTTGAAAAAATATATTTAATTGTAACTCTTTTTTTTTACGAACCATAAATCAAAGATATGGCACCATTCTAGTGTTAAATAATTGGTGTTAAAATTGTTTTAGCATCATGTGATTAGTTATTTTTGGCAAAAAATGTGCTAAATCTATTTTAGAACCTTATAAATAGTTAGTATGTCTAAAGAATTGGGGCTGATGATCGACTGTTATAGATTTTGAATTATTTTGATTGAGATTTGTGCTAACTTTTTTTGGAGACATGAGATGTTATATTTATGGTTATTGTATTATTAGTTAAATAAGAAAGGGGTATAATATATTTTTCTTATGGTGTCTTTAATTTACAATGCTAATTTATAATGGGCCTTTGCAATTGTTTATTATTGGAATGGGCCTTTATGTTCAATTGCTTCTTTAAAAAATTCATAAAAATTTAAAATGAATACACCCTCATTAATCTTAACAACTCTCATTAAAGCAAGACAATATGTGGTGTCATTCAAGATTCACATTAGGCTGAAGGCCATTGCAAATAATACTCCTCAAAATAGAGTCCAACCAAGGCCCACAAACAAATTCAAGCCTTAACCTATCATCATCAACTATAAAAGAAGGGTAACAACCGTAGTATTCAATCACATCGTGCACATAATCACTGAGCATCATAACAAATCCACACCATTATTATCGTGCTTTTTTGTGTGCCTCAGTATCGAGCCAAACTTCATAGTCGTTTATTTCATCATTCTCTAATTCTCTTTCGAAGCTAGGGCGTTATTGTTTAGTATGTTTTTAGGGTTCTCCATTATTTAATTCATCTCTATTTTTGGTCTAATGAGAATAAATCTTCTCATCCATGTCCTATCAGTTCTGCTGCAAGGAGTATAGTGTGTTTTATGGTCATCATTACAGTAGTGCAACCTCACCTTAGTATTACTCATTGATATATAGACATATTAACGCAATCATATTGATATTGCTATATTATTATCCTCTATCTAAGTCAACACCTTTTTGTTTTTCACAATTTGACTTTTTTGTTGAATTTTGAATCCAATGGTGATGTTTGGTTAATGTTTTGAGTTAAGTTTTTAAGTTGAGTTTTTAAAATTTGGTGTTTGGTAGAATTTGAAAGTATATTGAAAAGTAAATTTAATTTTTGTTTGAGTTTTTTTCAACCAACTAAAAAATCTCATAAAAAGTTTTCAAAAAATAGTCACAATGAATCTTATTTTATAGATCTCGACGAGTAGGTTTTAAATATATATTTTTTATTTAATTTTGATTTTTAAATTTAAAGTTACGGTGTTTTAAAAGTATTTTTAGAGAGAGAAAATAAAGTGAAATAAATTTTGGGAAGTGTAAAAGTATAGTTGATTTTGAGTTGAGTTTTTAAAATTTAAGAAAAAAAAATTGATGGTGTCAAAATCTAGAACAGATAGTTAACGACCGATCAATCAATGAATAATGGTGGATTAGAGGTTTAACAACGGATTGTAACTGTGAATAGTGATTGTGAACAGTACCACCGTATATGTGAACAGTGACTGTGAACAGTAATATCGTATATGTGAACAGTGACTGTGAACTGTACCACCGTATATGTGAACAGTGACTGTGAACAGTACTTACAGAAACTGCTTAAAAATGAAAATGAACAAGAGACATTTTTTATTAAGGTAGGTTCCCCCGGTAGCGCTTATGCTAGTCCGGCAGTACGTCCTCCTTTTGTGTGTGCTTGCTTTGTATTAGCTCAAAGGCAATCAATTTGGATGATAATACAAGCTACCAATCTCTCTCTCTCTCTCTATAATTTTCTTAATTCAATTTATAAGTATAGAATTATGATTACAAATATTTCAACAGAATAAATAATAAACTGTGTAGGAGAGATAGTGTATAAGGATTGGTATTTTTTGGGGCATGAAAAGAGAGAGTATAAGACCCTCGAAAATTGGCTTGTATTTATATTGCCAATGGCTTTATATCTCTTAGAAGAGATAGATGGATATTAAGAGAGAAAGAAGATATATTTTTTTGGTGTGTTTTTGGATGGATGAATGAGGGGGTATTTATAGGTAAAAATAAAGGGCAAAAAGGTAATTTTTATGTAATGTATATGATGTGTATGCTTAGGTCACATGTGATCTAGAATGTAGATGATGTGTATGCTTAGGTCACATAGGTAAAAATAAGATTTTACTGGAAGTAAAAAATGAAATTTTACTGGAGGTAAAAGTGTTGAATTACCTTTGTAAGTCAAGGGTAAAATTAGTATTTAACCCCATCAAAAATAAAAATAGATGCCTACCAAACAGACCCATTAATGTGTTTTGAATCTTTTGTTTGAGTTTGAACTTTTTAAAATTTTAGTTGTTATTTAATTGCATTAAATGCACATTGTTTATTTTTTTTCTTTATTTATTTTTGTCTAGGAGTAGGAGGAATCCTGGTATATCCAAAATTAGTTATTTTAATTCAATAAATAATAAATTTGTTCTTAAATAAAAAGTTATCCTCCAAATTAATATCTCAAAAAGATTGTCTTTTATTAAAAATAGTGTGATATTAGTCCATTTAAAAAAAACCTTAAAAATAATTAAGTACGTATGTGACTTTTCTTAAAAAAATAAAATAAAATATGTACACAACTATACATGTGTCTGAGATATTTCAAAATTTTACTTTCCCATCACAACCAATTTGAGAGGAATATACTAACAAATGGAGACATAAATATATATTGAATACAAACAATCATAAATACATTCGATGTTTAGGCTCCGTTTGATTGCAAAGATGGAAAAGGAAAATAAATTTAGTTAGTTTGTGACTTTGTGTGAAAAGATAGAACAAATGTGAGAGATGTTGCTTACTTTATGAGTAGATATCCTCTATCATTCTATATTTTTGGTGAAAATTTTTACTCACAATCGAGCAAAGAAAATTTCTTCATGGAAAAACTTAAAATTCAAGAAGATATCACATTTATCACTCAACTTATTTTCCATCTTATCAACAAAACTAAGTTAATTTATTTTCCTTTTTCACTTTGCAATCAAACGAAGCCTTAAATTTGAATAAAGGAAAAAGAGAGTCGGAATGCTAATACCCCAACACGAGACCTCTTAGAGACGAGAAATATTTTAATAAATTCTCCCCCATCTTCACAACTTCATACATTACAAATTCAGACTCAATTCCCAAACAAGCATATTTTCTTAGCAAAAATAAATACATTGCATAAATTACAAAGGAAACCAGGACACATAGAAATATCAAAAACAATAAAAAATAAAAAATAACATTTCCCCCCTAACATACAAACACAAACACCACCCTTTTTTTTTTTTTTTTTCTTTTTTTCACATATACCATCACATTCATTTTCACATATATACCGTCAAATTCATTTATTAGCAAGCCTTTGGCGGCTCAACCGCCGGTTCCGCCGTTTCTTCCACCTTTGGCGGCGGCTCAGCCGCCACCACCACCTCCTCTTTCTTCTCTCCTTCAATCACAACCTCCTTCTCTTTCTCTGCTCCACTTGTTTCTTCCTCAGGCTTCGCCGAAGTTGTCTTCGGCGCGGGCAGCTCCTCTTCTTTTTTCTCTTCAACGACTATGAATGTGGAGACTTTCTCGAATACGAAGATAATTGGGCCTGGTACAAGGGCCGGCCCATACTTTGTACAGGCTTCTTTTACTGGCTTCGATCCAGGAAATTCTTTGAAATAACACGAGCAAAAGAGGATTTTAGTCTCTTATTTTATTTTTTCGTTTCTAATAATTTTTAAAAAAACAAATTCATATTTAGCCTAAAATAGTAAAAATTTAGAATAGGACTCGTTTTAAAGACACAGTTATATATAATTATATAGTAAGTTCAATTATTTGAACAATTTATATGTGATACATCAATGTATCTTCTAAGTATGTCTTTATAAGTGTCGCTTTGAAAATATTCAAAATTTACACTACTTATAGAGATCATCTAAGCAATTTTTATTTTTTAAGCAAATGGAGTTATGGACTTGTAGCCTTCTACAAACAGTCCCTTTAATTTCTCGCAAATAAGGTGTCATCCGATAAGAAATATACATATTTTACGTAATTTATATATATATATATATAATATCTATTATTAGAAGAATTTCTTTCTTAAAAAATTTATTTGTGAATTACAATTCGAAGTTTGTAGTTACTTTGACTAGATGAATTGTAGTGATGGAATAATTAAGTCATAATTCATTGATTGATTGTATCATTAACCATTTCAACAATTATTATGAAATTATGAATACTAATTATTCATCATATGGTAAAGAAATAGCTTAATTATGGAGTGAAGAGAAATTAAACTAATTAAAGATGGCCTTACCGATTTTGACAAGCTCATCAAAGAACTTCTCTACTCCAGCTGAGTACTTCTTTATCCCGGTTTCTTTTGGTTCTTTAATTAATGCCTGTGTTAAAAAAATATTAATAATAATAATAAAAAAATAATCTCATTTGGTCTTCAATTATTGAATTAGTTAAATAAAATACTAAACAGAAGCTAACTACTTTTAAGTAGGTCTCAGTATCTTATTAGTGTTTATTTTCTTGTTGCTAATATTACTGGAGAGATAAAAATAATAAATTTAGATAAAATAATAAAATATAGCATTTTTCAGTTAAAGATATAAAATATTTTTGGGGTAGGATCGGAGTAAATATTTGTTAAGTTTAATCTTGTAACGATGACGTGGAGTTATGTATTCCATATCACTTGTTGGATTAGTGAAGCGAGCGCTGCGATTTTCTTAATTTAATTGCAGGAAGGAGATTGGATAATTGTGGAAGAAGCATTAAAATGATCTGAACTTTTGATAGTTAGTTTTTTTGTAACCTTGATCTCAGCTGATAAAGTTTGATAGAGTTGAATAACTTTAACTTGGAGCTCAGCCTTCTTCTCTTCAAACTCCGTAGTGTACTCCTCCTGAAGTAATTAAGATCGACAACAAAAGAAAATTAGAAAACAGAAATTTAAAATGGTTGATTTGAACACCTAGCTCTAAATTACAACAACTAAAACAAACCTGTATTTTAATTTAATTTATTAATATCATATCGATCACAAATCTAACTCTAGCTTCTAAGTTCTATCGTATAATCGTTATTTTTTTAATTACTTTAACATCACGATCCGCATAAATATAATACATGTTTTTTATCGCTTTGGATTCTAGCTCCAATCAAAGTTATAAAAGATCGATCCATCTTGTTCGAAAATAAGTCAACTAATTAAACGTACATGAGGAGTAGTACACTAGCCGGGAATCGTTCTTGGGAGCTCCAAGTCGACCCAAGATTGTCCCAGTGGCAACCTTATTATACCATTGGACCAAGAGGCTTGGTTAGTAGTACACTTTCGTTATATACTCTTCGATATCTCTTTAGGTGAAATTCTGTACTTTCAGCCTCTCGCTTAATTATGAAAAAGCTAGCTAGCTAGCTACACTTAACCAGTGAGCTAGCTATATATAATAATAAGCTTGTGCGTGAGAGAGAGAGAGAGAGAGAGAGAGAGAGAAAGTAATAATAATAATAATAACAATAGAGATTAGAGAGAGAGGCCTTAGAATCATCAAAGGACTTGCAAGCTTCAGCAGCAGCTTCCTTCTTAACAGTGTTCTTCTCAAAAACCTTCTTTATCTTTGGTAGCACTTTTGTTTTCCAGTAACCCATTTTCAATTCTCTGATCTCTTTAATTTCTTCCTCTTGATATATATCGATAAAAATATCTATCTGTTTTCTTAGTCTTGATATATTAGAAAGTGAATTCTACTGTTTGTTTGCGGCCCAACTATACAAGCTTACAATTCAAGGCAATTATATATATATATATATATAAAGCTTAATTCGTGTCTATCATCAACATTAATATGCATACTAACCAAATAGCCCCCAAGTTTCACTTTAATTACATGCTTACCTACATTTTCAATATTAATTAACATGACAGCCCTACCAATCTCCAAATCCCTTAATTACCCCGGCCTCTTCATCAACTCATACTAGCATTTATATATATATATATATATATATATGTTAACATTTCATCCACACGCTATGCATTTGTGATTTACACACGCACACATGCATATTAAAACTTGAAAACAAAACCAAAAAAAATCCTCCATTAATTACTCTCAAATTAAAGCTAGCTAGTCTCACTTTCTTTTTCAAAATGTTAATTCATAATCTTATTTACTCCTTTTAACTTAATCAATGCAATGTACAATACTATTATCTTACCATAGCAAATAATCATTGATTAGGTTAGGATTTATGTTTTCTTAAAAATATAGGGAAGTTGATGGTATTATTGAAGATACCAAAGGGTAATCAGCTATTTTGATGTTGTGTTAATTAGACGAGCGTGCAGGTTCAAAGGTCAACTAATAGATTAATTAGTTGAAATTATGGTCAAGTTTGGTAGTAGAAATAGTTGGTCTGATAGTAGTTTTGCAGCTAGGGCCGGGTGAGATTCGGTCTGTTTGTTTCGTTATACCAAAACTAATATTATGTTACGATGATACTTGGTATTTATGTTCTCAGTTTTTGAAATATGAAAACCAAACAATGAAGATTTTTGGTACGGTGTTTTCGGTATTTATATTTTTCATATTTTATGTATTTGAACTCTTTAATTTGTTCTTTTGGTATGTATACTTAATTTTATTTTTAGCATTATTTCCTCAAGATAATGAATATGATTAGATTATTCAATCTTCACATATGGATTATGATGACTTCATTACGACAAAAGTGTTAAAATATATAAAAAATCTTAAACTAATGAGATACAAATTTTAAGAATTAACCTTGTAGTATATATTAATAATCTTATAATGTATCTTGTGGCTCTTTAGATAAATGTATGTATATATATATACATATCGTAACAATACTATCATTTCGGTATTTTGGCTTTTAAAATATTATACCAAAACCAACCCAAAAAAATAGGCATTTTTGTTTTTCGGTATTTTCGGTTTTTGGGAATATGGGAAACCAAAACAATATTTTTTTTGAATTGATTTCGTTAGATTTTTAGCGTATAGATTCCCACCCCCAATTTTGCTAGAGCAATTATTTAGGTTATCCTATCAATTTTTTTTTCTTCTCGTTTTGGCCTTTTGCCCTTCTTGTATTTCAATGTATATATATATATATATGTATAACCTTTAACGATGAATTTCTCTAGTCAAAGCACGAAATATATCTTTTAGCCAGAAAATTTATTGTTAAAATGCTAGTCTGGTCTATACCAAATTTGTATTAAAATGCTAGTTTGGTCTGTACCAAATTTTTATGATAAGAAACTCAATGCTCTGCACAAATGCCTATGTCAAAGGAAGAAGGTAACATCTGTCCTTGAAAAAGAAGGTGATCTCTTAAATAAGAAAAAAAAAATACTGATTTGAGACTATAAATGAGTATTATGGTGTGGTAGCAAAATGCAAGGCCATAACCGTCATATTTTCCAAATCAATTTTTATATTTTCGGGTTAGGTTGGCATTGATTGATTGAAGATTGTGATTGAATAATTGATAGAGAGGAGTGGGGTCCGTAAATAGGAGGCGAATACGAGGGACAACACAGGAAATTTATTAATATAATTGACAGCTGGCGATCACCTCCCAACTGGACCCACCGGAGGTCCGACGGTGATCTGTAAATTAACGTTTCTTTTTCTCAAACTCGGGGGATCCAACGTGGCTTAGCTGGTACAATAAATCTAATAATCACGCCGTCAATGACTAACGGTATTAAAATACCCTTCTTTGAGTGGGAATTCACGATATTGCCATCCAATTAATTATGTCGAGAAGACTAAGTTGATTGGTTTTACCATTATTATTAGGTGTTTGTTTAATTTTTAGTTCTCCAAAGTAAATGAAACGAAATGGAATGTATTGTCAAAAAAAAAAAAAAAAAAGGAAATGAAAATGCGCGTATCATTTTTGAAAGCAAATTAATTACAACTGGAATTAAAATTTTCTCCTTTTTTAAAATAGCAAACTACATCAAAATTTTCATCTACATAAATTATTTTAAGTGATAATAGTTTTTAAATTTCTAACGAATCAAATACTTTAAATGTAGTAGCTTTATTATCCGATCATATATTATTAAAGTATATGACACAAATTTGTACAATAACACTATATTTTTTTTACAAAATCATATTTTTTTTTTGAAAATAAATGTATTCCATTTCAAAACCACAACCCATGTTACCATTTTAGTGATATACATTCAAAGGACTAATCATAAATTTTGGCAAATGTCTTGCATGCACATCGGTTAGGGTTAGGGCACTTTGATTTTAGTTTTACAACGTTCTTTATTCCAACAAAAAAAATCCACTAATTAAGGACTTTTGCTTGAAATGACCTAGGCCAATCTAAAATGGTGGTGGGTAAAGTACGCTCATATAGAAAATGTGCTTAAAAAATAAATAATAGAGAAGTATTAGACAAATGATTTATCATGCAAAAAATAAGGTTTAAATTCACTAAATTGTTAAAAAAAAAATAAAAAATTTCAATTTTGAGTTTTGAAATTAAAATTAAAGCAAAATAAGTTCCATTAAAAGTTTGAAATTATTTAATTTAATTTTGCGCTCTCTCTCTCTGTGTGTGTGTGTGCATATATATATACCATACCTAAACATCATGCAAGCAAATTAGAGCTGTGCCATTGGTGTAGATTCCTCGGCAGGATCAGGGGATTCAGGAGAGGGAATCCATAACATATGTACGTATATAAATATAGAGGTTGGACCAACCAGGCAAAATGGGAATAATCTCAGTTAAGTAAATATGTATGTACAAATATTGTACCTCTTTGGTGATACCTTGTACCCATATGACTAATCTCAATTTCTTAAGATGAAATTCAGAAAAAGAGAAAAAAAAAATGCCACTGTCGTATTGCAATTAGTAGGGAAATTCATTAATCAAAGAGAAAGAACATGACGTAGCTTGGAGTTGCAGTGGACAACTCTTTTGATAATGACTTCAGGGATTATTTTTTTTAGTGTGTAGTAAATTTATACTATATTTTTTAAAATATATATATATATAAATATATTTGTTTTTTATTTACGATGACAATTAAATATATTCAAGTCAATCGAATGACTCTTGAAACATTTATAAATAATTTTACAGAACCTAAGGGTCTATATATTGAACTACCATATTTATAAAATTACATTAATTTTAATACAATAAATTTTATGTAGTATCCAGAATCTAATACATTAATAAACCATATTTTAATGAAACATTTTCTTTTAATTTGTCCAGTCAAAAATAATTAATTCTTAATTTAAGAAGAAACTATGTAAAGTCTGCTTCAATTCTCTCATGTATGTTATTCACGAAAACGAAAGTGAGTATAGCCTGTAACCTAATCTTTTAAAATCTTACCCTATTTTTCTCCCAATCCAAGTTGCAAGTTGGAAAATGGATTTAATAATTGTATATTAATTCACACCTACCCCATGTATCGTTTAAAGCAACCATTTGTTAGTGAAAAATTATCCTAATCCGTATATGCAAAGATGACAATTATATATATAATCAATAACTTTGTGCGACATAGGATGCATGGTAAGGCAAACAAGCCTTACCCTGGACGGTAAAACCAGAAATAATTGAAAATTTCAATGGGGAAGTGATTATTTTTACCAAGTGCGACATAAATAGATTCCACGAAAAATTATACAATTAAATAACAATACATATGCAAAACTAAAAATTTGAGAATTTCCTATAAAAAATAAATGTTGCAAATCTAGACATCGTTTGGTTCAATTCCAAAATTTTAAAACGATATATTCATACTAAAAGTCAATTATAGCTCAGATCATGGCATTTTAAGTTGATAAAGCTAAATTTTTCATGTGAAATTACGTACTGTTAGAAAAATTTTAAGACCGAACAAAAGTTCGAATCAAATGAGTGCTTAATAAAATATAGATGTCACTCTTATTGGGACGGGTAGGGTAGATAGGTGTGAGTGGAGTAACACAAACATCTTACTTAACTAGGAGGTCCTTTTGCTATTGCTGCTGCAGCTTTGTTAGGCCATAGTTGGACAGCTTCAGCTGGAATATCTCTGTCCATGTTTTCAGTTTAGGTTGGGCCGGCCGGCACCCCAACTTTGGGAACCTGAGGAGAACTACTTTAATTAATGAGGCCTGTGTTAAAAAGAAAGTTTGTAGAAATGAGGCAAAAACGACAATAACCTTTAACTGCAAAAATAATTATTTTGAATTTTTTTATGTTTGTTATGGAATTTTTTTATGATGTTTCTTGCCAATAGAGTTGGCAAGAGTTGTATGGTTTCTTGCCATGTCAAAATTGGCTAAACTCATACTCGACTTATTTTCATATATTATTAATTAAACTCGTGCCATGTTATGTTAGGTTCATATTGAGGTGAACTAGTGTTCATTTTGAACAAGATTCATGAAGTATTCACAAACAGTGTGTGTTACCACAAGCCCTTAAATCGAGGTATGAAATCAAGGAGAGTCAAGCAATTGCAAAAGGCACAGTGGTATATTATGTGATTCAATCAAGTTGACCTTTTCCAAGGATCTCGCAGTGGTTTTTCTATATTAAACAATGAAGAATACAAGTTAAAAAGTCTCAACATAATATACTTAATGCCTAAACCTTTTATCCGTCTTCCAAAGCACTAGTATAATTAATTAGAGAGTATTCAATCCGACCAAGTTCCCTCTAGACCAAATTAGATTTGGGGAGCTTTTTTTCTCGCTGCTGAATGCTGATTGTGTGATTTTGATACTTATTTTCTTATTATTATAATATATGTCATATCATGCACACACACAAAAAAAGAAGTAAGGGCAACATATATTGAATAAAATTTCATCAAGTTTGGTAAGTATTTAACACATTTTACTTCTTAATGTTGAATGCTGAATTTCAAGCATATGAAGGAGAGAGTTTGCCTCTTAATGAGAAAGTTCAACCATCTATATATCCATGGTGCTCTTTTATTTGTCGAGGCTTGGTTCCAAATGGGTAGGATGTCTATTGAGATGGCAGAGGCCTTAGCTATTGCTTTGTGATTGTAGTTTGCTAAGTCAAAAGGCTGGATTCCTATTGAAATGAAATCAAATGCTTTATCTCTAATTCATGAAAAAATATTTACTACGACAGTTACAACGACACATGTTATCGCTTATCAATCAAATTATAGGAAAGTGTGCATTGCTCTCTCATCAATCACATGTGTCATTGATTTCTTGCAATTTGATTGAATAAGTGATAACACGTGTTGTTATAACCTTTGTATTGAATATCTTCTCTTACTTTATGCTATCTATTCTGACTCCATAATTCTTGTTGATACTCTTTTAGAAAGGAGGAAAAAAAGAAAAAGAAAAAAACATCAGGACATTCTGTTACTTTTGTGTTTATCCCAAGAGAAGGTATTAAAGTTGCTCATAATTTGGTAAGTTATGTTTGGTTGTCAAAATGTTCAGAGACCTGCCATTTCTTGTTTCTAAGATGAGTTCTAGCGAGTTTCGGTTGTTACTGATTTCAGGGCTGGTCCAGAGATTTTGAGGGTCTAAGACGAACTTTAAAAAAGGACCCCATTAAAGATGTAAAATTAAAATTCTTTTAACTGAACATTTAAAATAAATTTCAATAATTTGCTATTTCAAGTGTTAAAAGGGTTAATATATATAAGTTTTTGTTACTTAAGTCAGTTTTTTTTGTGTGTGAATATTGAGCTTTCGTAATATATAAGTGTGCTTTTATATTTCTAAATAACACAATACATATATATATATATATATATATATATATGGACACAAAAATATGATATGTATATAAAGAGACAAAAGAATTAAAAAATTGTAGATTCAAGGTGATCACCTTGTTCGCCATATTCTCGAACCGGCCATGGCTGATTTGGTTTTAATTGAGTGATGTTATTATCTTGGTTAAAATGAAAAAAAAAAATTCAGTATAGTGGGCTTCAAGCCCCCTTAGGCCTTAACTAGAGCTCACAAAAATTGAAAAGAAACATATTTGTATTGGTCCAGCCTTTTAAGGATTGCGCTTGCTCCTACAAATTCGGGCCCAAAGTCGGATTTCAAGCAAAGCTACTAATTTTTTTTTTTTCTTCTTTTTTTATACCAGCAATACATAGATATATCTAGTAATCAACTCCAAGGAAAAGAATTGCTCAGAAAAAAGAAAAAGAAAAAGAAAAACACACTGCAAGGAAAAGAAGAAAAAACAAGATCACCATAAATTGAACCTAGATGTGAAATGACAAAATTCACCCCTATCTCCGCTATTCTAACACCTCAAGTGTTACTGGTCATTTATGTAGTTAACCTTATGGGGTTGGCGGAGTGTTACTGGTCATTTATGTAGTTAACCTTATAGGGTTGGCGAGTTTTACTGGTCATTTATGTAGTTAATCCTATGGGGTTGGCGAGTTTTACTGGTCCTTTATGTAATTAACTTTATGGGATTAGTCTAGTGGTTCACTAAGTCCTTATGAGGGGCGAATTATTTAACGGGAGAACTTGTGTCCAAATCCCTACAAGTGCAGTGTTCAAAAAAACAATGTTAATTTTATGTTTTTTAAGTTAGGCATCAAAGTTACAAACAACAATCATATTTAAATTAGTGCACTATTAAATATATGTTGAACTTTTATTCTTTTTATATTTATGTTATTATCATATACTTTTAGAACTTAACTATATTCAAAAAGCGAAAACATCGTAAACACTCCCAAAAATTCAAAATTAAAGAAAAAATAGAAGTTTCTTTATGATCTTTACCTTTGTACAGTACAATCTTAATCTTTAAAGAAAACACACAGCTTTTTATCTTTTCCAAAAAGTGAAATATATTAGGATTAAAATTTAATGAGTCTAGTCCACCCCTAAATCTATTCTACAGATCTAAAATATGGGATGCATTAATTTGTGAAGTAATTATTTTTGTCTCTCTACCATTAATAAACATTTAAAATAAAACCCTAAAAAAACAAAAAGGCAAATTAATTCACAACAACGCTAGGAGTTCGTTGAGAATTAATTATTGTCCATAAACCCCTACTCCCTCACCCCACAAAACTTACATTAGACCCATCATCACCGACCGTTCGTTACGATCTCATCCATCTCAATCACGCCAAATCGACGGTCGTGATCACTCACTTTCCCTCCCTCAGTCTCTCTCCCCTTTCTCATCTTAATGTACATCCCATACACGTAGGAACAAAAGCCCCACCCACACATTAGTGTGGCCACCACCTTGGGCCCACTAAAGTCGTCTCCGTACACGATCACACCCCCCAAAACATTCATCCCCATTAACGCCGTCATGCAAATCCCGCCTGTCAACGACGTCGTTAAGAACACCATCCCCGCCGTACCCATGAAGCAGAGCTGCCACGTCACCACGTTGAACCCCACCGTCAGCCAGTAAGCCGTCGTGCCTAGGTCGAAAACCAAACTCTCCTTCCTCACCTCGGAGAACCCGCCGGCCGACGCCATTCCCGCCGTGGCCAACGCCGTTGCGGCGACCTCCATTATCAGCTGCATTTCCATCACCATCGAATAGCAGTAGACCCGCCTACGTACGGGTACAAGGGTGACAATTTAAGAAATGACTCGATAAACCACAAAAAATAGAATAAAATGAGCAGAAAATTGATACAAATGTAGAGTTACATAGTATTAATCTCAAGTGTTATCGTGTATAAATTAGAAAAAAGGCATTATTTTATTTTTATCATAACATATATAGTTAATTAGAACATAAAATTTCAAATTGCTTCTTTTATGTCATATGTACTCCATGTTTTTTGTGAAATAGATTATTACCAGATCGATTTAGAATAAATAAACGAGAAATGTGGATAAAATGATATATAATAAAAAGAGCGAGTATCCTTTTAAATTTTATTCGTGGATTTACTGCTCATCTTTTGCATATATTATAAAAATATATATATTGTGGCGTATAATGTGAAATATTTTATTTATTATATTATTTTTGTCAAATTGTTAAAACACAGCAACGATCCTTACAAAACATACCATACCATACCTGTATACAAATTCCATCACCGGTAAATAGAGAGCAAAAAGGAGACCCGCCCCAATTGTGCAGAAAAACCCGATAAAGTAGTTAGCTCGGGTCAAACCCGGGGGTCGGTCATGATTGGAACTCAAAGCCAGCATAACCGAACTCAATGTGAGCAAAACGACGCAGTTTAGGTTTGAGAAAGTAATCTTCTGTTTAACGATAATGACAGAGAGGATCAAATTGAAGGCTAATTGAGAAGACAACAAGAGAGAAGAAGTAGAAACAGGCAAATAAGAATTTCCCCAAGAAAACAAGAGATTATTTACCCCCAACAAGAACCCAATAATTATCGATAATACAAAAAGCTTTGGAGTGAATTGAGAGAAGGGTTTACGATCAGTGCATTTGAGGATGTAATAAGGGAGGTATATGGGAAGAAGGAGAAGGGGAAAACCAGAGGATTGTACCCAAGTTGAGACCCATCTGCTTGATCCTTTGTGATTGAAGTAGAATTTTGAGAGAAGGGATGACGAAACTGAACCCAGAAAGAGACATGCGTAGTTTACGCCGAGGAGGATCATGTAATTGCGGTTGGTGGTTTGTCGAGGTTGAGGTTGAGGTTGTTGGTGTGGCATTGAGACCTCCATTTTAGACCGAGAAAATGATCTCGAGTGGGGTACGTTGAAAGAGAAAGGGAGATGAAAGGGTTTAATAGATCGAGGTGGGGTTTGTGTGACTTTCGGCTCTAACCGAGGATCAAATGATTGTCAATCAAAATTAAAGGGAGGGGGTTTTGGGGAGGATATATTAATGGTCGTGATTTATTAGGGTGCGTTAAGGATGATGAGGGTGAATTGCATGATCGATATGCATTACATACATATATATATAGAGGGAGAGAAAAATAGAAGAGAAGCGTTATGAATTGAAACGGATGAATTTGACTGACTGACTGACTGAATGGCTGTTTTTTTTCTTTTTTCTTTTCCTTACTAGTTCTTGTAATGTACAAATTTTAAATATTTTTTTTATTACAATAATAAACTATTTTTTCATTATCTTTCAAGTGACACGTATATCAATGTATATATATATATAGGTTAACAAAATCATAGAGTCTAAATTTAACGATAGACTAGATAGATAGATAGATAGATAGATACCGGGAAGGAAGGGCTGAGAGAGTTATTAAATTTAAGAGCACACAAAAGGAAAGGTGGCAATGGCTACTCTCTCTCTCTCTCTCTCTCTCTCTCTGGTGTTTTTGGGTGAAATGAATTGGGTTTGGAACACGTGTCCTTACCCCTTTATCATAAGTCCTTTCAAAAGCACGCGTTTCTTTCGGGGTTTCGGCTTTTGTTTAGGGAGATTTGGTACTAAGTTTGTTTTGATGCAGTTACAATTCAGCTAGTTTTCATCTTGCTATCTGCTTGAGATGAGACTCACATTTACTATGTGATTTATTTTTAAAAATATTATAAAAACCGATATATCAACTTTTTTAAAAATAAAATAAATAAGAGATGGTAAATCATCTGGTAGTTTTTAGGAGAAGGAAATTTGATCAAACAAACGTCAATCCAAGATGTGATAACTAATTAACTCTATAAAAATTATAGAAAAGAGAAAAATATTATTGAATTGATTGTATATAACTATTATAATAGATATCTTTTATACAGAGTTACGAGAATAATGCAAATAAAAAAAATTATAAAACTTAATCAATTTAAAAATTTCTAATTAACTTTTATAAATAGCAACTAGCTAATATATATTATATATGTTAACATTTTTCCTTAAACTCAGGACGATAATAGGTCTAACTTTAGTTAGATGAATGCAGGGTGAAAATTATTTGGCAAGGAAGGTCTGGCTTTGATTGTCTGTCATGGTTGTTGATTTTCCGGCACGGTTGCCATCCGGGGCGAGGTTTGGCATGTCATAATAAACACCTAGGGTGAGATTCGACATGGTTGGGTTTGATATGATTAACGTTTGAGGCGAGATCCGGCATAATAAAAGTTCAAATCTAATTGTCCGACATAGGTGAAGAGGTCCGGATGTATATATGCCCGACACAGCTCGGATTTGATATGTTTGTTTAGGCCACTGAAACAAACGCTTATATCTACGCATATATTAAGTTTGTTCATTGTATATTAGTTAAAATGTATACATGTAATTACAGTAATCAATGAGTAATTATCATATAAAAATGTGATATGCTAGATAAGTATGTTTATATAAAAATGATTTTATTTATAACGGTGACTTGATTGTTAAAATTACATTTAATGTTTTTCCTTTTTCATTTATTAGAAGTCAAAGTAATTTTGTTCGTAGTTATTACCATTTGCTATATGTGTTAAGTTCAACTATTAATAAGAGTTTTTTAGCGTTTAATGAGTTACTTTCTAAATTATCCTAATTCATATTCATTATGGATTAACACGTGAAGAAATTATGGATAAATTTGTATTTACATACCAAATTGGTTTCTTACCAGTTACCAACTTGTCTAGAAGTTTGTAGTCATTTGTATCATCTTAAAACTAGAACTCTTTTTTGCTACAAAATTAAAACCCTTTGAATTCATTTGAAAAAATAAGCAGAAAACTTAATATATATATAGTAGCTTAAAAAATTATTGCTAGAGCAATGTATGTGTACGTAAAATTAAATAGTACTTTGCCCAAAAATAAAAAAATTAAAAATTAAATAGTACAATCATTTATAATAATATTATATATTATTAGACAAAGTCATAATTAATTAATTTGAAAACAAAAATAACAATTATAGCCGGGATGTGACAACATCGGGAAAATAATGACTTTTATCACTTATCCACCAAGGGTGGGCTCATGTAAATCTTTATTATTTGAAGTCAAATATCTCATGTATTGCTTGTATTAGAAATATATATATATATATATATATTTATATTATAAAATATTAAATTTGATTAAATTTATTTTTAAAAAGTATAAATATTTAGTAGTTAAAAATATAAATGTTATGTTATGTATTGACTCTACACTCTTAAATGAACAAATATAATAATTACGTATAGTATAATTTTTTTTTGACACTATCACAAAGATATTTTTATATTACATTAAGATGGTACTAATACTTTTCTGCTATAGTTATAGTATAATTGATTCAACTATTTTATGTTTATTTATTTTTAATTAAAGTATACACTCCACATATATATATGTATGTATGTATAGAGAGAGAGAGAGAGATTAAATTAGGTAATATAGTCATACAAAAGTTTAACGTAATTCCTATGATAGGCTCATTCATGTCATCACAAGTATCCGTATATATATATATAGATGGACTGATATTAATGGTTGTCCTAGTTTGAGAACTGAACCAGTCCACAGGTTTTAATTTAATTAAATTGTTTATTTAAATTTTACCTTTTGCTTTTGTAGTTTTGTGAGTCAAACTAGAGGTTTTTTATGAAAGTATGTTACTTTTTAAATTTAATAGTTAGATTAAGTTATTTTTTAATATATTTGTCAAATTAACTTATTTTTAAAAATAATAATTTGATATAAAAATGTGATTTAAAATTATTAATTTATTTTTTTAAAATAGCAATTCTAAATTATTATTTTTAAAAGTATGTTAGTTTGATAAATATTTTAAAAAGTAGTTTAGTTTGACTATAATATTTAAAAAGTGGCTTATTTTAATAAAAACCTTAACCAATTAGCCTAATATGTACTGAAGGGAATTAGACAGTAATCATTTACACTAATTACGCACTAATTAAACCCTAGGAATTGTTCAATAAAATCGACAGAAGACATATTTATGTGTGAATTAAAACGAACCGGATGGATCGAATCCTTCTGTTGTTGTCCTTTTACGACGCTTTTGCACACACGAACGGGTAGTTTTGTTCTCACAATTATTTGAGTCAAACTAGAGGTTTTTTATGAAAGTATGTTCCAACTTTTTAAATTTAATAGTTAGATTAAGTTATTTTTTAAAAATATATTTGTCAAATTAACATATTTTTAAAAATAATAATTTGATATAAAAATGTGATTTAAAATTATTAAGTGACAAATCCCATCTTTCAACCACATACCTCTTTTTTTAAAATATCAAGAGCAATTCTAAATTATTAACCATGGCGATTCAGGTTAAGGATAAAGATATCATATGTGACATTAGTAACACTTTCGCAGTGTCCCCAAAGCGGGTAGTCCAATATGTTTAAAAATCAGTATGTAGCTTGATATTTCCATTCCATACTTGTGGAATATAATTCAGCTGACTATAATATCAATTATCCTAGGTTATTGAACGTGATTGGACATCTTATTTTAACTAGCATAAAAGTCACTTACTGATAACTAGTATTAATATATATTATTTACAAGATAATATAAAGTATAATAAATAAACTTTAATAATAACAATAAGCATAAAATATCCAAGTACAAATCATAATCTATGAATAGTCCTAGGACATATCTCTTTCAGGGTCCTCCTGTCCTAGGCAAGTATTTGCGTTACCCATGTAACATGAACTTCTTTCCACATTTGACACACTTTGCATTACTCTCAATTATATATAAATCTATATATGTATATATTAGTTTTTACGGTTCTATATTTTCAAGGGATACATCCTAATACTAAGGGTACAATTGCATGATAAAGTAACGTGTCATCAATAAATTAGTTAAATTATTGAAAAAGAATTAAGGTTTAGTCCTTATTTTTTGAATGTTGACATATGTAATATAGGGTGATGAGAATGATATAAATTAAAAAAATTATAAAATCTAATAAAGTTAGAGATTTAAAAATTATTAGTCAACTCTTATAAATGACAACTAATATATATATATATATATATTAATTATATGTTAACATTGAATATTTTCTATATATATATTTAAATGATCTGGTCCTAGGTTTTCAAAGGATGCGCTCAATGCATCCCTCAGGTACTACATTTGTGATGTCTCGGTGGTAGCTATTGTATTGGGACCAATTCTCAGTACAATTATTATACCTGTTATCGAGAAATCACAAATATTCAATTACTTTACATATATATCTAAGTTCTCGTCATAAACAGAAACAATATATGAGGGATTGCACCTTTTTTTTTTGTTAAAAAAAAAAGGTTAATGGACCACATTCAAAATTAAAATTAGACAAAAACTAGCCAGATCCTAAAAGTTCCGTTATTAAAGTAGCATAATTGAATTTTATATAAATTTTACTATGAACTATACGTGTGAGTATGTGACATCTTACTGTCCCTTCAAAATACATTTCTAAACTTTGACATCCTAAAATTGTTGTCAAAAGGATAAAGTAAAAAAAAAAAATAATAATAATAAACCATCGAGTGCAAGAATTTAACTCACATTACTTACTTGAATGATTACTTACTTGAATGATAACATAATAAGGTGATTGCAATGCCCACTGAGTTTATAAAACAATTAAATATATATAGTGAAAGCGTTAATATGCAGCTGTGCATTTTAACAAAAAACACCCTGTGCTCGTTGCATATAACAATATTCAAAAACAATATAAATAATAAAAATGTTGACAGCATTATACGTTAAAGTTTGTTTGACCGGGTAGATATATGGTCCAAATTTTTTTGGAAAGAAGACAAAAAAAAAAAAAAAAGGAGTCAGAAAATATATGGAACTTAAACTCCGTTTGATAGCAACATGGAAAATGAAAATAAAAACAACTAATTTGTGTGAGAAGATAGAAATCCTCTTCATACTTATTTTTATGAGTATATGTCCTCTATACTCCTCTAATATTTTGTGGAAAATTTTTCTCCACCATCACCCAAAGAAAATTTTGTCATGAAAAAAAAAAAGAAGCAAGAGTTAATATCACCACATCTCTCAACTTATTTTCCATCTTCTCACATAAATTAGTTATTTTTCTTTTCATTTTCTATATTGCTATCAAACGAAACCTTATAGTAGAAAGAAAAATGGGCTTTGATTCGAATCTTTTTTCCAATTAAATATTTCAGCGACAATTTATTTTTTTCTGCTTCCAGATTTACATTAAATATTTAGCGGTAAAATATATTTGGTACTACTGTTTTATAACATTATTATTATTATTTTAAAGAAAATTTTGTTTTACTCCTACACATTTTGCCACCAAAAGCATTTTTATTGTGACAATTAATATTAATACCAATTCCTTGACTTTATACATAAAGTAATACTTATTATCTATATTTTATGTGGGCGAATTCCTATAACCGTAAGAATTTTACCGTAAAATATTAGTATAGTAAAAAAAAAAAAAAAAAAAAAACAATTCGTCCCTTGCCGCCGCCCCCAAATACTATCATTTTCCCTCAAAAAAATATATCATCATCATCCATTGCTTCTTCCCCCGGTAATGGTGAGTGCCAACAAAAGTAGATTAATGCTAAACTAATTTGTAAATCTTTTAAAAATTATTGTCCTCTTTTTAACCACTTTTATTTATTGTAGCTTTTGTCTCTTTAGAACCTTCACGCCAAACTTTTGTTTATTACTTAGTTTAGATGAGATGATCTTAATTTTGTTTTCTGTCTTCCATTATCTATAAATCTCAACTCTTTACACATTTGCATGATAATGGCCTTTTACACCTCCACTTATTTACCTCTATATGTGTTACGTTATTTTTACACGTGTCATTTTATTTCAATGTAAATTTTAGTCATTGTCTAAATAAAATTATAACTCACTCAGAATATGATAGTATTATGAGGGTTAAATTTGTTTTTATGGAAACAATATTTATTTGAAACACAAGTTTTGATTAAAAAAAATGGACTTCAATTCTTCATATATATTCTAAAAATCTTAGACCTAATTAATAACATATTCTTAAAATAAAATTCCTATAATAAAAAAAATCGTACAAATTCCAAAAGCAAATTGAATTTAAGAATTATGCTATTGATCAACTAAAAGAACATATTAATCAATACATAAATCACGAGGAATGTCACATTCCATCCCAAAAAGCATGCCAAAAGAACTCACCTTTGTAGTTAATTTTCTTTTGCAAGTCCTTTTCTGCCCCCCCGGCCATGCATCACGAGATTAAAAGAAAAGGGTATGCTATACTAGCTTGTACTCTGTCCTACCTAACTAATTAATGGTACGGTTATTTTCGTTTCAATTCAATACTTATAATCTATCATTTTAAAATTTACCATAACTATATATATATACTCTTAATAATATCAGTTATATATAAAGTACGTACTCTAATTAGATTTTTACTCTATACTTCGATGAAATTAATAAGAGTGTAAAAATAACTGATTACTTCATATACATTATATTCAAATATATCGTATATACTTAATTAACTATTAAGATAAATTATGTTTGAAAATAAAGGAACTAACTTATATCCAAATTTCAGGTTGTTAAGTTTTTCAAGATTAGAGGAAAAGCAAGCTATACATCACAAAGTTTGAATTTTAATAAACCCACAAAGTTACCAAAAATCAAATTAATAATATCTCTCTATTTTATACATATTACAAAGTTACTAAGTTAGGGTTTTCAACGTGAAATCTATGTTCAAGAGCCACTTGTGGCGCACTTACTTAAATGATCTGCTTGCCCAATATTAGCAAACTCTATTATTTATATTTATAAGAATTTTTTTTTGACATACATGTACGCAGTTTAAGGGCACAAATGGCTTTTTATATATTTAAGGGTTACTAGTTAAAGTATTTTCAATGGAATGCTAAATATTGAATAATCAAAGGAGCATTTGATTATTTATTTACCAGGTTGTTAGTGTTAAGAATGATATGTTGCACAATGTTTATCTTTTCTCAACAATCAAAATTGTAAATACCACTAATTTGATTGTCCTTACAAAATAAAAATGGAAGATATTATTTATCCAAATGTGAAATGATTCATTTATTTGTTCTTAATTTTAAACAATAGAATAAGCGGGACCACCATTTTAATTATTAAAAATTGTTTTTAATTTTGATTATTGAGGAGCTGGTTTTTAATATTTTATTATACAATTAGAGTGCATTTTTTAAGAAAATTTGCTAAAATTAATAATGCTTGTTATTTTGATTATGTCATTGGAGATGCTAGCTAGCCTAATTTTAACTTTTTAAAAAATAAAATAAAATAAAAATTAAGGGAGGTTTAAGTCTCTTCCTTAATCTTACAAATAAAGAAAATTCCTCTTTTGTGTACGATTTTACAGCTTGCAACGTATCAATTATTTTCAAAATTTTTATTTTTATTTTATTAAATCAAAATTGTAACCGTTACATTCCAATTTACAATTTAAACTATTATGTTTTTACACTAACTAGAATTGAGGAACACACTAACCTTCTGCGATTAACAGCATACATTAGTTTAAGTATATTCAACCCGTTTCAAAATTATAATCACATTTTTTGGGTATGTTGTTTAATAATATCATTTTTTAATTTAATAAATATATTAAATTTCACAATAAAATAGTAAATCCTATATTCAAACTTCAAGTAATAATTTAAGTTTTCATTCATAGATTACAGTTTTCGTTAACTGAGAATTAAAGATTTTTACTTGAACAATAAGAGTATCTCCAATGCAATTATGAATTAGACAAAAATGGAGTACCAACCCTATACGCCTATAGAGTCTCCTAGACAATGTCTAGGTACTACGTCATCATTTTTTTTATTTAATATTTCATTTTTTAAAACTTTAAAATATTTTAACTTTTAATTTATTAATTCTATTTTTAGTAAATTTATATTGTTAAAACATATTCGCCAAAGTCTATCAAACAAGATCTATATTCTTTATAATTTTTCATTAAACAAGTTGATGAATAATGTAAATAGTAATTTTAATGACAATACCATTGGTGATTATTTTTTAAAAATTTAACCAAGAACAAGATTTTTAGTGTTACGTAGAAACTATATCTTTAAATATGTTTACATATTAATTTTTTGGTAGATTCATTTCATGATAATATTAGAGATACTCTAAAATAAAAAAAGTTGAAGTGGAGAAAAAATAGGATAAGTGAAATTGTGGGATATATGTGGGGAGTTAGAATAGTAGAACAAAGAGGTGGGTTGGCCGGAGTTGTAGGTTTTTGATATTGGTTTATCGATTAAAAATTCAAGGGTATTTTAAGGAAAAGAGAAAAAGTTAGTGTCATAACTGGCAACCATTACCTCCCTTCTAATATTATATATATATATATATGGATGAGTTTTTAATAATTACCTTCTTTTTCTACTCATTGATAAATACTAATAATTGATATATATATATATATATATATATATGGTGTGTTCATGTATAACATAAAAAGTATCTCACAAGACATAAGAAATTCTTAAAAGACATAAATAATGGTACATGCAAGAAAAAAAATACTAATGAAAGTAGACAATGTATAACTTATAAGTACATATTTTACACTTATCCTAACTCTTTCTCAAATTAATAATTTCACATATTTTTAACACATAATCACTGTATCAAATTTCAAAATAAAAAATAATCTATATCTACTTACCTTTGATTATCAGGTTAAAATTAATATTTCTTAAAAGAATAGCAAAGTCAGAATAAAACTGGGAGTAATAATCATTTCAACTTTTATTAAGATTTTTAATCCTTATTTTTTTTTCGTTGCATATATGGTATGTAAAACAAAGGGAATAATTTGTCATTTTCACGAAAATAGTTTATTTCCCTTTTTCAGTTTTTTATTTTTAAAATTTTGGCCTTTACCCATAAATCAAATTCCACCCAAACAACATATGATTGAGTTTGGGCTCTAAAATGGGTTGTGACTTGTGAGAATTTCTTTTTCTCTATTTCTTGTCTTTTGCCTTTCTTCAATAAGTGGCCAGTGGTGGACGTACTGGTGGGTCTAATTATCAATTAAAGACCCTAAATCACTAAATATAAACAAAACAATAATTGTAAACAGATCGAGAGGCAAAATCATTAAAGCCACAACTGCAGATCGATTATATATGGTCTTGATATTTTCTTTATTATTATTATTATTTTTTATTTTTTATTTTATTTAGATATATATATATATACAAATGCAGTAGGATCTTAGAAGACCAATTCTACCCTCACGCACGTCTTTATTCGAGAAGCCAACAAGCTAGTAAGCTAAGAGTTACATAGTGAAAAACCGGTTCATTATGATACCCCAAATTAAGTTATTGATGAGCCTATTATATTACTGACCTCCAAGGTGTAAATATATTATATAAATACTTCCTAAAATTAAGATAGATAATTTAGGAAGTTAACTTTTATTTTTTTGAAGGTCATTGGTGGTTTAGAAGACGATAAAGTTAATTTCTGGTCAGTAAATGCCTGCACAAGGAGGGCGGCAATTCCCTCAACAGTTGACGTGAGTATGAAAGCACCTTAACAAGCAAGATTTGATAAAAGGAATTAGAGGAAGAATGCAAGCAGCAGATATACGCATCCCAGCCTAGCGTGAAAGGACTGTACGCGCATAAAGACACTGTTGAAGTCTTGTGTGTATTTGAAAAAAATGGGAGAAGAAAAAATGAGACAAAATCAAAGCAAACACAAGTGAGTTTTCTTAAATCCCACATAAGAGAGGAATAAAAACCTTCATGGGTTTTTACAAGGGTGAATTTGCCTAAGAGTTTGAACTCTTTGGACATTAGAATTTTGTGCTATTGGGTGAGACTTTGCATGAGTGTGGTTCACCGCTCGCGCTGGCCGGCCGATTGACCCGGCCGGGCTTGGGCTAATTACTATCTTTTTGGACAAAATACTTTTGAAAATTTTTATTGAAAATAAAATTATTTTCTTTTAATTTTGAATTTCAAAATTATATTGTTGACTCTGTCTTTTCCCTTCCGTTGGTGTGGATAGAGGAGTCTCTCCCTCGATCCCTTTTTTTTTCCTCTTCCTCAACGCCTCAACCGATTTTCCAAGGTGCGAGAAAAATCGAGACAGAGGGAAAATTTGGGATGTTGTATCCTGGGGACAGCATGGCCATTGCGAACTGCTAGCACAAACACCGAGTAGAGCCACGAAACGTCTTAAAGAGAGAGACCTAGTCCGCGACTCAACCCGGTGTTTTCCATCGTTACTTGGTAATTCGTTCCTGTTTTTTCAACATACTTTAATTAAAGATTAGCGGCTTCTATATTAATAACCCCCCTCTCCTTCCATACCAATGAGTTAAACCTTTAACCTTAAAATAATGATGAAGGTTACCTGTAATCCGGCAACCCATCTCCCATAAGAATTACTTTTTTTAAAATGAAAATTTAGTAAGGGGGAATAAGAATACATTTATGGACCTTTATATGTCTTCATACTTTTGGATAATGGTGAGAAGTTACGAGCAGACCAGTTGGGGTAGGGGTTTAAACAAGTGCATGAAAGTGTTTTGTATTTCATTCATTTTTAATACACTCTCCCTTTATTTCCTCCTCCTCCTCCTCCTCCTCCTCCTTTTCTTTTTTTTGTTTGGGGGGTGAGTTGTTAAGCTAAAATACTCTTCCTTCATCTAATATTATTAATATTCTATTATTCATTTTTAACATCTTGAAACTTAATTAAAGTTTAATCTTTTTTTAATATAATTAATACACTAAATCTCATGTTAATATATAACCAAGTCTTTTTTCTAACGTCGGCGATTATTTTAAAAATTTCTATTGATACTGTGAATGTCAACTAGACATTAAATTTAAGATAGAGAGTATCGCTTTTAAATTTTTCCTCCTTTAATATATGAAATAGATATCTCTCCATTAGATGAACGGAAAGTGGACATGGTGACGCCCCCATCATTATAATGTCTTTAAGTAAAGCTGGTTATACCAATAATAACAAGAAGGTCAAATTCAGCACTCCACTTGTTTTTACAATTAATTAATTTTGTTAAATCAATTTTTTAATCCATCAATTTGTCAGCTATTAGTTAATTAATATTAAGAATAATTATTCAATAAACTAATTTGGACAAGTAAATTTGGTTTCAAGGCTTTTCATGAGATGAGAGGCTATGAGTTCTATTATCCCAAAATATCTGAATATAATGGATTTTTAGTCTTATGACTCTCTATATTTTAGGGTTTTTTGTTCTAATATTCTTTTAGGATTCTCTGACAATATTTAAATAAACAAAACTAGAATTAATTTAATTTGGCATAACTGGGATAGGTGGGATCCATAACATTATCCAATTGACGTGATTAAAATGTTGACATTTAAACTTAGATAAACATAAAACTTTAAAGTAATATAAGACAAACCTAGTAAGTTATAAACAGTCACCATCCACTTCATTCACAAAAAATCTTTGCACACTTTCTCAAGTCTTCCATTCATTATATACATTTATAGAAAACATACGCTTTTTTGATAATAAAAAACAAAATTGTAAAAAAAATGATGCAATTTTTTATAAAAAGTTGAAAATTAAGTTGATAGATGTGGTGAAATGTTCTCTTACTTTTTTCTTTTTTCCATGAAAAAATTTCTTTAATTTGGAGGTTGTAAAGAAAAAATTTCTATAAAAAAATAAAATAAAAGAGGATGGAGGTTATCTACATACTCGTAAAAGATGGAGAGCATTAAACTATTTTTTTCCAACTTATTTTTTAATTTTTCACATAGATTAATTAATTTTTCTTTAATTTTTTTATCTCGTTATCAAACACGCCTATAGCATTAATCTGGACTTATTTTTGTCAGTTTGGTAAAGATTCTCTCGTTTAATTGATTGATACGCTAAATTAATGTTTGAATAATTATTGTATAATGAGTTTTTTTCAGTACATTTACTATTCAGATTAAAGGATTATACAGTTCTCATGTCGAAAGGGTGAACAAATTCGTGCTCAAATAAAACGGCCTTAACATGACACGTACCTGACTGCATCCATGCAGTATGAATTAGATAATAGCACGAACCCTTTATTTTCATTTTTGAGCTCATCTTGATGAAATATATTTATAAAAAAGATAATGATTTAAAATTCTGAACATTTACAAGCGATAAAATATTAGACAATTGAGATTAATTATTTTGTTTGACGGAATGAAACAATTGTACAAAAAATAAAAAAATGGAAAGCTTAGATGAAAGATACCTAAGGGGAAAATCAAAATACAATATATATATATAAGACATATTATTAATTATTGATTATGTTAAAATTAATGTTTTCTTTAAAAGCTCAAAACTTAAAATTGGACTCTTAATTTGCAAAGAATAGAGGATATCATATGGTCAAAATATTTCATACTTTTCACGTTTCTAACTATTTTTTGGAAGAGGAATAATGTAATTAATGGGTACAAAAACGTTTTCATGGATTTGGTTTTTGGGGGAATAAGCTTTTGGTGAAGCCAAGGGTTGAGAGTTTGCAATGTAATGAATCTGTTTTTTCAAGGCGGCGTATAAAGTAGTACGTGAAGGAGGGTATATTGATTTGATAAGAAGAGAAAGAAACAAAGACTCTCAAGGTAGCTTGAGTAATAAATTTAAGTTATAATAAGTGTCTAGTTTTAACTGGATTAAACTTTTTTTAATTAAATTGTGCGTAAATTAGTCCTAACATTCTTATTATTGAACTAAGATGGAGAAAGAAAACACTACAAAAAAAAGTGGGTTTTCTCAACATTAACATAATGCCGTTATAAGTAGTACAAATGCCGTTAAAATTTTTAACGGTATTTGTTTAAGTACCTTAAAAGCTAATGTCGTAAAAAAATTTCGGCATTTTTATAAATGCCGCGAATATTAGCGCCATTTATAGCGGGACTTGTGTAAAATGCCGACAAAACTACTTTTGCGATATTTATATTAATGCCAGGAAACTCTATAATAACAAAAATATTAAATCCCACAAGTTTTACCGTTTTACCCTTAGTGGGACTCGAACCCACGACCTACGCAATTTTTCGCCATACACACCCTTTATCCCTTACTCATTAACCACTACGCCAAAATACTTAATTATTACTAAATTGTGAAATTCCTCTTTTAATAACTCATTTATAAATATATACATATATATATACAAATACAATATATATCCACATAGAAATATGAATCACCGGTACCATTACATAAAAAGAGATATCAAAACTTACATAAAGTTCTTCGTTGATTAATTTTTTTTATATTTTTTTAATTATTTCAATTGATGACAGTTTTTATTTACCTTTTTATTATTTATACATCAATTTAATGCATATACATATAGTTGAAAATTTGATTTAAATAAATAAAATTATTAATATGTTGAACTATTTTTCTTTTTGACATAACTGATGCACAAGATGTGCAAAGATACACATACATATATATATATATATATAATAAAATTTTATTTTGTTCATGCTAAAAGAATTAAAATTCATCAAATAAATTTAATTGCAAATGGTTTCACATAATTACATCAATATTCTAATCATAAAATAAAAAAACTATGTAAAAAATATTGCATTATAATAAATCTCTTATATTCTTTTGGTAAGCATTATCAAATTAAGATCTCCTAACTTAAAATTTTGAAATAACTTTTTAGCACTTGTCCGAAAGTATCATGAACCTCTAGCATTTGGTATAATGAACCGACTTATTATTACAGTTCGCACTTATTGAAGAGTGCCACAAATTTGCAGCACTTATTGGAGAGTGCCACAAATTCGCGGCATTTGTTATGAAATGCCATAAATTCCCAGTATTTTGTACAAAATGCCGTAAATTCCCTGCATTTTGTTAAAAAGTGTCGAAAAAACTTTTTTCTCGACATTTATTTATAGTGCGGCTAAATAAATGCCATAAAAACCTAGTTTTCTCGTAGTGAAAAGAAAAGAAGACATTTTGCACTAACACACATATGTAAGGATATAATTATAGATACGATACTTGTGACCAATAAATCAATTAGGCCTCGTTTGATTCAAGTATTAGGATCAGTGGAATTAATAATACCAGTATTAATAGTACTGGACTATTAATCATGGTATTAATTTAATACCAATACCTTGTTTGATTCATGTAGTATTAATACTGGGATATCTCATGCTAATATTAATACCATGTTTGGTTTTGTAACTTGTAAACGGAATTATATTTTGGACTAACAATTTTTTTAAAAAAAAAAGTTTTGAAAAAAAAATTTGAAAAAAAAATTTGAAAAAAAAATTAATTTTTTTTTAAATAATAATAATATAGTAGTAGTAGTGGCATTTTTGAAAATATAGGGTTCATTTTTATTAATCCTGGATAAACAATACCACCTCCCCCTGGTATTAAATTATAGCACAAAGAGTGGTATTAAGTTAGTACCGGTATTAGTAATCCCAGCACATTTGTGCGAATCAAACAAGGTATTATAAAAAAAATGGTATTAATAATCCCATCCCACTTTTTAATACCCGAATCAAACGAGGCCTTAGTGTATTATGTCTACCACGAATAAATTATATACAAAATTTATTACTAAAGAATGCATAAATAATGGAGTACTGTCTCCTCAAAATATGATACCAAATCACGTGTCTCAAGAATTATTGGAAAAGAAGTAAAGAAAAGGACTTCGAGAGTCCAATACAAAAGAATCTCCTAGCAAGGATTGAAGCCATCCGATGTTTTGGAGAAATAAAGGGCAGGGACCCGTCCGGACGAATTGGATACGTTATAAGCCGTACCCTACGTATTCAGCTTTATTTTCTTTCCTTTTATTTTTCACCATCTATACTTTATCAATTTTTAAGGTTTCACCTTCGCAAACTTTATGCCCGAATGGCATATTTTTTATCCTCGTAACAAGTATCTATTCTCAAGAATAAATTTATCGATCTTTTAATTGTGGTAGCATTCTATGTGTGAATGATATGTGAAGCAATTTATTAATATGAAGGGCTGTGATGGCATGCCTCAAATGGACCATGGAACTTAAAAACAATTTTTTATTAATAAAATGTTAAAATAAAGGGTGAATACAAAAAATGGTCAATAACTACATTCATGTGAATTGAATATTTATATTATTTTTTTACGAGGGCAAGAAGTATACTAATGAGTTATAAATATGAGTATTTAAAAAAAATAAAAAAATTGAAGGGCAGAGTATGACTATTAACTTAATAGAGAGGAGTAAGATATGGGGTTTGGGCTTTATAAGGACGTCCGTAACTACTTTAGGGTTACACCTACTTGGGCTGAAGGCTGAGGGCTGAGGGCTGAGGGCTGTACGCCAAGAGCAAACAGGAGGCCTGAGTGGCAAGGGGTTTATTTATTGGTGAAAAGCAAGGGGTGTATTTATGAAAGGGGTCAATTATGGGATATTAAAAAATAGGTCTGGTATAAAAAAGTTTTTTGCAAAAAAATCAAAGAATAATATATTTGTAAATTAAGGGCTTATATTTGACTAAATTCTAAAAGGAGTGCAAAGTTAATTTTGCAGTAGATTTTTAAATTTTATTGTTTTTATGGAATCATGCAAAATTAAATTTGCATTCCATGTTTTTTAGCAAATTATTATAAATAAGTGTTTAATTATCAGTGCTTTAGAATAATTTTAACAAATTACATATTCAAAACTTATTTTTAAATAAAATGAACATAATAATTTTTTCAAAGTTATGCAAAGTTAAGTTTACTCTCCTAATTTTTTAAAATATTACTATATACTTGTATTTATTTGACGTTGTTTTAAAGTTTTATGAATGAAACATAATAGTATACTTGTTAACAAATATAAATATATCAAGCAAAACAAATTTACATTAATTTTTTTTATTGCAAAGTTAAGTTTGCACAAAATATAATTTGGTATAAATGTAAGTTTGCACTCAACACAATTTTGTGCGAAGTTAAGTTTGCACTAGGTCAAAACTTTTATTTTAAAACACAATTAATAAACAAGCCCTTAATTCAGAATGATAATAAAATTTAGGCCCTAATTTCTAAAAAATATTATTCACTTGTTTTTTGGTGAAAAATATTGTCTTGAAAAACCTTTTACCTCATTTCCATTTTACGTAAAATCTTTTCGTAAGCTCTTTGAGTTATATAACATTATTCTAAATGTATCATTTTTTGTTTGGTACAATGGAAATAAAAACAATAACTAGCCATCAAGTGGTTATCTATAGCCAGTGGCTGGTCCGTAATTTTAAATTTGGAGTGGTGAAACACAAGCGCAAATTTTTTATTTTTTTTGACGTAAAAGTAATTAATTTAAAAACAAATCCAAAATAAGCTAATCGAGAAATACCAACAATTTTTCTGTATTTTTTATATTGGTAAATCATATTATATGCAAGATTATAATTCGTATTTAAATGTTTAAGTTTAGAAGGATATAAATTTTATTTATAAGAAAAAAACTTGAAGCGTCCAATAAGACGTAATATGGACATACATAACAAACTAAATTAACTAATGTATTACTATTCAAATTTCATAAATCTAAGAGCCACTAGGCAAATTTTCAAAAAGTTAGGGAGGGTGTGCCCCCCCGCTCCCTTCCATCCGTCAATGTTCATAGCTGAGGGAGGCTCTTCAAAAATAACAAGATTATCATTCTTATTGCTTCCTACCACTACTACATTAACAATCAACAAGGTTTAATAAATCGTCGACTCCATATGTCAGCGTGCAGGCTCTCCGCTTCGCCAATGTACCCTGCGTAATTAAGCATAGACATGTCAATAGGTCGGTTTGTGTTGATTTTGTGTTGAGTCGTGACTAATTCAAGTAAATTTTGCCACCATTCAAACATGACGCGATAAGTTATTGGATGAGTTTTTCGTATTCATACATGACTCGTTTTGTTATTGTGTAACACAATACGACCCGTTAGTATCTATTGACGAGATAACTTTTAAAAAAATAAGAATTAATTTTCAATAGAATAAGATAAGTAAATAACTAAAATTACTAGAAAATAGGGATAAATATCTATACATATTAAAATATGTACATATCATTTGTTCATTTAATAATTAAACATTAGTTTTATTAAACAAAAATTTAATAATTAACAGGTCTAATTGATGACCAGAATTTGTTAAGAGTAAACTCGTAACCAATCTATTATTATTTTGTGTCAAACGAGTTAACCTAATATCAACCCAAATTTGTTAAGGGTTCACCTATTAACTTGTAACTTCGTGTTGTATTATTGTGTAACCTATCATTCTAACAGGTCTAATTAAGCATTATTGTAAATTATCGACGTAAGGTTGTCAGATCGATTATCTCCTGTGAAAAAGTATTTATATTAAGTTGGATGATAATAGCCACTCAACTAAAAATCAGTTTTAAGAACGTCAAACTTATTGGAAGTCAACAAGAAAGAAAACACATATATATATATATATATATATGGGAAATATTGAAAAGAAAGGAAGACAACATGCAAGTCACTACTTAAATAAAATATTGAAGACGTGCCATGCATATGTTAATTAAGCACATTCTACCCTCTTTTAAATACCATACTTCTTTATCATCATCATCTCATAACAATCATATCTCTCACTTTCAAACTCCAATGGCACTTTCTTGGCCAGATTCTCGGGAACCAAACAACAACTATAACCCCAAACATGTAGATGTCATTACAAGTGTGGAAATCCTCGACCAATCTGAAACCCAGATCTCAGTGGATCCGATATCACTAAAAGAATCCAAAAATCAAAATTTTCCATTTCCTCGTTTTGTTACACCCCATGAAGCCAATCGTTGGTCCCAGCAACCACTGTCTCTGCCACGAGCAAAATCCAAGTTCTTAAGCATAAGCCTTCCGAATTCGGCTTCTTCCTCGCCTCGATTCAGTTCGGGTATACTGAGGAAGAAGCCAAAGAATCAAACACAAGAATCCCCGTTTTCAGTCAACCCTTTAGGCCCCCAGCACTCTGTCGAGCTTTCTCGCCTGGCTCGGCTACGTGAGAGTCACTTGCAAAGGAGCAAATCTTGTGGTGAAGGGAGAGCTTACGCACCGTCAGATGATTTTGACCTTTGCTTAACCAAAGTCAACAAATATTTGACCAGTTCGAACGGGAATGTAAACAAAGCGGATAGGCATAAGAGGGAGAAGTCAACTTTGAATTACGACGAGGATTTCAAATGTGGGGCCCTTTGCTTGTACTTGCCTGGATTCAGTAAGGGAAAGCCGGTCAAATCAAGAAAAGAGGAACCTACAATGGTCCATGTAATCTCTAGGACAGTTTCGCTTGAGAAATTCGAGTGCGGTTCGTGGACTTCATCGGCTATTGTGAATGATAGTGAAGACGATGCCGAAGCGTCGTCAAAGCTCTACTTTGATTTGCCATTAGAGCTTATTCGAAGCAGTGTCAATGATGCTAATTCTCCGGTTAGGACAGCTTTTGTGTTTGAGAAGGACCGGAAAGGAGTTCTTAAGAATGGTTCTTCGAGAATGGGAAGGAAATCACATGAATCATCGCGTCAGGTTCGTTTTTCAACTTCGTCGCCTAGTTCGTGCTCGCCATCGACTTCTCCTTGCATTACCCCTCGCTTGCGTAAGGCTAGGGAGGATTTCAATGCCTTCTTAGAAGCGCAAAGTGCTTAAAAAATGTGTCTTCGTTTCCGTTGAGACAAGATTTGTTTAGTTGAGTTTAATTTAGTTGCGTATGAGATGTTTTTTAATGCATTTATGTACAAGCAATACTATGCTCTTCGGGTACCTCACCCTTTGGATAACAAATTTCAGATGAATTTGAGCTTCATTATTATTAACACGCGTTGTTATTTGACATAAACAAGATGAACGGTACATTCAAGTCTATAACAACTGAATGGTTTGCACATACTTAGACAGCTGTTCAATTTTTGGGAACTTCAATGTCATTTTCAAATGTTGGGTGTATTTTTATATTTTCATTAAAGAAGAAAGTACATATTATTATCTTAAAAATGGAACATATATTATTTGTATATTTATCCGGTCCAAGTCCATACGATAAAAAGGCCCATGCACAAAGAAGTGGCCCATCGGCATAAGCTACACTGGGGTTCTTGTTGGGGTCGAATAAAGCACATCCCAAGTTCAAATCTCGGCAGGAAAAAATTATAGTGGTCAATGGCAGGTGCAACTCCACCAAGAGGGAATTAGTTAAAGTGCGCGACAGTTGACCCAAACACCTACGAGACCAAAAAAGAAAAAAAAAGAAGAAGGAAATATTATGTGTAACATTTTGGGCTGGGTGAAGGGCCAAGGATATTGAATTTCACAGTTTGGGCCTAATCCAAGCTGATCTACTTTTCCTTACCCTTTATTCTTCTTGTTTTTCTTTAAGCTGTAACCAAGTTTTGTACGGGGTGACTTTATTTATTATTAAAGCATTTTCTTTTCTTTTTTTTTTATCGCCAAAATATTTTTTTATTGAAAAAGAAAAGAAACAAAATTTACATATTCAAAAGTCTCATATCAAAAATCCCTACACTATCTATCCTAGATAAAGCCACTAATCTTCTAGGCAAACAATCTTTGCTAAAATACAAATATTTTCTCCGTAACACCCAAATTAGCAAAAAAAGTATGTACATTTGATAATCTCTCTAAAAATATGCTTGATCGAGTAATCAAAATGATGAAGTAAATTGATGATAGATCTGATCTCATATGCGACGGACCAAAGAACAGTACTTTTATTTGCCAACACATTGACCAATAACATGGAATCAATTTCAATGTCCACTTTAGTTATATTCTTCCTCCTGCAGATTTGAAGGCCCTGTGGTAAAGCTTTAACTTTAGCAATTGTGTATTTTAGCACAATTGACCATCTCAAACCAAGTCTGCCTCTGAGTTTTGAGAGGCCTAAGTGATTCTCTAGTGTACAATAAGAAATTTGCAAGCAAAAAAGCACATTAATAACACTTCAATTACATTAATAATTGTGTCGGGCATATGTTATATATCTATAAATAAAAAGAAAGAAATTATAATATGTATTAAATTAAATACAGATTTTCATGCAAACTATTATTCTTTCAAATAAATATTGTGATCTTTGTAGTTCATAATTAGTAAAATTTAAGTCAAAACAAAAACTAATGAATTATGTTCAACAATAACAACACCAAAATAATCTCGCTTGTTACCTATAATTACTTGCTGGATCAACTGGATTATTGCCTTTTTTTTAGAAGTGTATTATTGCCTATTTGGTAACAAAACATTCGAAAAGAATATAACAATTGAAGAGCTAAAGCTTCATATTATCCTTTACATATATGTTTACGTCCCACTTTACTAGTTTTCATCGGCTTTCAATACAAGTTAAACAAAAATAAGAAACAAAAGCAACCATATATACAGTTTATTAATTTTAAAATCAATTCTTCCTTAAATTGTAACAACCGGTCAACATAGACCAATATACTTAGCATGAAAGAACAGAGAACTTTTAGACCGGAGGAACAGACAAGTGTTTTTTTGGAAAATTTTATATATGTACCAATATATCTGCAATGAATATCAAGACGTATTAAATGTTAGCATCTTTGTGGTAAAAGTATAATCATGTAATATATTTCTATGTTTATTTTGTTATACAAATTTTAATACATATAGCATTGTTCCGTAAATAAGATGCAAGTGAAAAATGTAAATGCTGAACAATGACATTGAAAAATGTGGGTGATTGAAAATTTGGGTCTCCTCACAAGATATGTTCTTAAGCAAAATCAATGGAACAATGAATGAAAAAGATAAAAGGAAATATATTTTTTGAAGGATGATAAGCTCTACCGGTAGCGTTTATGTTATTTCGGTAGTACGTTCTTTGTTTTTGTGTGTATTTCAATAGCTAAAAGACAATTTATGAAGATTTAAATTACCAACTCTCTATATTACAAGTCTCCTTGAATTGTGTACCCCCTCTAATGAGCCTTCCCTTTTTATTTGTACATATAGAAGTATGCATAATCATAGAGGGCAAAATTTGAGCACCACTCTGAGATTAAACTTGACGGGGGTACTAAAATGATACAAACTATATGTGTTTCGTTGTCAATTGTAAAGACGACCATCTAGGCACGATGACCTCGTTACGACCATGTCGGCACTTTGGTGACGTCACATGATTTTACTAGCCTAAATTATCCTTGACAATCATAGTATACTTAGCAACAAACCCTTTTTCCTTCTCATAGGATGGGCCCTACACTCTTTGTACAACTTAGACAATTTTGGCATTGTAGGCCCAAATGACCAAATTGGCCCAATTATCTTCATTTTTTTTGGACTCTCAAAAAATATACGTTACTCACTCTATTTCAAATTAAAATTCTCATCGACCTTTTTTTTTTTTCACATCTGGAAAAGTCAAAAATTTTAACCTAATTGAAGGCGAAGATAATTTTTTCACCAAGTAAACTTTGCTATAATTATGCTCAGAAAAAAAAGGCCTCCGTCCAAATTAAAAGAGATTTAAGAGTGCACTTTTTTTTGGACACAATCAAAATCAAACAATACCAAACAAGATTTGTTTTGGAAACGTTGATTAGGTTAAAATAGTAAGTGTTCTTTTAAAAATTATTAATTTAAATCAAAATAAGACAATTAATTTGAAACTAATGAAGTATTATTTTTCAATTTAAAAGTTTGGAAGAATGTAACTATAAATTAGTATTCTTCAAAATAAAAATGGGAGTATGCACTTTATTCGAGTTCTATAAATTTTCCTATTTTATTTTATAAATTCAAAATACAATATTATATTATTTTTATTTCCTTAAATATTCTTCCCCGACATGGAGGCATCAAATGCATCACAAAGTTGCGTCCGCCAGAAACACACCAAATATTTAATAAAATAATAAGAGATCGACACTTTTTGAATTGCTTAACAAATTAAATACCTAGATGGTTTGTATAACAATGTCGTGGCAAATTGAGATTATGGCTTGGCTCTTTTTCATTTTTTTTTTGGTTCAATATTTCAATTTCATCTTAGGGGATTTATTTCCAGAATTAAACAAAAAATTGTTTTCATTAAATTTAGGGGATAAGATCTCTATAATGAATTAATAATATCTATAAATTTTTATTAGAAGATGAAGTTTAAAAGGAGTGAGATGATCACTTAAAATTTCAATAAACAAAAATTAACATAACTTTTGTTGATGAATTTTCATCAAAATATATCCACTTCCCGTTTGAATTTCTTGATGAAATATTGTGAATATATCCATTTCATCTCCGGCCACCAAGTTTTATAAAAAAATTTTTTTATCGGTTTAGCCCTTGAAATGTATCTAGAAAATTGAACCGAAAAAGTATTATATAAATAGGGAGGAGCTAAGTCCGAGAAATTAAGTTGATACCACGTACATATTTATTCTACATTTTGTTTTTTAATTATTTTTTTGTTGAACAATTTACTTTGAAAAAAATTCATGAGATTTATTTAATAAGATCAATTGTTTAAAAATGGTATTGGACAAAATTAAAATTGGTGAGTAAGACTACTGGTACTTTGAAAAAAGTCCATGAGATTTAGTGCCGTTTCTTGTATTTGGTACATCATATGTCAAATAAACTTAGGGAAGTGTATTCAATTTAGATTCTATAGGATTTTTTTGGATTTTGAAAGTTCATGGGTATTCAATTGGGATTTTAAAAAGTCTTTTAAAATCTTATGGTATTAATTAGGATTTTAAAAAGTCTTTTAAAATCTTGTGGTATTCAATGATGATTTGAAATAGTCTTTTAAAATCTTATGATATTCAAAACTTAATAAACTTTGAAGGATTTTATAAGTGGGTAGATTTTGATGGATTTGAGTGTGTTTTTATGAATAATAAATCCACCAACAAATCTTCTTTTGAAGCGAAAGATTTCACGTGAATTTCTTTTCAATCTTTCTCTAACCTTAAGTATTATTTTTTCTTGTCTCTATAATCTATTAAACCCTTCCACTCTATTATCTCTATTTAAAACCTCGCTTTTAATTCGATTTAGATATTGCTACTTTCAAAGTTTTAATTATTCAATTAGTCATATTTTTCCGAAACTATAGAAATGTCGCCCCTTGAATTTTTTTTCTCCCATTTTATGAATTTTTTTAGTCATAAAATGAAAATCGAATTGAAAGGTCAAAAAAACCCAACCATTGGGTTTTTAACTCGATTCGAATTGTTTGCGGTAGATTTATAATTTTCTTATTACTTTAAAGTTGTAATCAAAATTCTTTTATTGTTTATCCTTTGATTTTTATTATAACTAGTTTTTGTGCATGTGCTTAACAAATGTAATTAAGTCCATTAATGAATTCATATATACTAAGAATTGAATAATCAGTATGAAATAAAAATAATAACATATAAACAAAAGATAGTATAAAGTGTAAAATTCAATTAATTATAAGAAAATCATAAAAAAAATACCGCCTTGAATTTTTTTAATAAATAGGTGGCCATAAAATAATGAGAATGAAAATCAAGAGGACAACAATAAAAAAGAAGATGGTTGTGATAATCATAATGATATTTGAATGGAACAGTATAAATTTTTATAACGTATTTTGTTAATTATTTTTACATTTTTTATAATGTTACTTTAAACTTGTAATTAATTAATTTTATTATTTGTCTTTTTATTTTTTTGATCGATTTATTAAAATCTGCAGAAATCGATGAACTTATTAAAATCTATATAAATCCAAAAGAATTCATGCATTAAAATCTGTGAGATTTTATAAAAATTTAAAACAATCCATGATTTTAACAGAATCCACGAATTTTAAAAAGTCAGTTGAAATTTTTTAAAATATGAATTGAATACACCCCCTTTATATTTTTAAAAACAATTCCAATCGGAATTAATAAACACCCCTAACTTGCGTAGTATGTACTCCATATCCAATAAATATTTAATTCGTATTCAATGAAGTAGTAAATATTTTTTTCCCCGGTGCAAACAGTAGAGAAATATATTTTGAACAACCATGCATAGACTCGCCTGAATATCTTTTGTAAAGACTTCTGCAAGATTTACATGAACCAACTTATTGGACTAAAATTATAAACCACATGATGTAATAACAAGCATTTTATAACCATGTAATTTAATAACGTGCATTGTCTAGTATGATTTTGTTTACATAATGTCCAGTGAAACGATACAGATGTGGAACAAAATGATTATTGGCGCGAAACTCGTATATCATTTAATTGTTGGTAAAAAAAAAAAAGAAGAATGACAATTGACAAGTAATTCTCATTGATGAATTAATAAGCAATTCTATTTAAAATAGCATTTAAACCGAAAGTTTTTAGGTCGAATCCCGGCCCGTCAACTACAAAAATATTTTGTGACCATTAACGAATATGGTTTAAACTATGAAGGAACTAAAAAAATATTTTGTGACCAGCAATAAATATGGTCTAAACTACGAAAGATGATTAATCGATTTGATCAAAATTAATCCGGACACCGCTTGATAACGAGCCAAACAAAATAAAATAATAATAGCACTTGTATTGTCCTTTCCATAACCTAATATATATGGTACAATTAATTGGCAATAACATGGGCACTTTCTATTGCTCTCCCACAACCACCATCCGTGCAATTTTGGCTCATGTCGTAGAGTTGTATGATTTGAAGGGTAAGCCTTTGTTTAGCATGAGACATGCATGCAACAACTTTGGACTAGTGGTCCTAGTTTAATTTAACCCTAGCTACCCTTATGTGTACGAAAGGGATGTATTGTTTGGCAAATGAGTATATAGCCCATATGTGTAAAAATAAAAAAATAAAAAAAAATCCCCTTTCCAATCGTAAGAAATCCTAAAATTAATGATGTGTTGGCTCAAAAATATATAGCTTATTTTTTCTCAAAATTTTATTTTAAAGCTCAAGATCGAGTATTTTCAATGGTTAATTATTAAAATAGGGGAATAAAAGACAAAGAACAATTAGTGTTGTTAAAAGATAAATAGTATCTTCAATGGTTGTATAAATCTTGAGGTGTAAATTTGACATGTGAACCCACTTTTATACAAAACTTGAAAAATAAAAAAATTGTATGAACTCTATTAATAGTTTTGCAAACTCTTGTGTAAAATTTAGAATAACCAATAAGAAACCAATACATGTTAAATGTCAATTTACGAAATTTAATATTGTTAATGCGAAAAACTAGAAAATGTTATTTTCGACAACACAGTAAAATGATTGGTCTAAATGAATGGAATATCAAAGAAATGAGCTAATGGAGTCAAAGATATATAAAGGAAGTTTGCCTTATATGAAAATATGGGTTACTCTTCCTCTTGTAAATAAAGTTAGGAGTTTGAGTTGCTTTGTATTACGATAACTGAGTTGGTATTACAAGCTTACAAAGTTTCTCTAGCTATTCTATTTTTATAAAATTACAACAAAAGTTTTACTAGGCTACACAAGTTCTCGACTCTTTATACTATGAGCTCTGTTGTGGACTTTTTAGTTCCATCTCTCTTGTGATAAAAGCTTGGTAGCTCAAATCTTTCTTAGTTGCTCACTATTTGCTTTTAGATCACATGGTTGTTCTTGGTTGTTGATGGGAATAAATGCATCCCTTATATATATAATAGAAAGAAAATATGCGGAGAGAGCTCTGTGGAACAGGTGCAAGGCCATCTCTCATTTCCACCAACTCTGATGTTACTTTTCCATGGATTTCAGTGCATAAAATGCATTTGTTATGCATTTAATAAAGTTGAGGGAGGTTCTATAGCGTTGGTGTAGTTGCTAACAGCCGCTCATGTCGTTTTTACGTTTTTTTGACACAGTGGTTAGTCAGGGAGTTCGGAGTTCGTTAGGAGAGCTCTGGCCCTCGAGCTTTGTAATCTGTTGTGCGAAAATGACCTTTAAGTTGAATACCCACATTCTCTGGAGCTCTGGCTCCTGAACGGCGCCCTAACAGAACTCTTGAGCTCCACCTGTTATGGCAGAATATGTTGCTGACGTAGGAGGGCACGTGTCCAGTTGAGGTTGGCGGAGCAGATTAATTGATTAATCTACTCTATCAAATATTATTTTTTCTTAAATTTTTTAATGCATAATTTATTATAAATAATGGATCTTGTTTTAAAGGTCTTGATGATTAGATTTTAAATATGTATTTTTTATTAAAATATATATTTCATATTAAAAATTATTAGTATAAATTAATGTGTATTTTGCACATCTGTTTTACACAAAATGTAAACTTAAAATATTACAGGAGGTGAGATATTTTATAAATTATATAAATTTTAGACAAAACAAACTTACAGAAGTCAATTAGAAATACCTTTTAAGAGCTATTGATGAGATAGCTAGACTACTAGGTTCGACCGACCTTTAGTTATTGCATAGAAGTATTACTCCCTCCGTTCTAAATTGCTGGTCCCTCTTTCCATCTTTAGATATCCCAAAATAAATGTCCACTTTCCATAAAAGATAAATACATACCTATTTTGCCCTTTTGTACTTTCACTTTTCAAGAAAAAAGTTTTGAATAAAGAAAATGGTAAAAAGAGAAAGTTAATGTAAATTAAATAAAAAGTACAATAATGATGTTGAGTTTTTAATAACTTAGATTTTTCAAAAGAGATTAGCAATTTGAGACGGATATGAGTATATTTTATTGAATGGGGAGAGGTTTGTGATTTGCAGCCCGAAGTTGTGTATTACTAATTTACTGAAGTTGTATTTCAAATCGGGGCCTATATTTCGAATCCTTCTCCCCTATCGATGTACAAAAAAGAGTAAAAACCTAATTGAATATATAATATTTTAATTATGGAATATATATTTTTAAAACAATATACCTACGCTAGTAACACTATCCATTACATTACATTCCTTGCTGAATAACTTTTTTACATTGCTTTTTTGTGTTTGTACTTTTACCATTTGAAACAATCATCCCATCTGAGTAAATTTGCTGTTTGGACTTCACCATATTTGCTTCAAAGCAATAAATATATATATATATATATGGGGGAAATTTTAAGTACAGACCAATCCGTAAATCTTTTTTATAACAATTTTGCGTCATAAAAAATACACTTTAAGTATTTTTATAACAAAAAATTGTCGTAAAAGGACTCATCTTTATTGGTCCGTACCAGAAATAAATTATATATATATATATATATATATGTATGTATATATTATCTTTAGATTGAAGTTAAGTGTTATGATCTTGTTGTACTTTCTGGTGCTTGTCCTTCCAAGTCAAGATTACGTATGTTCCCAACATAAATTAAAGTTGAGCAATGATACGTGTATATATTAACCTGGGACATTGCTTCTTTAATTTTAATATCTTCTCAATTTTAATTTCTTCGCGCTTCATTTCGAATAATAATTAATTGATTTTTTTTATGTATTTGATTAAAATGATCTTTATATTAAATAGATCATCTTCACAAAGATTTAGTAAAAAGTTAAAACCAAAAGTGTGTAGTAAAAATTTAATACATATGTTTATTTCTAGTCGTGGGAATAATATTTAATACTAAGGGGGGCAAAAAAATCAACTATAATGTATCTAATTTTTTGATAATCTAATATTTAACCTTAGACAACACCATTTTTATCTAGGGGGTTACTATTGACACACATCAAAACACTTTCTAACACTCCAAATTAGTCCGGTCCTTAAAAACTGAGTATGTGCACATTGGCTCGGCCCTTAAGAACCGAGTATATGTGCACATACTTGGTTATTAGGGGCTAAGTCAATGCAATTTTTTTTTACCCAAAAATGATTCAGTTCCTAGGCACAGAGTATGTACACATATACTCGATTCTTAAGGGCCGAGTAAATATGACGGAGTGTTAGTGAGTGTTTTAGTGTGTGTCAATAGCGTCCACCTTTTATTTATTAAAATTTTAATTAAATGATCACTTCACTTATTTTTTAACTAAATTTTTTAAAAATTTAAGTAAAGATAATTTACTCAATGTAAAAAATTTCGTAAAAGAATCCATTTGCTTAATCTCAAAACAAACCCAATCGATAGAAATTGAATCGAACAAGCCACGTCTGTTTTTTGGAATATTTGCAAATTTCTCTTTAACTTTGCCTTTTTTTTATCCATGTGCTTGTTCTTGACGATGATAATGCGTTGCTAACTTTATAAAGTGCCCTTATGTCACCCCACGTGCCCTGTTTGACTCTTATGGGGAAGTTCACATATGGGTTTTCTAACTTTTTCCTACGTATACAAATAATATCCAACACAACACTTTATTTATTTCATCACTAAATGACACCAATAGACCCTAAAAAAATTGAAGATTTCAATTTTTACCCTAAAATTATTTTGCTCCCTATAAATTCACTTTCTTGCAATCAACTAAAATATGTCATTTCCAACCAAATTTCTAACTAGTATTGAGCCCAAGCATCTCGTATCTGTGTTTTTCAACAATAATTTTTACAGACAATATGATAATTCTCCTTTATTTTTGTTCTTCATATTGGGTGCAAAATTGATCACATGCGAAACACATGATCACTGGTCACTTGCCTCACCATTATAACGGATTTAAGGAAAAGAAAAATAGAGTATAAAGAAGCTAACTTAAAGAGTTACAATTTGTTTGTTGAGAGTGAAATGTAAATGGACATTTGTTACTATAAAACTATAACTAAATGAGGACTTTATTTGTTTTACATCCGTTTCAGTTTTTGTTATGCATAAATACTTTTGAAGATACACAGTCAAGGCTAGATACCGTTAGAAATTTGACCGAGGATGACATATTGGAGTCCATTGAAACAAAACAATTTAATGCCAAGGGTATGGCAAACTAAAATCTTCAATTACTTTAGGGTGCATTGGTGTAAATTAGTTTTTTTTGAACAAGCGATGATTCAATAATACAATAATAATACAACTTTTTATTTTTTATATAATTCTGCAACCACGACATCAAAGGATAGAATACATCCACCACAACATATAGATACAATAAAAAATTCGACACTGTGAACATGTGTATTGAACTAGGAGAGTGTTAACCAAAATACAAGGTCACTAGTGTAATTTATTCTAATATTTTTTTTTATTTCAAAAGTATTTAGATATACCTTTCCGTTACACAGAATGTATAAACCTCCCCTCATCATGGAGGACAGATGTATATGCAAATATATATATATATATATATACACATGTAAGGAATAATTGAACTTCCCTTCTTCAATTTCCTACCTTATTTGAACGGTGTTCGGCGCATCTTAAAAGCATCATTTAAAATAAAAAAAATTCCTACTTTTTTATATTCCATTGCAACGTATGGTCCAGCTTATATTTTAAATTATGCATTGCAATTAAACTCAAAAATCATACAATTAAAATTTAATGCAATTATGGCAAATCATGCAAAAATGAATACTTACCGGGATGCCAGTTGCCACCCACCAACATGATCATTTTAGCCACACCCCTAAAAGGGGTGGTCCCATAACACCGACAACAAATTGATTCAATAAAAAAAATTAATTAAATATTATAGATGAACGAAGATGTAGTTCTCTTTACACCTAGACTAGATAATCATGTGTGTATCTATCTATCTATCTATCTATCTGTATAAAGAAATTAAGAGAAAATTATATCGACCATGACTATTAACACTCCACTCGCACTTATATCGCTAGCTCCCCTCGCACTCCCCTCGATCTGAAGTGCAAGAATACCAAAAGTAGAGTGTTAATTAGCAGCCAAAACCCATATTATATTACAAGTAAAAACTCCGATTTAAAATCCCTCTGATCTGGATTTGTAATAAATAACACGCTTGAGGATCGATCGGATCATTGCCGTGTTTTTTGTAATCTAGACCCGATCATTTTGAGCTCGAATCTCTTAACGGTCCCCGCGACCTCTCTCATTGTTGTGTCGAGCACATAGGGGGTCCCATCGAGCTTGATATACGTTTCGTTGATGAGCTGGCGGCACGGCTCCCGCCTCTCCGAGATGGTACCGTGGTAGTGGTAGTACTTGATCCTGCCCTCGGTATGGTGAGTCGTCTTGCCAGCGATGTTTTGCGACATGTGGACACCGGTGGCAAACACGTTGCGTGGTTGGACCGCATATTTTCGGTCCCTCCTAATTCCTCTCTTTGTGTCCTTGTACACTAGCTTCTCAAATCCCCATTTCCTGTTACAAAAAAATTATTACTTGAGCTATATTTTTATTTTTAACCGTGTGCTATTGCCAAATTAAAAGATGAAATGAGTAAAATGCCATAGTAAAATACTAGCTGTTTATAATGTACAATTAATGATTCAAATTGTCATGAGAATATTGTTTCAATAATAGATCTTAATTAAGGCGAAAGCAGAAAATCGGCCTGCATTAACAATTAATTAATTATTTAAATGTCACTTTCTACAAGGGAATTTGTCTATGCTCATCGACACCATTACGGTAATCATTCAGTATCAAACAAGTAGTCAGACAAGGCTTGTCTGGGCAGGCAGATCTTGGAAAGTACCACTTTTCCTTTAGTTTAGTTTAGTTTAGTTTAGTGTAGGTCGAAAAAATATTAAATATATATGTAGGAGAAATTGTATCTCCAACAACCACCCTCTCTCTCTCTCTTAAAACGCGATAAAAGGGAAACTGAAACATGAACATGCATGATGAGATATATATATAGCAAGTGTAATACTGAACCATATATAAGAACCTTCCCAATCACTTATAGGACCATGTCAATCTTGCAATAGTATAATATTAAGCAGTTATGTTTCACCATTTTATATAAACATATATGGACAGGTGAATTTGGCCCAAACATATTCATATATACTAGGTCTTCTGCACACTACGTTTTATGTGATATTCGAATATAAGTAAATAAAGAAAGAAGAGTTCAAAAAATTAACTAGCACGGTGATTAAGAACCTCCTTTTGTGAAATTCAAGCTAGCAAGCGTAAATTTAAAACTTCAAAAATCTAATTCAATTTCAATTAATTCGGCATTTATATAATAATATTGTGTGTATATATATATACTATGATTTCAAGAGCAATAATGAGACAACATAACCATCATGAGTAAAATATATATAACATTCAAAGAAAAGGTTTTTTTCTTTTTTAACAGAATATTCAAAGAAAAGGTTGTTTAGACATGAATGCCAGTATCTTGAAGAAGAAACATTAGCATCAAAACAAAAACCCAACCTGCTTCCACTTGTACCAAATAATTGAACAAACAAAAGATAGAAAATATCTAAGCAACCACCACAGCTAAAACTCACACATAAATCCAAAGTATGTGAACCCCACTTGATTATGTTAAAAAACAAAATTCAACATCAACATATTTAATTGAGTCTTCAAATTTCAAACATCAAGATTAGTTTGTTTGAGTTACTCTAACCACTCCTCAATTCAACAGCTTTGAATTGGGCATTTTGCTAATGATTTACAAAAACCTAATAATAGTTAATAACGTATACTTGACACTTTTGAGCTTTAAGGGACAGCTCATTTTCATAAGTATTCTAATGAGGAAAATGCTTTTTCTTAGTTATAATTCTTACTGGATTTATTTTCTTACTAGATGCATTACATGAATTGTACCTCTTGTATTAGTGAAGGTGAAAGTACGACCCATGTAAGACGTGGCATGTGGTAAGAATATCTACTCTAATAACATCAAGATTCAAGAAAATGCGGAGTTTCGTTAGTTACAGCAAGAGTTGCAATTAATATATGAATTTTCAATTCATTTTTGGTGTTCTTCATTTGGACGGACGTACAGACTAATTCAATGTGATTTTTGTTTTTTGTTTTTTTTTGACAAACAATTCAATGTGAATTCAAACATATAAAAGTCATGCTTTTAATTTTCAACAACCTAAAATTAGAAGCTAGCAACCCCTTGAATAATTTGACAAAATCTAGTTCTGAAAAGAAACAACCAGTTGCTATTTTTACTTTTCCAGAAGTATTGAAATTACGACCGATAAGACTCGAAACTTACCCTCACCAAAATAAAATAAAATGGAGAACCTGCGAAAAAACTAGAATCCTATTCTTTTTCCTATGGAGTATGGAGAGCAGTTAACTGGCTGAGTAGCTTTGTACTGCCAACACTAACGATTCGCATACTACATGTTTTGTTTGTGCTAAAGTGTATTAAATGTTTATAAGAAGTGCAATAAATGTTTGTAACTCTGCTGAGCATACAGCCATAAAATACATTTTAATACTTATTTTATACACAATTTTTAGTGCATGCAGCAGAGTTCCAACTTATATCTAATTCGCCAACACTTAACCATCCGAAAATCGCCCGTAGCGTATTTGATTCACCATTTTGAAATGCAAAATCAAAACATTTCCAATCAAATGACTAAGATAGAAAAAACATAAATAAATGAAAAAAAAAATACCTGTAACTTATCCCGGCATCTTCAGAGAGGCAGAGCTTATTGTTCATAGGCATCTGTTCAATAGTAACTTGCGTATAATCCACAAGCGAATCCATCACCGACTTAATCGTATTCTTCTTTGGCACAAATATAAACTCATCCACATCAAAGAAGAAAACCCATTTCGCCATAAACTTATACCTATGCAAACAATCATTCACCACAAGAAACTGATTGTGATAATACGCATCAAACCTCTCTTGCTCCCTAATATCCTGCAATGTAACATAACCCTTCTCGATCCACGGCCGGAGCACCTCCATCACGCCGTCGTGAACCCCGCCCGCGTCGTGGATAACGAAATGAGACTTCTCTCCGAATAACCGGATATGGTAAGCCAGCCATTCTCTCACTCTTTGGGGACTTAAATTTCCGTAGAGCGAAGATCCGCAGTATAGGTAATCGTATTTCGGCGGACTGGTGAAATTAAATGCGTTTAGATTTTCGGCCGGGGATTCTGTTATGGCTTCGATTGTGTCGGTATAGTTTAATCCGCGGTCGCCACCGCCATTTGTCGAAGCATGAACGAGTAATTTCCCGCCGCCGATGACTGGGGTGGGGAAAGTGCAGTTTACCACCACAGTGGTGTAGACTCGGCCATAGCCCCAGTCGGGAAGAACCTTGTAACCTGACGTGGTCGTGTGTATAGGTGCAGTACCGTTGATAGGATGTGGGACCCACTCGCAGAGATAACTCGGCTTGCTGAAAACATGGAGCGGTTTCGAAGACAAGCCGATTATGGCGAATGTGCTGAGTCCACCTCTGTAGGCACTCATGAGGATGAAATTGTAGGCTGCAGTACCGTATGGGTTGAAGGCCCGTTTTATAACACCACCATCAACCACCTGGTCGTGATCGACTGCCAGGTGGTTGAGCGGCGGTGTTACAGGAGGTGGGGCAAATTGTTCCGGAACAATTTCGGCAACCGCAACCGCGTCTTTGGCAGAGGAGATGCAGTTGCGGAGATCTGATGGGGAAAAAGAGAGGCGTGCGGGGAGGAATTGGAAGACGGTGATTAGAGAACAGAGGAACAGGAGGGCGGTGAGGAGGATTTTGAGCTCTGCGGCGCAGTTCCATACTACACCAACAAACATTTTCTTCTCTTTAGTCATTTTTGTGAAGTTCCTTTCTCTGTGCGTTCGTACTTTCTAGAGAGATGAAATTGGCACTGCAGAGGATGGTAAAGTATGGGCTAGAACAGAACAACTTATCTTCTCTCTGTCTCTCTAGTCTGCTTCTCTCTCTACCCTTTCTCTCCCTCTTCTTTCTTTTTAGTACGCTTATTAGAGATGAAATTCGCTTTCTCTCTCTCTCTCTCTCTCTCTCTCTCTCTCTCTCTCCCTATACTATACTATATAATAAAAGGAATCTGAAGAGGTGTGCATGCATTTGGAGGTGGAATATGAAAGGATGGTAGTAATATGAGGAGTCGTTTGTCCATACGGTAAAATGTTTCTCATCTTAGCGCATATTTTTATGGTTTATTGTTTGTTGCTAATCTTTTTTACTATTATTGTTTTTTTTTTCCCTCTGATTCCAACCGCAGGAAACGTCTCTTGATCTTAATCACTCGGGACGTTTATTATGTTATAAGAATATTATTGTCGCATATAAATATAAATAATGTGACATTAAAATGTTGTATACAAAATTTTCTAAAAGTAACTAATCATTTTCATAATATCTATTATCATTTTTGTCACATAAGGTATACGGTCATTATTGAATGTTATATTAGAGAGCATTTTTTTTAAAACATTTGCATATTTATCTTATGTGACATTATTTTTATCTAATTTATGGTTGTATTTGAAACACCCTTAGTAATCTAATATAATTGAATGTTGGATTCAATCTGTTTGTAGTCCAATTCAATTGAAAGTTAGTTAGGAAAGATTGAATGGATTATTGTGTTGACTAACGAGATTTTGACTTTTACTAACGGATTCGTCCATTTTAGATTCTAAAATTCATGAAATGAAAATTAATGAGATTTAAAACATATATGGTATTAGAATCCAAGTTGTTTTAGCTTTTGCCAAACCAAAATAATACAAGACTTGCGGTCTTGATTAAAGGATTCTATTAATTTTGATGTACTAAATATTTCCGATAAACGGATTTCCTTGTTTCAAAAAAGAAAAAGAAAATGTGAAATAATACTTTTAACAAATCCTGCTTTGAATACAAATTTTATAAAAGACTCAGGAAATTACTTCTTCGATGATTCTAATTTTACCTATGGATACGGTAAAATCTCTCAATCACAAAATATTTATCTACTTTCTATAATTTGGGCTCTCTATTTGCAAGTCATGATGGTAAATCATCGTTGGGGAGAATCATTTGCAATATTGAGGACGAATAAAAAGCGTGGCTAAACAATTATTGCAATGTTAAAGTCTTGCTTTAGGAATTAGGACTTAGGGTTGTGCAAAGGGCGAATGTAGTTTTGAGCTGTACAGAATTTAGGTATTGCTTTAGAAAAACAGAAAAGCAAAATTAATTTTTTAAAGAGTAATTTTACATAAACATAAAAAAATAAAATATTAATTAAAATAAAATATATTTTTTTAACCAATATATATAATCGCCATATTTAATATGTTAGATTTATATATTCTGATGTAAAATTACTCTTCTTTACGGTACTGGTTTTGGTGCAAAAGTAAGTTTTGAAGGCATTAGTTTTGGTTTTTTCTTTGCTGTCCCTCTATTTAAGCATATTTCTGATTCAGGGTACATACAAATTCCTAGTTTCTACTTTTGTACAATTTGCACCATTTTAGTCATTCTCTTATTTTTCTTTTTTCCCTTTTTTAAGATTGTAACTTGATTTTTTTCCTCTTGGGAGAGTCTTCGGGTCAATTGCATTTGTTTTCGAGGTCAATTTTTAGAATTCTTAAAATAATGTTTCACCAATGGCAATTACAAAATGTAAGTTAAAATTAGTTAAAGTTCACAAAAACTGATTTGAACATCACATTAGTAAGATAAAAAAAATATTACAAAAATAAATTTATTGACATACTCATACGTGAAGTATAGAAAAAATTATAATTAAGGCTGAGATCGAACAAATATAAATAATATTAATCTTATATTTCTTATATAATCAACTTCTAATATCATATTAAAATTATATCTCTTAAAAATTTAAACTATAAAAGTGTATTTGATGTGCTGGATTACAGATGCAGATAGGATTATTTAATCCTGTTCGGATAGGATAAAACAATCTCACATCTTAAGTGAGATTTGTTAATTCCTTTTTTAGTGGAATAAGAAAGTTAAGTGAAAAAAATAATCCATCAAAACATTTAATTATAACAAACATTAAACATGAAATATAATAAATTTATTTTATCTTATTTTTTTATCTTACTCGTTAAACGCAACCTAAAAGAAGAGGCACCACCAGCTATGGATATAGCTTTTAAGAGCGGAAGAAAACACAAACAAGGGGACAGAAGAAATTTGATGCATTGCAAGAATTGAATTACGAGTAGTTAAAGGGGTATGAGACAAAAACAAAATAAAATAAAGGACGAGAGGTAGCAGTGCAAAAGCAGACGTATAATTTTGCCACGCGGAAGAGTATTATGCAGAAAAGTCTTCCTTGAAGGGAAGGCTTGCTCAGGAGGAGACGCCTGTCTCTCTCTGACCGCTATCCTGTTTCTGCTTTTATCCAGCCGACCATCAAGTAGCTTCCTTTCTTTCTACCAAATAAAATGGCAGCCACTATTTGCACTCCACTTATTTCTTGGTTTCACTCCAATGTTAAAAAAGTTATAAGTGTCTATTTGCACACCACTCCTTCCTTTTTTTACCCAATAATTATTTATCTTAAAGTTAAAATTAACCTTCCTAATTACATATTATTAACTTATAATTACTTTGTAAAATTCAAATAGAATTAAATATTTTTTTACGTCTGATTTCTCCTCCGACCGTGTTTGATTTACTTTTCACTTGAAACAAAACATAAACCTCACTCACCAAATAACGAGTGAGAAAATGTGAGCCTTACTCGCTTGACATCCGTATTCTGGTTGCACCATAGTCACCCCATGTCTAGCGAGTAATATACTCGTTAGATGTTAAGCTTAAAAAATTAGACAGTAAGTTTTATTCATTCTAGGTACACCCCAGCCACCAAATGTCCAGCGAGAAAGTAAGCCTTACTCGCTGGACATCCGTCTTTTGGTTTCACCATATTCACCTAATGTCTAGCGAGCATTATCACTTTACGACATGGGATCAACAGATTCTTCTTTTAATACTAGTAATGTAAGTAAATTACTCATTTTCTTCTTCTTTGCAATAATTAGGATAATAAATTAACAAGAAATAAATGATCAAAACATGCATGGCAGTATTTTTAATATCTAAAAATGGTACTTAGATAGTGTAATACATTAAGCCTAACACATGTACCAAATCCAAAGCAAATACATTAACAAAAAAGAAGTACAAAAAATAATTACATTAAGCCAAACGCAATTGCATTTACATAAAAATAACTATTTTGTTTTCTTCGGTGGTGGGGCTTTGACTTTTTCGGAGGATTTGCATGCTGGCGGGGCTTCCGTTGTACTTGCAGTCTCTATCGGAGTATCTTCATGTGTCTTCTTTCGCCTAGTCTCTATCGGGGCATCCTCATTGTCTTGCTCTGATTTAGTTTTTCTTACATCCCTGAGCATATTGTATGCATATTTCGCAGCTTCTACAAATACAATGTGGACATCAAACAAAAGCAAAAGTCTTTTAATAGAAAAGGAACTCCATAATGGGACCATTAATTGTTCCAGTTACTCAACAAATCAGAATTTCCTTCTTATAGTTCCAACTGAAAACCATTTTCAAATAGAGCAAAACAAATACAACAGGAAAATCATAGAGAAGCAAAAATCTTTTTAAAGATAATGCATTCTATAATGGGGCCCCATGGCAATTAATGGAGACATGATTATATGAAATGCATTGCTTTTGTATGGGAAACCAAAGAAACATACATTTAACGTGTTCTCGGCTAATGGTGCATGTTCCCAGATAAACCATAAGTAAGTGACAACTCGCTGGATATCAGTAGACAGTCATAGCCTGTAACTCGCTCCATGATAAGCGAGTATGAGATGCATAATCACTAGATATGTAGCGAGTAAGACCAATTAATTGACTGCTAGCATATTCGTAAAGATTTTATATCAAAAATGCACAACCTCATTCCCAGTAAAAACAATCACAATATTCAAAATTAAACCGATATAATAAATAATGTTATACATGCTTGACCAAATCACTAGAAGCTAAACAATACCCATAAATAGAAATCACTAGAATCTAAATAATACCCATAAACAGAAATTACTATGTCAAATTGTGAAACTTACTTCGTTCGTGATGTTGAAGACGGAAATAGCGAGATAATGATGCCGATGGTAAAGTAAGTGAAGGATGGTGCTTGTGATGAAGACGAAGATGAAGAATGGGTGAGTCTATGAGGAGGAGTGGGTGAGAAAGGTTAGCGTGAAGGAGGGAAATGAGAGAAAAGATCGTGCGAGTGGTGGGAGTGGCTTTGAAGTTAATTATTAACTTATGAATTAATGTGTTTAATTAATTAATTAATTAATTTGTGTAATAACAGGAGTGGTGAGATTGGTTTTGGAGTGGTAAAGAGAAAGCAATAATACTTTTGGAGTGTTTCTAAGCAGTGGAGTAAAACTAAGAAATAAGTGGAGTGTGAATAGTGGCTGCCAATAAAATACAATCATCGTGTTTTGTCACCATTTTAAGTTATCTGGGAGTCGTGTTATTAGTAGTAGAAATTTGTTAACTTTTTTTTAAGTTAGATTATGTTCATTCTTGTATTTGATTAGTATATATAATAAAAGATGAAGGGTCTGTAATAATTATATTATTATTATTTTATTGTAAATATTGGTGTCGCCCCAATCTCGTGAACGGATGGTACAAGGAGAATAAGTCTAATCATCAATTAAATACAATGATTAACATAACCCTACGTAGATAACGGTTAATAAATTTCTACTCATCTAATGAATTTTTTTTTTTTTAATTTCTATCTCATATGTCAATGTGATTTTAGAATACCTTTGCTTCTATTTGAATTTTTTTTTATAGGGTTAGAAAAGTATAAAAAAAAATATATTTCTTTCTTACTTACATTTATTTAGTAAGAGGGATAATTAATAGGTTTAATATATCCAATGAAAATGATAAGGCATATTAAAATTTTCTATCATAAATTCTATGTATAAAAATAGTGATAGAAATTTTCTATGCAACTCATCTTCCACCTCACATAAAAATGATTACAAAAAAAACTTCATTTAAACAATTTTTTTTTATTTCTATTATAAATGTTTGTATAGATAAAAATGACTATTAAATATGGCCTTACCCGTCTATATAAATAATCTAGTAAATGTCAAAAGGGAGTTTGGGTTTCCAAGTTGACGCCAGAACAAATTGATAAGCCTCTTAAGTATGCTCATATATTGAAATAAGGGACAATTAAAAAAAAGGGCTTATTAGAGAAAGATTTTCACACTAAGGTCAAGGAATAATTTTTTTTTAAATAAAGGGCCTATTTTTTATTTTATTGATAATATGACATGTGTCTTTTTTTTTCATTATAAAATGACATCCCAACCCTTAAAATAAACTAAAAAAATATCAATATGCATTAAAATATGGACTGCAATATGAACTTTGCAGTCCATATTTCACTGCAATGTGAACTTTGCAGTCGATATTTTTAGTGCAAAGTTCATATTGCAGTCCATATTTTACTGCAATGTGAACTTTGCAATCCATATTTTTAGTGCAAAGTTCATATTGCAGTACATATTTCACTGCAATATGAACTTTGCATTTCATATTTTATTGCAATATGAACTTTGCAGTCCATATTTTTTGTGAAAATTTCATAAAAAGGGGTAATTTAGGTAATACATAACATGTTTTTATTAATTAAATGATATTTAAATTTATTCAAATACATTCATTTAAAATATAAAACAAAATAGGCCTCTTACACTAATTACCAATTAAAAATAGGCCCTTCATTCAAATTACCAATTAAAAATAGGCCCTTCATTCAAAAAAATATTATTCATTGAATTTTTGGTAAAAATCAATGTATAATAAGCCCTTCTACCTAATTTCTAGTTGAAATAATTCTAGAGGGAGTTGTGATTGTAATTTAGAAAAGTGACTCAAAGCATGAAAAATGTTGAATATACAGGCGATCAACAACATCTGAGAGAGAACATTGATGATACTCTGCGTATCCCAGTAATTATTTAAAGTAATATATTCTCTGTTAATTAATAACTAATTATATGTAATTTTTTAAGAAGATTTAAGTTACATTGGTATAAGATTAAGAAGTTTTACACCATTTCATAATTTGTTTTTTGGGTTTACAATTTATTAATTTCACGGTTATATAACCTATTTTTATTGTGTTTATCAATCATGCAAATTTTCAAATCAATTCGATATTTGTTATCATATATTCACTATATTTATTTTTACTTAATTTTTGAAATGTTCACAATTCAATATGTAACATGACTATAACAAGAGACTTTTGCATCTATGATTGATTTAATTTTTTGCATACATTTTGGGATATTATAATTAATTAATTCATTGGTTAGATTGATAAATAATGAAATTGGGAAAAGGTTATTAACATGTATAAAAAAACTTCATTGTTTTACTGAACATGTAACTTGAATATTTCACTTAACTTTTATGAAAACTAGTGAAACTTCATAGTCTATTCTAAGGCTTCAAATGTTGCAAATGTAACTAATAAGACTCTAGAACTGGCTCCCGGCCTACGTGATCGTTTAGGACTCCAGCGTTTTTTGCACTTTTTTTACACTCAAAATTTGGGAAAAACTCAATTTATGACGATTTTCTAAAAACCATCATAAAGAAATGCCAGAAAATGATACTCCCTCCGTCTTAATTTAATTGTCCAACTTTGAAAAACTAAAAATTGAGGAGACATAATGATTACTCTAAGAAAAAATACTTATTTTCAAAAATAACCTTTACTTTTCTCCTAATAAAAAAAGGTGGCAGGACCCATAATAAACAAAGTGGTGAGAGCTTAAAGGGTAATATTGTAAATAATAAAAAAATGCTCTAATTAATAATTTGCTAAATATAAAAAGTGAATAATTATTTTGGGACATCTAAAAATAAAATATTAAATAATTAAATTGAGGAATGTCAATGATTGCGTTTATCTTGGGGAAAACTAATATAATTATTTTAAATTTTTTGTCCTGACTACAAGACCCCATATAAAACCTTGCTCTAAGCACCGGATATTGAAAGTCAGTTTTGTGAAACTTGAACTTAAATTTTTGGCAAAAGGGCGATGTGCCACCCAAGTCACCCATTGAACTTTCAATAATTAGAAATAATGACGATTGAATGAGGAAATGCCAATTTCTAGAATATAGACGAAGTAGAAGAGTCAATTCTTTTATAAAATCTATGAATTTTTTTTTGGTCCGTAGAAGGGACCAAACAAACAATTAATAATAATAATAATAATAATAATAATAATAATAATAATAATAAAAATAAAGATGTAATAATTAAAGGAGTAGAGAAAAAGGAAGGTGTATTATGAAGGAATTAATTAGCTGGAAGAAGAAGAGCTCTCTGGCACTCCGCTGCGGGGTTCTGTGCCGACGAGGAAAGTCGTACGCGTATGTGTATGTGTATGTTTACTTTGATGAAATGGCAGTCAACAATTATTTTGACAGGACACGCGTATCACTGCCTAATGTCCGGGAGTAGAATGGGCGGGCCCCATCGTTCGCCACCTTATGGTTGTCAGAATATACTGAGCCCATGGGGACCACGATGGCGTTGTTTTCGTTTTATATAAGGCTTTCTTTATCTTTTTTATGGAGATAAGAAATTAAATTTTTTATTGAATTTTTTTTTTAATTAGTAAAATATGAAAAATATTTTAGTAAAAATATTATTGTTTAAAATTTTTATAATAAATGATTAAAAATTACATGAAAAAATTAATTTTATGTGTTTTGAGAGGAATGATTTTGCCTCATACTTTTTTTTATTTCGGAAAGATGTTTTCGAAATTTGTGCTTATCAAACAAAAGAAATGAATGACTTTCCTTTTTCGAGTGCTAAAATTCGTAAATCAAACGAGGCCTAAGAGAATGCACGGAGGTAAACTAAAATTTAAAATAAATTTATTTTTTGGTTTATTAACTTATTTCTCATACCACAGCGAAAAGGATAGCGAAAAGGGCAAAAACTCTATACGAATGAGGCTTACTTGTATGAGGTGTTTTTTTTGTTTTTTTTTCAAAAAGAAGAGAAATTCTCATACACCCCATACGAATGAGGCTTACTCGCATGGAGTATTGACTTTTTTGAAAAGAAAAAAAAAGGAAATTCTCATACAAGTGAAGCTTACACGTATGGGGTATTTTTTTTTTAAAGAAAAAAAAAAGAAAGGGAAATTCTCATATGAGTGAGGTTTACTCGTATGGGGTATTTTTAAAAAAAAAAAAAAAAGAATAGAAATTTTCATTCGAGTGAGGCTTATTTGTATGGGAGATTTTTTTCAATTGATACAAGTGAGGCTTACTCTTATGGCTCATGCGAGTGACTTACACACGTATAAGGTAAAATTTAATGAAATGATAAGTTTAGTCATTCTTTACCATACCAATCAAATTTTGCCCTTCTAAATTTCACCGCTGTGACGTGATGTAGGGTAAATTTAGCCATTTACCCTACTCGCTATGGATGCTCTAAGAAGATATGAAAACATATGATAATTGATTGCATGTGCATATTTTTTATATATATAAAATAATTAATTAATGTAAGATGTAAAAATATAAAAATAAAAAATATTGACTCAATAAAAAATACCGTGTCTTAGATTTAAACCTTAGTACTTGTATGTATGTTTATAAAAGTATGATGACGTGAGTATTGGAGAAATTATATATATTAGAAATAGACATTTATGTGATATTTTTACAAAGTATTATTTTTATGTATATATAAATATAATTATTTTAAAAAAATAAACATAATATTTTAGTGGTTGAATGGTTAAAAGGTCCTACTTTCAATCTTAAAATTGCAAGTTCGAAATAAATTTAGAAAACACAAAATAAATTAGTATCATAATTACTTTTGGTGCCTTCTAATTTAATAAAATAAAAATGACGTGTATTAATGTAGCATTTTCATCTAACTCTTGCCATTGTAATTTAATATTATGTTATTTTAAATAGCATCACAAATATATATATATTTGAGTTCCAAAATATACATCAAGAGTGTTACCGAAGACTCAACTGAAGAACAGTTAAAATAATATGTAAGAGGTGGACCACAAAAAAAAAATAAAAAAATTCATGTGTAGAGGACTAGAGCATATATTGTAATTCCATGGGACTCATATTTTGATTTTTTTTAACTTTCTAAATTAACATGGTTTATTTTACTTTTATAGTTTTTTAAGAATTTATGTTGAAAAAAAAGTTGTAAAAACAATTACTTTTTAGCAGCTGAAAATGAGATGAATAAATTTGGTGAGATATTTTCTGCTTTTTCACTATTTTATTTGTAAATTTTATTTTCACCCGTGCAAATAAATAGATTCTATATATATATATATAAAGACAACAATATCTCATTAATCATTCATTTTATTTTTTTATTAAAATTAATTATTTTTTAACTCTAAAAAAATTTCACACCGTACATTGAAATTCATTGATTAGAAAATTGGACTGTTCCATTACTAAAATAATTTAGTTATTTTGTGATGGCGATAGGAGAAAGGTTGGCCCACGGCCCATCAAGCGATATCAAATGGTACTGGCTGTCGTGTCGGTAGTAAAAACTTCGGTGTCTTTTTAAATAATTGATTTTGGGCCGTCAAAATTCCCGAAGGAGCTTGTGTTTTTATAAAGAGTTACTTACACTTTGTGACTCTCGAATGTCTCTTGCGACACTTTAATCTTTAATATATTGATTTCGTCGGTAAGAATTTTAAAGATCGCAAATTGTTTCACTTTTGTTTAATTTTTAACTTTCTGTTAAATTAGCAAACGGGGATGATATGATCAAGGGTACATTGACATTTTCTTAATAATTTTCATCTCCAAAATTAGTCCCAATTTTCTTGGATAGTTCCATATAACTTATTTTGAGAGAATTATATTGTAATTCACATATTTTGAATAATCCCCCAAAATTTGAATTGGTAATTGAAAAATAGAGGATATGGAGACATAATCAAAATTTGCTAATCGAAACCATTAAATTAGGGTGCTATTATTTACGGCCCTCAATTTTGTCACAAATACCACCATCTATAATTTGATAAAACTCATTTTTCAACACCCCACTTGTTTATCACAAACACTCTGTCACTTAACCATTATTTAACTTATTTACCCAACGCTTAAAACATTAACCTATTTATTTATTCATTTTTAATAAACTAATCAAGTTCCATTGCTTCAAATAAAAAAATAGAGAGAGAAGAGACCCACTTCTTTATCATTTGAGCTCTCAAAATCAAGAAATTACAATCAAATCGAAACACAAACATTATTGGTGGGAAGTTTGAAACTTGGATTATGATAAATAAGAAGTAATGTTCATGAGATGGTGGAGAAAGAAAAAGTTGGTGATGAAATTTCACCCCAAAATGAAGCAAAAGATGTATTATAATTGTTATTCTTGGTGTATTAATGTGTATATTAGCTTTCATACATTATTTTATAACATTAAAATGAAAACAAAGATGTAATCCCCAAAACAGAGTATAAAACGGGTTCTGTCTAGACTTGATTCGCTTTATATAAGGAGAGTAATCTAGTTACAACTCTCATCAAATAAGGCGAGTGTGTACAGACACACTCACCCTATGTGAGACGAGTGTGTGTTATTAGGCGAGTTACTTACAACAAATTCACCTAATATGAGGTGAGTATATGTGAATCAACTCACCTGTCATTAATTGAGTCTAATTTAGAAATACTCCAGTACACTCTGCACTCCCTTTGCCTTATATTAGCTGAGTCACTTGCAACACGTTCACCTAATATAGGGTGAGTATATATGAATCCACTCACCTGTCATTAGGTGATAGATGTAAATGACTTCTTTCTTTTTTAACAGTCGCGGAGATGGGAGAGGATTTTTATCGGTCGTCAATGGCAATCATTCGGCGCGGAAATGAGCGATGGGAAAGCTACGAAGGTGAGGGCCGACTAGGAGAAGGTGAGAGCTAACCTTGGAGACGAGCGAGAGAATATGAAAGACGAGCGAGTGGAAGACGTGCGAAAGAAGTGAGAAACGGGCAGGTGGAAGACAATCGGGAGAAGTGAGAGACGAGTGGGAGAAAGTGAGAAAACGACTTATTTTGTTAAGTAATTTTATTTTTAATTAAGGTTTATATTAACTTTTAATTGGGTGGTGGGTGTTTGTGACTAAAAATTGACATGAGAGGGGTGTTCGTGATAATGGTAGTGTTATTAACAAGAATGAGGGGTGTAAATAATAGGCCCTTAAATTATGAGAAACCCACTTAAAATTAATCAAGAAACAAAAAATCCCCTAAACAATTGAAATGTAAAAGGAAAATAGGGTACTTGAAAGAACCAAAGAAAGGGGAAAACTTAAAGGAAATTATCACTTTTCCTGTTTGAAGGCCATAAATTAATGGAAGGCGCAATGATAGAAATATCAAATATTGGCTATACATTAATTTACGGCATTCAAACAAGAAAATTGATAAATTCTTTTCTGTCTTTCCCTTTCTTTGGTTCTTTCAAGTACCCTATTTTCCTTCTTGAAGTTCAAGCATTGATTGATAATCCACCACTTCAAACAAGAAAATTGATAATTTCCTTTTAGTTTTTCCCTTTCCTTGGTTTTTTCTAATTGACTTAAGTGGGCTTCTCAAAAATTTCGAACTTATTTGAGTAAAGTAAATTTTGATTCTAGATGATCCCATATACTATGTTTTTCAAGTACCCTATTTTCCTTCTTGAAGTTCAAGCATTGATTGATAATCCACCATTTTTTCCATTACATTTCATTTTTTTAGGACTTTTTTGTTGCTTGGTTAATTTTAAGTGGGTTTCTCATAATTTACTTGTTTCGATTAGCAAATTTTGAATATACTCTGTCTCCATATCCTCTATCTTTCAATTACCAATTCAAATTTTGGGTGATTATTCAAAATATGTGAATTACAATATAATTCTCTCAAAGTAAGCTATATGGAACTATGCAAGAAAATTGGGACTAATTTTGGGGATGGAAATTAATAGGGAAAATGTCAATTTTGCCCTTGGTCATATTATTTCCGTTTGTCAATTTAACAGAAAGTTAGAAATTGGACAAAAGTGGAACAGTTTGCAAACTTTGGGGTTTATAGTGACAAAATTGATATATTGGGGACTAAAGTGCCACAAGAGCCATACTTCGAGGGTTAAAAGTGTAAGTAACTCATTTATAAATAATTGATTTTACAATACTTTTTTTTAATAACATTTTATTTGTTTAAATTAAGAGTATCCCTTTTTTGTCCTTTTGAAATATAATTAAAATTACAAAGTTTAAAGAATAAATACATAGATTGAAAATGTTAGAAAGTGATAAAAAGAAAAGGGTGATAGTATTGGCAAATCATTTTTCTAAACCATCAGAAGAATGTACAATTTTAAAATTATATAATACAATTTCTCATAATAGTATTATATTTTAATAAAGAGATAATTACGTAAACAATAAGAGGGAAACTACAATATGAAAGAGTGGGAGTATACGGTATTAATTTCATTAAATATATGTTTTCGTACTTTTATAGTAGCTAGCATAAATTTTTCAACCCTTTTAACTAAATTCTTTATGAAAGTTTTCATAGCACAGTTTAATGGTTCCTTTAGTTTTCTGTTAACAGTTTTTTGCACGTAATCTCATATATTTCTGTCCATTGTTTGATTTTATAATCTTATTTTACTACATTAATGTTCATGGCCTAAGTAGATGCAAAATAATCTCTGAATTTTTTTTGCACTCCAATGTTTTTCTGAAAACTGGTGTGAGTTTCGTTATTGATTTGTTACACTTGTATGTATCTTTTTAGATACATCTCGTATTCAATTAAGGTGGTAAGAAAAATAAAAAATCGAACCGTAACAAAAGTTGAGAAAACCCACATCCTCATTTCCATTTTTTTGACACTAGTGTTAATTTAAGTATGTAGCACATAATAATTAAGTTTTTGTTTTTTTAAAAGCTTTTATTTATAAATTAACAAAAACTCGACCAATTGTCTGCATATTGTCGGTTCTTTTTATTGTCCCACGGGCCGGCGTGGCCAAGCTTATGGGCTTTGACCAATAAGAAGTTAGCACCCAATAATTTATTAAGTTACTGCGAATTTATTAATGCGTATTACATATTATTTATTATCCTCTTCATAAATTGGACTAAAATATTCCAATATCAATCAATAAATTGTATTTTTAATTGTCTTCAAACATTTCATTATTTTCAAAATACGGGATGTTTTTACTATTTCAAAAGTAGATGAAGAAACTAACAGTGTTTTTACTAAAGGATTGCTTTATTAGGTGATAAATTCTTAGTATGTATGGATTTAGACGAGAAGGACATGATAAAAATATTTTCAACTAAAACTCGTTTCTCACAAAATTTATTTATTATGGAAAAAAAATGCCCATTTAGTATTCTTTTCAATATTAATTTTTTTTAATAAGGTAACATTTATTACACCCTTATTTAATAAAAAAAATTTATTTGAAATAATACAAACAAATATTTTTTAGAATGTTTAAAAATTTAGAATCAAGATATATAGAAATACAAGTTAGGAAACAATTGACTACACTATTTTTTATATATTCATATTTTTGCAGTTAAACTCGTAAATTTCACTGCAATTTGTATATTTGCGGTTAAATTTGTAAATTTCATTACAACATTTTTGAAAATCTTGTAGTGAACTTTTAAATTTTGATTAATTTTTTATTCTTTTTTTGCAAGTTGTAATTTTTCTTAGAAATCTACAGTGAAATTTGTAAATTTCACTTCAAATTTGCCATGCAACTTGTAAACTATATAAAAAATCATAATTTTATAAAGAAATTTGGTGTTACCCAATGAATCTAATCAAGATAAACAAAAATATAATTGCCAAATTAGTAAAAAAGTCATAATAGAAAATAATTTGTATTTACAATATATATATAGAGAAAATTTCAAATAAGGACCACTATTTAAGGACCATTATTACGGACTGGGACTATTTGGCACGCTTCTCGATATAATTTTTTGATAAAATTTGGTGAGGATGTTTTTTATCATCTGTAGAACATCTCCATTTGAAGAACATTCTCACTAAATTTCATGAAAAAAAATCTACCGGGAAATGGGTTAACTACATGATTGAAAAATATTGATTCAGAAATAGATATATAAAATCTAATATTTTTCAAATCCTTAGTTAACCCATTTCCTAGTTGATTTTTTTGATAAAATTTGGTGGAGATATTGTAAATATGATGGAGAACATCCCTATCAAATTTCATCAAAAAAATTCATTGGGAAGTGTGTCAAATGGCCCATTCCATAATAGTGGTTCTTGAAAGGTATTGATATATGTATGTACATATTGATATAAGTACATATGTCAAATCTCATACAATTAAGTTTTAATTTTGTGTTTGTGTTTGTTAGTATTTATAATAATAAAATGTGTTCTTATCATATTTAAATATTTCATCTCGGACATTTCCTAGAAATATAATCATATAAGGGAGAGAACATGTTGTGAATTTTGGCGCAACAAAATATATAAAATTGAAGGTTGCATTTATAGTGTTAAAAAAATAAAAATAAAATTGTTAGTGTATTTTTCTTATTTTATTTATAGACAAAGAAACAACTGTTTCTCTTCACAATGGCCTTTTCATGTACACATTATAATCATTTAGGCCAGTAGAGAAAAATCATTCATATGGCCTATTATAAACCATTAATTAGTTAGAAACCAACCAATTCCATCGACTAATATAACATCGAAGGAAAACGACGGTCCTCTTGAGCAAGAACTCATTCACCGAGAAGATCTTGAATATTTACTGTTGCATGGTTCACCTGTCATTCGCATACGGTCTCACAATGTCTAGTATTGGAGCTTCGCAAACTGGACATTTTCCGGTACTCATTTGCAAATCATGGGCACATTTGAAGCAAGTGCACATGTGCCCGCATCTAAAATAAATTGCCAAACATATACCAAATAATGAGTATGTATAGTGATGATACTATAACAAACTCTTTAGTTAGTGACGAAACACGTTTTCATTACAAAATATAATCCTTTTACGACTAAACTTAGAATTCGTCACAAAAGCTGCAAGAGTCAAGAAATTGGTGACGGAACTCAGAGCTTTGTTGCATTTTCTAGATGTGGTGCAAAACTTTAGGGACCAAAACTTTTTATAATGAAAAGCATTTTTTTGAAACACCCTGCAGAGACTTTTGGGCATTATATAGTGACAATTAAGTGACAAACGCAACTTTATTGATAAATTTTTCATCATTGAAGGTTTAATTTGTTGTAGTGAAGCACTTAAAAATGAACTCAATTTTGCTAAGTGTAGCTTAGCCTCAAAAGCAATTACCTGTAAAGAAGAGAATCAATTCGTTTTTCATTGCAGACACAACATCTTCCTTTCCTTGTAGTCTTTCTGGCCGACTCCTTTCCTTCCTTTCGAACTGTGGTCAAAAGTTGTTAGTTATTTTTAAAATTTTTGAAAGATGGAACTTAAGAGAATGTAATAAATTAGTGGATATCTTTTGAGCAAATTTGATTAAATTTGAATTAATTATGTTCATAAAATTAAAGCCCGAAAGATGTTCGATTTATTCTAGAGATTCAGGTATAACATAAGAAAACAACCAATGTATTTATAAGGTAAGAAAACACAAAATGGAATGAGTTAATCGTCTATTTCTGCTCACCAGAACGCTTTACGGCAGACGCTACCTCCTGCTTAATCGAACGCTGCAATTTCACTTGCATATTTATGCAACTTTTTAATGATTTTCGTATTTCAAACATCTCTTGGTGAAGTTGTTCCATATGCCCTCTCAAGTCATATATAAATTCCATGTCCTGTTACATATGCATTGTTAGTTGATTGTAGCTTGGATATTATTAACTATGTTATTAATTTGCTTAATGATACATGCACAAAATCAAATGACTAAATTAATAATCTAAATGATGTGTTAAAAAGTGCTTTGCTTTGTGGGATCTATTTAAAGCACTGACCAATGCAGTTTCTGACACTTCATGTAGTCTATTAACTCGGTCACTTGAGTTTGGGCACGTATCATTACTCAATTCATTGCAAAGAAATCGAAGGATAGACTTACAACTGAAGGACTATTCATGAAGGAAGTGCATTGTTGAACGTCCCTAGTGGATGAATTAGATGATACATAGTTTTGCAAAGATGGAGATGCAGCTTGATTAGAATAGTCACTAACTTCATTATCTTGAATATCACTCCATGGACTTAATAAAGATTGTGAATGTCGCTCTAGTGGATATGTTCGATCCGTATATTCACCAAATTCATTGTATTGCTGCTCAATTGGAAGTCGATCTTCTTCATCATCGTCACTGTTGTCATTTTTATATTCTAATTTGTCATCTTTCTCTTCTTCGACCACTTCTTTTTGTTTATCTGCTGGAGTTCCCATTTGATTCGCTTCTTTTTGCGTGCGTGATATCATCAGTCGGTCTATTGCATCTCGCATATCGCTAGAAAGAAAACTTGAAACACTTCTTCTGCACATAAAATATAAACCAAATTCATGATGCAACCCTCTTTAATATTTTTGCTTGTTTACTTCAATATTTACAGGAACTATTTCACTTACGTAAATGGTGCATTACTTTATTTTCACGTGTCTAGTTGTAATAAGGGTAAAGGGCTATAAAATAATTGAATCTGATTAACTAATCACATTTGGTTTTTATGGTGGCTTGTTAAGATGTTTGATTGGAGATATTTTCAACCTAGAAATAAATTCATTTTTCCATTGCTTGATGACACTGCCAAAGTTGTGTTAGATTACATGTAAATGATGTGGGTAGGTTTGGTTTGAGGGAAAATATGAGACAATGTATGATCAACATAGTAATGAATAAAATATGGATTATTTTTACACTGTTTTTCACAGTTAACAGTTTGATGCAAAACAATTGAACTTTAAAAAGTGGTGCATTTGATTTTACCAACCAAACATGAAACATTTGGTTTGTATAAAAAACTTTTTACATTCAAAACACTCTCCATTCAAGTGAATTTTGAATGATCAATTAAACAAAACCCAAATGATTGGAAAGCGAAGATTCTTATCATAATATAAAATGGGTAAAATGTCTTATTTTCCATGGAAAAAATGGCACATCTTTAGCTAATTAAAAAAAAAATAGGAAAACACACAGGTGTATAGGCTTAAAGGGCACGGGGTAAAATCCACCATATATTGGAACAAAAGCAAGTAGTACCTTTCGAGGAGTTGCCTTATGTCTCTATTATCTGAGTAAGGATCAAGCATTTCCTGGTACCTTGCTTGCCTAAGATCTTCCCAATCACTTCGTGGGCGAGCAATGTCTGCTATCCAATCATTATTGGTTTCTACTAATTGTTGGTCATTGCACATTTGTTCCCATTCATTTCGTAGTTGAGAAATATCACTTAGCCAGTCATGACATGATTCTAGATCTTCCCAAATAGTTTGTGCGTGTGAAATATCTTTTATGTGATTGTCATTAGAGCCAAGTTGCTGCCCATCATTAGCCTCATCTTCGCGTGATGATACTGCGTATGCGGATTCTAGTGACTCAATATTGGAGACATCACAACTTGTAACTTGGCATACAATATCTGTGCTTTCTTCATGAAGAGTTCTTTGGTTCTCAACTTTGCTAGTGTTTTGCTCCACATTGGTGTCAACATTCTCACAAGGTTTACTTTCTTTGATCTGACTGGAGGGAGGAGGACTCTTTTCTCTGAGTTGATTTTTAGTAGAACATTTTTTAACATATTGGGTGTTATGTACCGCATCTCTATGGGAGTTTTCTGGATCAGTAATATCCCAGCTATGTCTTTTTTCTCTGAGTTGATTCAAGGTAGTAGAGTTCTCCACATCTTGGGTGTTATGTAACACATCTTCACGGGACCTATTTAGGTCAGTGACATTATATCGATGTATTTCTTCTTTGAGTTGATTCAAGGTAGAAGAGTTCTCCATATTTTGGGTTTTATCTACCATATTTTTACAAGAATTCCTTGATTCATTATCACCATGGTGATGGGTTTCTTCTTTGATTTGATAGGGAGTATAAGAGTTTTCTATGTTTGTGGCGTTCTCTATCTCTTCTCTATTGGAGACAGAACATTTTTGCATATCTGGAGTGTTATCTACCACCTCTTTACATGTGCTTTTTTGGTCAGTTGTGCCATGTTCAACTCCTTTGCGAAATCTCTCCCTGAATTCAGTTAAGGTTTATTGTTAAAAATGTCCATATTTTCTTGCTTATTGATGTATGCTATAACATAAACAAAAATGGGAAAGGAATTTTACCTAAGATGCATAATGTTAGTGCCTTGTGGTGGCCGATTCAACTGGGATGATGTTGTAGAGCTCGAAATTGCATGATCTCCAGTTTCTGCTAGCCGACGCGTACGCATGAATCTAACTTTAAGTAAAGCCTATGTATAACGCCAAATGCAAAAGATATTAGTAGACGACAATTCTAAGCATAAATTAACTATTGAGGCAATTAACTTCTGGAAGCTGTATTATTTACTTGGATACGGCCTCTATGTGGGAATTTTGACACGGGTTTACGTTCTACCAAGCCTTCAAGCTCACGTTGTCTATCACGCTCTATCTGCAAAAGCAAATTGTTGAATGCTTGACGCCCTCTTATTCGTGGACAACATAAAACTTCTGTTCCTACTCGTGGCAATGATTCATTTGACGAAAGCGCTTGCTCACCTTCACGAATATCCTCACTACAACCTTGTTGGCTCTTAGTTACAGACGTCAGTTTTCGAATTAGATCCACAACTCTAACCTTCTCTTTTTCTTCGAGTGCATCGGAATCTCTACTTTTACAAGAAGAGGGACAGCTTAGTGAAATTTTATCAGATTCCCAATCGGGAAATGCATCTTCATGCACAATTCTAGCTCCTTCTCTCTCATCAGCAGAGGTCTGTTCGCTAGATTCGGAACTAGGGGTGCTTTTAGAAGAGAGTTCAACATATGAAGCATTATCAATAAAGGTTGACCCTGAATTGGTATTAATACTACTTCCAGGCGATGTGTTTGTGCTTGTGTTTGAACGCAAGTTCTTCGCTTTAGCCTCATAACCCTTCCACTTTTGTAAGAGAGACGAAACTCCGACACCTAAAAGCGGGGAAGAAACTCCGGATGCATTATTGCACACAATTTCTCTAGCCCGGGCCCATCTTTCATAGGTTTTTAACTTCTTAAGATTTTCTTCATTTCTTTTACTTTGTTCTTGAACAGGGGAATCTTCATTTTCAATATTAACATTACTGCAATTCAGCTTCTTTTGATTTTTGTCATGGTCATGATTTTGAACACCAGCATCCACATTTTCTCTTTGAGGAAGATTGCATACCTTTTCTCGAGCTCGAGCCCATCTTTCTTGGTTCTTCGACTTTGTCTTCTGATCTTTGTCATTGTTGTTACTCTTTTCAATTTGAACAGTGCAATTACCTTGGACTAACCTTTGGTGATTTTTCCCATTACTTTGTTTGTTGTTGCTAACAAAGCAATCCACATTATCTCCTTGTGGTTGATTGCATACCTTTTCTCGAGCGCGGGCCCATTGTTCCTGGATCTTCGACTTCTTTAGATTCTTATCATTCTTGTCAACTTGAAGCTGATTGCATACCATTTCTTGAGCCACTTTTAACTTGTTCTGATTTTTATCATTGCCGTTACTCTCTTCGCTATGAACATTGCGATCCGCACTGTCAGTTTGAAGCTTATTGCAAACCATTTCTTCACCTACTTTTAACTTGTTACCATTTTTGTCTTCCTTGTTGCTCTGTTTGGTTTCTCGAGATTTCGGCTTCTTTTGAATTTTTTCATTATTGCTACTTTGTTCGTTGCCAACAGAAAAAGCACCATCATCAATCTGAAGCATACTGCACACCATTTCTCGGGTAATTTTTGCTTTCTTGTCTCCATTTTTAATTTTCGGACTATTACACACCATTTCTCGAGCTTGAGCCCATCGTTCTTGAATTTTTGACTTTTTCTGTTTATGATCATTGTTACTCCGGTCCTTGCTAACGGAGCAATCTCCCTTGTCGACTTGAGTACGAGAATTTGGATCGGAAGTTAGCGGTGAGATGCAGGATTGAATCTGATCTTTAACCAAATCTTTCAAATTCTTTTGGAAATTCGGACGTGCGTTAATGTTCTTACTTTGGTCTCGCCGATTATGATCTTTTAACACGCACCCAAACGGTGAAGAAGAAGCTATTTCGACTTGCGAAGAAGCCATAAACTATCGTGTTTTTTTCTTCTTTTTTTTTTTTGTTTATAAAAGTTATCAAATTAAGTAAAGAAAACGACCCATTAGGTGAAAATGGGTGGAGAGATTGAAAAAGGATGAAGAATCCATTTGAAGCAGAGAGGGTGGTCACAGAGGAAAACAATAACAAATCAAAAACTTACACAATGTTGTTCATCAAAAACCACCATCCATTTTCTCTCTCTAACTTTGTAAACTTATGTCTTCCTCTCTCTAAATAAAGAAAAATTGCCCAACAATTTTTAGGGATACAACAGAGGAAAAACAATTAAGGGTCAACCGCCCAATTAGCTAAAACACGTGTTTGGCTGAAATGACGAAATTTTTGACTTGAACTAGAATTTTTTCCAATATTAGGTGAAATTTTCCAACTACTTTTATCCATACAGTTGTATGTTAACCGTCATATTTCATTGGATTTGTGTCTTTTATTATTTTTTGCAAAATTGAAATTGTGTACTTAGTTATATGTAATCGGTTTCTAACCGGTTAGTTTATTAGTGGTAGTTAGCGGGCGTCCGATTAAATGCAATTGACTAATTGGTGCTACAAAATTTTGAATAAAAACTAACGAAAATTTCTTTAATTTGGGGTAGTAAAGAGTTTCTATCAAAATTTGTTTAACATCAAAAGATTTTAATTGATCTAAGAATGGTTTGAACTAAAAGTTTGTTAAAAATAGAAAAAGAGTTATATTTGAAAGATTTGGCTCTGTATAAGAATCATATTCCTATTAGGTTTTATATTGTCCAATTTTTAATTGGATTTTTATTGTCCAAATTCTAATTGGAATTTGTATTATCCAATTTGTAATAGGATTTGGCTTTGTGCAATCCTAGACCATATGATTTATACTCTATAAATAGACCTCTTGTCATAGGTTTTAGTTATGAGTTGTGTTATATTATTTACTAGTTAAATTAGAGAGTATATTTGAGAGATAATATTGAGAGCTCTAATTAGCAGCTATGGTTTGTTTTGTGCGTTGTACTTAGAATTAGTCTCATCTCTATCACCCGGTGGATTAGTGACGGTTTTGCCGATTCCACCTAATTGCTTGCGTGTTTGGTTAGTTGTTTTCTTCTTTAATCTCTTGTTTTTCGTATTACTTGAATACTAGTGGTGTTGTTTCTTTAATTATTATACGCATAATTGTCCGGTCAGTCCTACGCTTGTGCTAAGGTTTATTCTAGCGGTATCTTAGCACAACAATATTTTCTTGTAGGTATGGATTTTTTTTTCCAAACAGATAAAAAAAGGTAAAATATTTGAAAATATTTTAGAATTCAAGATCAATGTCCAATTAAGATTAAACTAATACTGTTTAAATGGGTGGGTAGAAGTTTAGTCATCTGATAATATGATACATTTTGATTCCAAAAATTAATTTCATTATGCTTCGAAATTTGTCAAAAGAAGACATACAAAAGTAAGATTTACCACCAGCATATCATTTTTCATGAAATTGTTGGAAAGGAATTTGGGAAACGAATAATCTAGAGAAAAGAACCTAATATATCAAAAACAAATAACACTAAAAATTAGAGAAAAAAGTTTGTAAATAAGTTAATCGTTAATTAAAATGTACATTTGTTAAAATTAGAGAAATAATTTTTGAATAAGTTAATTGTAAAAGCGTATTCAGTAAAAATTGATACCGATCTAAAGGCAAATTTTACGATGAAAATGTAACTTTAAACTCTATCAAATACTTCTAAATCCTTCTATAAATAACTAACAAGGAGTAATTACTTTTCATTAACATTTTTGAATAAATTTCACTTTGACAAGAGCATTTTTAAAGAAAAATTGACTATTAGTATAATTTTTATTATTAATAATTTTAAACCAAGATGAAATAAATCCTTGACTTGGTACTTAGGATTAATAAATGGGTAAAATTATTGTCAAAAAAATTACGCTTTTTTGTCAGAATATAATATTAATTAAAAAAATTATACCAAAAAAGAAATAATAAACTAGGAGGCAAAAATTGGATGGGGTCACGGAGTCTTCAATGATAAAATAATACGTATTCACTTTTATCTAAATTTTTTTTTTTCATTTTTCATTTGATTTAAATAAATAAACATAAACACGTTTTTATCATTAAGACCCGTGACCCCATCCAATTTTCCCCATCAAATTTTTTTCCATAAACTAGTACCAAATAAAAATCACCTAAAAAAAGGGGGCTGATAAATGCACCCCCATTTTTTGTCACAAACACCCTCTAGAACTTTTATTAATATTAAACTAAAGTTTATTCCTACCACTCTCTTATTTAACTTTTATAATATAAATATTTACTATTAACTATTAACTAATAATGTAATTAACTTAACCAAATAAAAAAAACACTCACCACCCATCACAACTTCGACTCCCGAGTAACCACGTGTTCTGTCGTAGGTTCCATCTCCACCCACCAAAAATCTCATTTTGAACAAGAAATCAAATACTAACAATATTAGTTTGAGTGATAAAGCATAAAAAATCATGGTTAGTGAGTTTAATAATATAGAAATGGAAGTATTGAAGAAGCTCAAAGATGGTGGTGAAGTAGAAGAGAAAGATAAATATGGTGTTATATTTGGTGACCTAAGTGATAAAGATAGATCAAAAGAGGTATATTTGTTTCAGTGTTACCTTATATTTGTTCATTTTAATTTTTCATTTGATGAATGTTGTAAAATCATAATGAAAAAGTTTGTCCAAAAAAAATAGAGGTAAAACAGAGCTAGGGGTTTTAAACCCATCAATTACTCTCCCCACATTAGCCGAGTGACATGCACATCACTCACCCCACATTGGCTGGGTATGTGCTGCTGCTGAAAAAATTTTAAATTGATATAATAGAGCTCTGTATTGGTATGTTTAGGATAATTTCTTGCTTATATAATTAAAATATTGTAGGACCCAAATTGCTTTGATTCTTCTATTTGGAATGATATTTTTTTTCTTAAAGAAATTAATTTTACCGCAATTCAATAAGAAGCAACTAATAAAGTTCTTTATCCCGATATTGATGAACAAGTTATGAAAATAGACACTCATGCTCAAATTCAAATGAAATGTGCTGACCTTAATTTGGATAGCAACGAAAGAAAGAATCTAATTGATGAAGAGCCTAATAATCCGAGTTGTGGTGACCAATTATTTAATGTTAGTGTGTCTAATAGTTTTAATATTTTAGATTCTATGGAGAACGACTATAACCCAACAAAATCTATTGACGTGGCTCATGTGTTTATAACAGAAAAAGTAAGTATAATGAGTACTTAATTTACAATTTTACAGTACTTATTTTCCTATAAAATTTAAAATCACTAATTTATTCAATTTTGGTTTCGATAGATATTTGAATCTCGGCATGCTCTAGGAGATTGGTGTCAAAGTAAAGGAAATGTGATCCAACACTATAATCGTGACCCAAAAGTCGGATCACGGTACTAGTAAAAGGAGGCCAATGCTATTTTTGGGTGGTGAAAGAGGATGCAAATATCGTAATAACCGCAAAGAGGGAAAAAAACATGAACCGAAGAGAGATAGTGCTACAAGAAAATGTAATTGCCCATTTTTAATTCGTGGTTTGAATCTTGGTGGGGATCGATGGAAGGTATATGTGAAATGTGGAGTTCATAATCATGAGTTACCAAAAATTTTAATGGGGCATCCATATGCGGGAAGATTGAACAAACATGAAAAGAAAATTCTTAGTGAAATGACAAATGCTGGAGTAAAACCGAAATAAGTTCTTTGTGGAATCAAAGGTCGTGATGAGGCGAATGCTTCCACGATAAGAACTATTTACAATGCGAACCCAATTGTATTTTGTTGGCGAAGCAATTTTTCTCTGTGATTATAGTTGATTGTACTTATAAAACAAATAAGTACAAGATGCCCTTATTTTCTATGGTGGGGCTTATATCGACAAACAGAATGTTCTCTATTGCCCACTGTTTTATGTATAAGGAGAATGAGGAGAATTATCATTGGGCTCTTTTAATGTTAAAAAGATTGTTCGAGCCCCATGAACTTCCAAGCGTCTTTGTAACGGATAAGGAGTCCGCTTCTATTAGTGCCATCGGTAATGTTTTCCCGGATGCCCGTCGCATGTTGTGCTCATTCTATATTTCAAAAAATATAGAACAAAGATGTAAACCTTTATTTCAATCGGGTGCTGTTTGGAATTCATTTATTTAAGGTTGGAGTAGTATTATGATGATATCGTCGAAAGAAGACTTCTTTCTAAGGTAGAAAGAATTCAAGAAAGACTCGGAGGAGTTTCCAAAGGCCATATGGTACTTGTCGGACAATTGGTTTCAATAAAGACAATTCTTCGTGTTAGTATGGAAGAATGAGATAAAACATCGTGGAAATAGGACGACGAATAGAGCCGAAGGGTCACACGGCAAGTTGAAAAAGTACCTTTAGTCGAGTGAGGGAATTTTCTCAACTGTTTTTGCGGGGATGGCCAATATGTTGTGTTTACAAATTAATGAAGTTAAAGCCGTTTCGAGAGAAGCCTTGGTGCGATAAAAGAAAGACACGGCAGTTTTTTATTGAAACAACTTAGGAAAAATATTTCACTTTTTACTTTAGACTTGATGATGTTAGATCGAATGATATTGGTATAAATCCATCGTCATGCGATCATGTGCTTCGTACAGTTTATGATTTGCCATGTGCACACGAGTTGGCTGTTATATCGTCGTGCAAATCGGCCCATACCATTGAATGCAGTTGATGATTATTGGACAAAGGTTGACAATCGTACCAAAAAAAGGAGGTTAGATTTGTTGAAGAATATCCTTTTAAAACGGCTGAGATTTATTTGTTAAAGAAGTTGTATGATCAATTGATGCCGGATAAGAAGAAAGCAATTTTGATAAAATTAAAGCTCCTCACTATGCCATATTTAACGTCACTCAAAGAGCCAATCTCTGTCATTCCAAAGAGTATACCACAAGGAGTAAGAGAAAATTGTCCCGAAACGAAATGAAACATGAATCATCAACAAAACGGAATCCATCAGGGTTTGAGTATGCGAAGACCAAAGAAGAGGCACGATTAGTCGTTACACAATCATCCCAAACTAATAATGCAAGAAAAGTTGTTATAAAGAAGAAAAAAGAAGAAAGAAATGACCAATTTTAGCCAAATTTTTTTCGAACGTTATCTCCAATTCATCTCCAAAATCATGCATCCATTCATCACAGATATAAAAAATGTTAAAGGTGATGGTCATTGTGATTTTTGAGCCATTAATGAACACATGGGATGGTCTGAGGATGAAAAGGGTTGGTTACTAGTAAGAAAAGACTTGATTGCGGAACCTAGAAAGGTACAAGCATATGTATAACACCGTGTGGGAAGATTGGTTTTACAATGATAATCGATATATATTTGAATTTTTTGAACCCATATGCAAAGATGAAAAGCACTGGATGGTGATACCCGATATAGGTTTTCTTACTGCGTCGGCTTATAATTGTGTCGTCGTGATGTTTTCAGCAATACAAAGTCTTACCTTTTTTCCGCATGTGAGGGACCGCGAGAGGGAAGCGACATTCGTGTCCTGTCAATAGCACTTGTACATGGAAAATCATTTTATTAAAGTTCATTTGAATGATGATTCACCGTTCCCACCTGTTGCAAGCATATGGAATAAGCTTCGAACAGAAGAGGCGCCCGCTTGGGAAAGAAACTTTTGCTAATAGACTCATATTGTATAAAGAAATAAGTAATTATGGGGTAAAAGCAAAAGATTGTCCAATCATAAATAAAGGATTATGATTGGACAATCTTTTGTGAATTTGTGTATCTCACATGTAATTTTTTGTCAATCTTAACTCTTATGTAATTCATATGATGATGCAAATCTCGTGTAATTTTTTGTAAATCTCTAACTTCTTTGTGTAATTATTGTGATGATGTATTTCTTATGTAATTTTTTGTAAAGATGTAACTATTATATAACTTTTTGGGAAACTAATGAACAAATGGTCAATGTGTACCAAGCTCGGAGGTTATTAAAGTTCCATATGGTCAATGTGGGGAGGGTACCTAAGCTCGGAAGTTATTAAAGTTCTATATCGTGTTTAAGTTATTAAAGTTTCATATGGTCAATGTGGAGTGGGTATCAAGCTCGAAAGTTATTAAAGATCCATATCGTGTTAAGTTATTAAAGTTTCATATGGTCAATGTGGATAGGGTACCAAGTTCGGAAGTTATTAAAGTTCCGCATGGTCAATGAGGAGTGGGTATCAAGCTCGGAAGTTATTAAAGATCCATATCGTGTTTAATTACTAAAGTTTCATATGGTCAATGTCGGGAGGGTACCAAGCTCGGAAGTTATTAAAGATTTATATCAAGTTAAAGTTCCATACGGTCAATGTGGGAAAGGTACCAAGCACGGAAGTTATTAAAGTTTCATATCGTGTTTAAGTTATTAAAGTTCCATATGGTCAATGTGGGGAGGGTACCAAGCTCGAAAGTTATTAAAGTTTCATATCGTGTTTAAGTTCCATATGGTCAATGTGGAGTGGGTGTTAAGCTCGGAAGTTATTAAAGATCCATATCGTGTTAAGTTATTAAAGTTCCATACGTTCAATGTGGGGAGGGTACCAAGCTCAGAAGTTATTAAAGTTCCATATCGTGTTGAGTTATTAAAGTTCCATGCGGTCAATGTGGGGTGGGTACCAAGCTCGAAAGTTATTAAAGTTTCATATAGTGTTTAAGTTATTAAAGTTCCATACGGTCAATGTGGAATGGGTACCAAGCTCGGAAGTTATTAAAGTTCCATATGATTAATATGGGGAGGGTTCCAAGCTCGGACAATAAGCTCGGAATTTTATTTCACTCGGTAATAAAAGGAAATAAATTTTTATCTCACATCGTGTTTACGTCGGCACTTCATGGAGGTCGAATGGCTTTAATTGGAGACTGGGCCAAGGCGCCACGTGGTGCTTCGCGGCTGGCTCGTATTTAAAAAAAGATGTCAATAGCATTAAAATGACCCATATTAAATGCAATTTCATCATTAGGCGCAATTTTAGAGGGGAAACACACCGTGTTGGACAAAAACTGTCCAACTTGCCCACTTTTCCTTCTCATTTTTCAAAATCACAAACTCTTCCTCTGCAATTTTTTTCCCTCTTTTCTCTGTACGACCGATGAATTATAATTACGATCTGAAATCGCGATTTTCCTTCCTCGAAGTTCTTTTTCTCTCACTGTAAGTAGGGGTGGCCACGGTTCGGTTACCGAACCGATATGGTCGGTTTACAACCGAACCGACATGGTCGGTTTTACTAAATTTGAAACCGTAACCGAACCGCCTAGGTCGGTTTACCGATATTCGGTTTTACCGACTTGGTCGGTCGGTTCGGTCGGCAAGCGGTTATAACCGACCAATAGAAAATCACCAAAACAGTTTTATCCACAGCCAAACACAGTACACACAGCATAGCAGGCTAGCAGCATAGCAGTCAGCACCAAAATAGTTTTATCCACAGCCAAACACATCACACACAGCATAGCAGGCTAGCAGCATAGCAGTCAGCACCAAAATAGTTTTATCCACAGTAAAACACATTACACAGTACACACATAATTGGTCGAAGACGGAGGGAATGGCAGAGTTGCGGATTGCGTAGTGCGTACTGTGGAAGACGGGGGTATGGCGGCGACGGCAGCTCAGCGAGAGGCGGGAGTAGTCTTGCTGTCTTGTGTTGTCTGCTACTCTGCCGTGTGGGAGAGACCGAGAGATTGAAGGACGGGACAGAGTGACGGACAGCGAGAGAAACGGAGAAGAGAAACGAGACTACGAGAGTGAGCCAGTGAGGGGTGAGAGTTGTGAGACTTAGAGAGAAACTGAGAGTCTGTGTGTGAGAGAGTGAGAGTTATAAAAGTATAAATTATTTTAGTTATTTACAATATGAAATAATACATAAAATCTAAAATGGTCGGTCGGTCGGTTGTAACCGAAATTACATTAATTGAAAACCGATTCCGCAACCGCGTATGGTCGGTAACCGAATGATCGGTAACCGATATAAGACGGTCGGTCGGTAAACCGACCGAAGATGGTCGGTTCGGTCGGTAATCGGTCGGTTCACGGTTCACGGTTAGAAAATGCCACCCCTAACTGTAAGTCTTTCATATCCCTCAGTCTTGTATCGTCGTTTAAATTTTCTTTTAGAGGATTAGGGTTTAGATAGACTAGATGAGTCTGCGAAGGTATTTAGTTAAGGGGGACGAAGAACTTGCTGCATTCTCTCAGCGATTTATCCCCGATGGGTATACGGTGAGGTTTTCAGAAGTAAACGAGGAGCCCACTATTGATCCAAGAGATGGGGAGATTAGTATATATACTGTCCTATTTGAACAGGCGGGATTGAAACTGCCCTTAGACCCCCTTGTTGTGTGTCGTGTTGAGACGATGCAACATGGCGCTATGTCAACTGAGTTCCAATGGGGTTAGAGTAGTCTTAGGTTGTGCGGCCCTGAATAGATTGTTGGGGGTGAATCTAACGTGGAGGGAGATTTTTTGGTGCTATTCCCTCTGTAACAATCCAGGTGATCATTCTCGCTATTGCTTCCGAGCTCGAGTTAGAGCTCCCGATTTGGTGAAGTGTTTGTCGAAGTCTGAAAAAGGATATGACGAGGGCTTGGTAGTGGTTGGTGGTGCTTGGGATGATGGGAATATACATAAGATAAAAAGATATATACATCACCGTGTTGGTAGAATTTTTAAGTGTATTTTTGTCATTTATTTCGTGTTTTATTCTGTATTGAATTTTTATACAAATATGGTGTTTGTTTTGCAGTCAAGACCGGTCGTCCGAGCAGTAAAGTGATTGATTGGGACTCCATCAATCCCGTGATAAATTTCAACAGTCCAAGGGGGTTCGTGTTCTTGATCACCCCCGAGCTGCTCACGACTTACTTGGTTACACCCTCTGGGACACCAATTTTTTATTGGAAAGACGCAATCAACCAGATTGGGTTGGCAATACCAAAAGGCCGAGCAAACTTGAGGATAGGCAGAAGGTTAAAGTTCTCTCACAATCCCGGCCTATCATTCCTATAGGGATTGTGATCAGGCGGGCCCTGTTGAGAAAGCAGGTATCACTGTAACTGGGCTGGTTGCTGATTTGGGTGGACCTAGCACGTCAGCTTCTTGTGAAGATAAGGGGAAAAAAAAGATGTTAAGCTAAGTAACAGCTGCTCGGACACTTCAACCGACCTTGACCTAGTTCAACTTTACAAGGAGATAGAAGGCACTAGTTACCGAGCTATCGAAGATCCTGCGGAGATGGCCCCAAAGAGAAAGAACTTGAGCCAAGCTTATACAGGATGACGCCAATGGAGGGCAAGTTGCTGCGTCGTCTCCTCAGAAGAGGCCTCACTATGGCTACAGAGCTGTGGTGACTACCCCACCATCCTCTCCCTCATCTGGTCAGAGAATGAAAGCCGCCGACCTCCCAGTTGAAAAAGATTTGCCCCAAAGGGTTGAAGGTCAGGTAGCCGAACAGGTAGAAGAAGAGACAGACCATAGTTGGCATCCTGTGTTTCGCTACCAGGGCCGTGAGTTGCTAGAGTCTGATTCCATATATCGCTCCCCTTCCGTTGCAACCACCATCATGTATGGTATCACAAAGGCTGATGATGTTTTCGAGCTCAAAGACATCCCCACTGTTCAACTGAGGAATGAAGCTCTGCAGGATATGTTGAAGGTGAATATTCCGAGCTTATTTCTTTTTTGGATAGTTAACAATTTATTTTGTTCCTTGTCATTTTGTTTGTCTTTCTCTGAGCAGGCTGCCCAGAAGTTCATGGTGTTAGACGATATGAGGGTTGTCGTCAATGGGAACCAGAATGAGGCCCTCACGCAAGCTAGATATAGAAAAGAAACGCCTGAATGAACATATTAAGGCAAAGAAGAAGGAGCTGGACACCGCCAATGGGCTGATATCTAGTTTAAACCAGCAGTTGGGGAGTGCTCAGGGGGAAGTGTCTTTTCTGAGGTCGGACCATCAGCGTCTGAAACAGGAAGTAGAGCGCCTGATGAAGGAGAACTCTGACCTCAAGGCGGACAAGGACCAGGAAATTGCTGATGCCGAGTAGAGGGGTTATGATATATGCTTCGAGAAAAGTGTTGCCGAGGTCAAGTCAATAAAGATGAAGTTGTACCAGGCTGGGTATGACTGGGGGCTTGATGCTGCCCAGGTGCTTCCTATGAGCGATTTGAGGGTTCTGTTATCATTCCATGCTAACTTCCAGTACGGTGTAGAGGCGCTTGCGGTCGAGGCAGCTGAGGTTGGCGAATAAGCTGAAGACAGGGGGGGTGGTGGAAGTTCAATCCCCTGTTGATGGTCAGGCAGCTAATAGCAGGGTTGGTGATGGGGAACAGGCTGGAGAGGGTGAATTGGAGGATACTTGGTGCTCATAACCCTTCCATCCCACTAGATTAGGCTTTCAACTATTTTTTTTCTTTTTATCTTTTTGTAATGGACTTTTTTTTATCAAATGCATTACTTTTCTTTTATATATGTTGTGTTGATTGCTGTTTCGTTTTGTCGAAATGTTGTGTGAAGAATTTATTCGCTTCAGGTGGATGTTTATAAGCCCGGAGTGATCTATTTAATTAAAACTCGGCCTAATAATAAAACATTTCAACGTCATTAATAATTTTAATATTGCTTCATAAGTTAAACTTTTTATCTTTAATTAAGAAAGATGCTTATAAGAAAAAAGCTTAACATGGTCGATACCATTTATAATTTTAACATTTTAATTTCGAAAGAAGAAAGTATCTTTACAAGCTCGGATATATTAGTAAGCTCGGGAATAGTATGAAACACTTCTCAAGTATTACAGGCTTCATAATAAGCTCGGTACACTGTATAAGTTGAACTTTTAACTTTCATTTAGAAGATTCATAACCGGCTTAATGAAATGTTGTAATGAAATATCTTTTGCCGAGTATGATTTTCTTTATGTATGTAGTATAAATCCTTTTTGCTGAGTATATATCTCTTTATTTATGTCATACTTTGATATATTGATCTATTGTAATTATGCCCCCAGTTGGCCACATGGCTTTTAGAAAATGGCCACTGGGCAACTAATGCAAGGAGTTTTAGTATATTCCCAAGGATGTTTCTTAGAATGAATATAATAATAAATGGTGAATGTCCTTCTCGTATGTCTAGGATGTTCATTGCATAAGGTTTTGTGACCCCTTTGTAACTTTTATCCTATATAAATCGGACTCTTCACTGTTTATATCTCTGAGTTCCATTTCAATGGCGGATCTTAACAATGAATCCGTTTCCGATGCTGCTTCTCCATACGCTGAAGGAGTAGACGCTACAGAAGTGACCAACATGTTAAGGGCCTTTTTCGCCTTAAACAAAAACACCGTCGTCTGAAAAAGAGCTATGACCGTCTTGCAGGTCGATTTCTTCGTTTGAAAGAACGATTTGCTTCTTTCAAGCGCAGGAGGCCTTCTTGAAGAGAGCTTCAACAAGATTAATAAACAACTCGAGAAAGGTCATGAGAGTCGTCGAAGTTGAACCATTAAGGCTCTTGACATCGAAGGAATTTTTGAAGAAAGCCTTTGTCTTCTTTATTTTTTTTTTTCTTTTTTTTATTTTTTTCTCTGGGCCCCGAAGCCCCACACTATGTAACTCGAGAACTGTATGAAACATTTCTCAAGTATTACAAGCTTCATAATAAGCTCGATACACTGTATAAGTTGAACTTTTAACTTTCATTTAGAAGCTTCACAACCTTGATACGTTTAATAAGTTGACATTTACTAAGAAAGAAGCTATATACACAAGCTCGAAAATAAATTAAGTTCGACATTCATATTTAATGAGCTCGAAAATAAATTGAGGTCGACACTGATTTTTTTATTAGAAAAATTAAACAAATAATAGAACAAATTTCTTAATGCAAATGTAATTTTATAAGTCTCACACAATCCAATAAAAACACTTATTACAATTATATATTACACTTAACATCTCACGAGATTTTATTTTTTAAAAATATTGCAAGACATCTTCAATTTTAATCTCGCTAAGAAAATGTCTTGTTCAATGTACGTCACTAAACAATCATTTATAAATTCATCTCCATTTCTATTAAGGCATGGGAAAATATATATGAAAAATTCTGTCTCTCTAGAATTCTGTTTTCTTTCTCTCTACATTTTTTTATTCTGCTGCTTCTCTCTAAATTATTTTTTAGATCTTTTCTTCACCTCTAAATTCTCTTACTCTAGAATTTCTATTCCTCTCCCCAATTTCTCTATATTCCTTCATTAGTTTGCTTTATAATTTTAGGTTTAGGATCTGTTCAAGCCAGATCCTGACATAACCACTCTCTCATTTTTTTCCTCTCATTTTTTTTCCTCTTTCAAGGACACTAAATTTGGGGATAAAATCGAACCCATACAGTTTGGTGTTGTGCTTTGAGCCGCCTCACAGAGAGAAAAATGTGAAGTGAGAGAAAGATGATTGACTACCTTTGAGCTTTATCACAGACAGAGGAGTTTTGTAGGTGATAAAGCAATGAAGGACGGGAAAATATATATGAAAAATTCTGTCTCTCTAGAATTCTGTTTTATTTCTCTCTATATTTTCTTATTCTGCTGCTTCTCTCTAAATTATCTTCTAGATCTCTTCTTCACCCCTAAATTCTCTTACTCTAGAATTTCTGTTCCTCTCCCCAATTTCTCTATATTCCTTCATTAGTCTGCTTTATAATTTTAGGTTCAGGATCTGTTTAAGTCAGATCCTGACATAACCACTCTCTCATTTTTTTTCTTTCTTTCAAGGACATTAAATTTGGGGGTAAAATCAAACCCATACAGTTTGGTGTTGTGCTTTGAGCCTCTTCATAGAGAAAAATGTGAAGTGAGAGAAAGATGATTGACTACCTTTGAGCTTTATCACAGACATAGGAGTTTTATAGGTGATGAAGTAATGAAGGACGGGAGAGTGTTCACACTCGTACAGAGGTGGGTCGCCATCAATGGTGTGCGTAGCGCCTAGTGGGTAAGGGCGAATGAGAGATGGAGAAAAAGATCCACCAGTGGAAATGGAGAATGAGAGAGACTGGCAGTGGAGACGTAGATGATGGGAACAACAGTGGGGATGAGAGTCTGAAACTAGAGCACGGTAATAAAGAAAAAAATGGTGTGTTTGAATTCTCTGTTATTCTTCTAATTATTTTATGGGTTTAGTTCAATTTTAATTTAACTTTATTGGTTTAATTAAGGGTGGTGCTATTTCCACTCCACAAACTACTTGCTTCCACTCCCACAAAAAAAAAAGTTCTAAACTCCTATTTCCACCCCACTCAATTAATCATTTTCAACCAACTAATTACTCATTAACATTAATTACTATTTATCATCTTCATCTTCATCTTCATCTTCTTCTTCTTATTCTTCCTCTTCATCTTCTTCTTCTTCATCTTCATCTTCCTCTTCCTCTTCTTCTTCTTCTTCTTCTTCTTTTTCTCTATGATTTTTACTCAATGGTTAATAATTAACAAAAATTCAGATCTAATTAACACATTCTATCTCATTCAATTCATTTCAAAAGCCAACAAAAATTCAAAAGTAACTCACAAAAACACACAAAATCTCCATTAATGTCACACAAAAAAAACCCTTAAGTTGTAGAGAATGGTAGAGAATAGCAAATCAATGATTATCAAAGTAGAAAACCCTAATGAAAGAAAGATATGTTTGTTTTTATTATGTTTAATGTTTATTTTCTTTAGTTAATATCAAAAAAAAATTTGTACCAACAAAACGAATTAGAGCATTAGAACAGGTTACCTCGGTTACGGAAAACCGAAATTTAAGCACTTATTCGGTTTTCGGTGACCGAATGTGTAATTTGATTATATTTCAGACAACTTCGGTCCTAGGAGACCGAGCAATTTGATGAATCGGTCCTATGAAACCAAAATTATTCAAAATACTCGGTTGTTAAAGACCGATGTAAAACTAGAGCACGGTAATAAGGAAAAGAATGGTGTGTTTGAATTCTCTGTTATTCTTCTAATTATTTTATGGGTTTAGTTCAATTTTAATTTAACTTTATTAGTTTAATTAATTAATTCTGGTTGTTAATTGGAAGGTGGTAAAAGAAGGTGTTTGTGATAAATTTTAAAAAAATTGAGAGTGTAAAATGTAGAGGGTGTTTGTGACAAAAAAAAAAAAAATAGGGGTGCATTTCTCAGCTCGTAAGACAACACAAAATTGGCTGAAATAAAAGGTGTCGCCGCAAACCTAAAATCAGGGGGCGGTGGTCTCTGTCGACTGATCTGATTGAAGAAAAAAAGATGCCGGCGAGTGCGACGATGATCGGAGCTTTGCTGGGATTGGGCACTCAGATGTACTCCAATGCCCTTCGCAAACTCCCTTACATGCGCCGTACATATTCTATTCTTTCTCTCTTTTCTCTCAGCTCAGCTCAATAACAATTCCTATATATATATAGGAAATTGAAATATCTATGAACAGAATTGGCGGCCTACCCTAATTGTTTTGAAAATATTTGTGTTGCAGATCCATGGGAACATGTGCTGGGGATGGGATTGGGGGCAGTGTTCGTTAACCAGCTCGTAAAATGGGACGCCAAGCTTCAAGTCGATCTCGATAGGATGCTCGACAAAGCTAAGGCCGCTAATGAACGCCGTTACTTCGGTTCGTACTCTTCTTGTTGCAATTAAATTAATTGATCTTCTTAAGAGTTATTGTTTTGTATGAATCAAGTTTTGAGCCCCTAATTCTTCCAGTCACTACCAAACTATTATTATTATTATTATTATCATTAACAAGCAAATGTAACCTTTCTCATAGTATTATAATTCATAAATGTTAATTGTTGAAAGTAATCAAAACAAATATGTGAAACTAATACATATGCATTTTAGGTTCATGCGTGAATCTAGAATCTAAAAATCTGATTTGTACGCAAAAGTTGATTTTAGGACAGACATACATGTGTAACGCTCAATTTATCTCTCAATCTTTGGTGCTTCTTGGAAATGAGCCCTTCCACTGGAATATCTATTTAACATACTTATTTAAGAATACTCTAATTTCGACTTGTAAAGAATAGTGAACTTGTTATTTGGGACACGAAGTATTATACAAGGAACTTTCTCGTAATTTTTAAGATTGGCAAGTGTTGCCTTATTTTTATAGTTGAGCTATATTATATCCTTCTTAAAGTCATGCTATAAATGTGATGGAAACATATATAGCTTCCCCATACCATTGTTGTCTGTATCTAACATGGTTCGGTTCTCCATTGCATGAAGTTATTAATCAGAGTATGTTAGTCCATTTAAGCGGCCAATTCACATTTTCCACACAGAAGGATTGGACTCCACTGAACGGTCCAAACAATCTCTATGTGCACCCTCTTTTGATTTCATTTCCCTTACGAAAAAAGGTTTACTGGTTTAGAGAGTGATGAAACGGGGACCTTATCCTCAGGTTATATCATTGTATGCTATAACGATCAATCAAATCAACACCATCTACCGCCTCGTATTACTATTAGAAATCCCCACTTGTTTAACTTTAGTGGCTGCATTTGGGCCACGACAAGATAGGCTCAACAACCCAATACGCTTCTCATTGTTATCCCTCCGTTTGGCCTTTTTACCAACCCGAAACACAAGTAAGCACTTCAAACTAAATAGAACTTTGAGAGCCCAATCCCTTTAGATGCTGTTTTGCTTGTTCTTTGGATCGATCCTGGAATCCTAAATTACCGTTCATTTAAGATTCCAAAGTCCTTTCAGGATTTCTGGGAATGGAAAATTCCCATATCCAACATGGGGAAGCTAAGAAAGATTCTAGAGAATCCTTTCCTCTTTTTTTTTTTTGACAAGATTACCCTTATTTTTAACAAATAAGGTTCCGTTTGATAACAAGATGGAAAATGATAGCAAAAGCAATTAGTTTTTGTTAGACGTTCGAAAAAGAATTGAGTGATATGGTGGGATGCTCTCCATCTCATATTCTCTTGCTTATTTTTATTAGTGGATTTCCTCCATCCTTCTTTATTTTTGGGGAAATTTTTTCTTCCTCACCGCCTAAAGAATTTTTTCCATGGAAAAAGCTAAAAAGTAAGAGATTATCTCACCACATTACTCAACTTCTTTTCCAACTTCTCACAAAAATCAACTGTTTTTGCTATTATTTTCCGCATTGTTATCAAACGGAGCCTAAGTAAACATTTTTTTCTTTGGCATTACAAGAAAATAATATTAAATTATATATTATAATATGGTACGAATTTAAATTATTTTTATATTTAATAATATATTTGCAAGTTACCGAACAAATATCATTCTGAAGATCTTAAGATTTTTTTTTGCTTTAGTTGGGGACGAATTGGAGATTGCAAAAGAATAATAGGATCAGGAAGAAGTTCTGGGATTTGATCTTGAACATATTCAGGAATACAAGATCGTCTACCCAAAAAAGCCACTCAAAAATTGTATCAATGTCCACCACCAATTGCAGTCTATTTGCCCAACTAAGCTTCTCTAGATTCAAAGGCACCAAGTAATGAGAAACCTTCGTTCTAATTGAGCAGAACCTCACATCGTTGGTACAAAGGCAACCCTTAGAACTAGTCAGTAGAAACAGAGATGTAGAACTGTGGAAAATATCAATGCGAGTATGCGTCATTGGTAAAATCCCTCATTAGTGACCTTAGAAAAACAATCATCAGATACAGGAAGAGAAGAACACTTAGCCATACCTTGCCATTAGTCTTGCTGACAGAGGCGAAGTCCAAGATTTTTTTTTTTCGTGTTTTATAGAGTTATGGTTAACCTCGAATTTAATTGAAGAAGAGTTTAGGAATAATGACGGAGTGATGTCTAGGAATCATTGTACATCTCAAATTGATAGTCCCACTTCCCTTTTCGGGATTTCTCAAATTGATAGTCCCGTTTCCTTTTGGGGACATTTAATTAGTGTATCAAATGGCACGATAGAAAATAAGTTGTATTCTTGATCATTAATTAAGTTGATAGTTGTGTTTCCTAAAAAGTATCAAAGTAAAATTGGGACCATCAATTTGAAACAGAGGGAGCAGTAAATTTAACGATGCTACATGGTATTTGATGGTGCTATATGATATGTTTGTTTATTTTAAAATTTTGTGGATATATAGAAATGATGTTGACAAATCGCGAGAATATGGCACACTATATCAATGTCTGAATGTTAGGGGCTATATTGTAGTTTCTTGAAATATATCCCAATCTAACACGTATATATGGTTTCAACAGACTTTTCCCAGTTTATCCGTTTAGCAAACAAAAAATTGCATTCACAAAATCTTATATTTTTGACAAGTAACATATATTGTACATAAACTTTAAGAATTTCCTAGTAAGTAATATGAATACATATTCTTTACTAACCATGCGCAAGTTTTTATACAGCAGTGTAACACCATGTTTAGAGTAGTTGGATTATATTCTTAATTATCTGTGGTCAAGCATGGACCTTTCTAAGGCAACTGTTCAATCAATATTAAAAGGAATTAGTCCATACAAGTGAGATGCCTAATTTATTTAGTTGGATTCGGAATTTTCAATTGCAGATGAAGATGATGATTAGCAATCGGTAAAACGGATTGAAGCATTTTAAGTCTTGGCATTCACTTTTCCCAGAATGTGTCTTCGTTTTAGCTTTTGTATATTTTGTTATTTATTCAGTTTGTAAGATGGTTGGCAGAACATTTCGATCTGCTCTCTGTTCTGGTTTTGCTGCAATATTAGGATATGACATGCACTCATAATGTTAATTGGTTCAATGTAAGGTGTTCCTTAATAAATTGAAATTACTCATAGCCTTTAGGGCATGATATTGGGTGGTTGGTGTTTCTGGGTCATGTTTTCGTTAGAAACTACTGATCGATGACCAGTTTTGAAATGGAAACTACATATCGAACACGTATTTTTCCATCTATTTGACATGAGCAACACGATTATGAACAACTAGCATGTTATTACTTTGGTATTACTTTCATTTCCTGAAAAAATTTAGACACGGACAGTCGAGCACGACATGATAATAACATTTTGTGTTTGGTTTGTTTCGTTCCTTATGGTGGGCGATTTTTCCAAATTTGTCTATCCTAGATTCGTTTACTTTCATGCGCCTTAATACAGTTCAAGTAGGTTGCTTTGGGATCAAGACCCACATAAAATACGATTAGAAACGTATTTCTTTCTCCAATTTGGACAAGAAAATCACAAGTAAAAATTCTTGAGTTTGAGTTCCATTCTGGGCCGGAAGATTTTCGTTATTATCGTAAACTTTACATTTCTTTCAAAAAAAACAAAAAAAAAAAGTGGCTTACTTTTTATCTAGTCTCAATTCCGTGTTAGAGTTCTAACACGAACATAGCAAAATTTCGTGTCAAAATCTATAAACACGACATAGACATCTCCTGCCAATTGTGTTTTGTTTCATATCATATTACTAGTGCCTCTAATTAAAATTGCCACCTGTAGGTTGTGTTGGGAAGTTGTTCAAACCATAGTTATTTCACATTGAAAAAATGTAAAATTCAACATGGGTTTATAAGATGGGGAATGTCACTATATAATAACTAAAAGATTTTGGAAAATATCCTACACATGTGACCAAAAGTGTTTTTAAGTTATTGTAACTATGTGTGGACCTTTGAGCCTAACTTTTTTGACCTAATCAATCTATTAAATTTCAAATAAGTTTTATTAGTGATCATTGATTATCTTAATATTGGTATATTATTAAAAAAGTGTTAAATCTAATTTATACTGAATTTGTGACGGAGAACTGTTTAAAGTATGTATTGTCAGAAAGTCTCTTTCTTTTTGCAATGACAAAGTAAAACTCATCATGAGTATGATGAGCTCTATCTATTTCATGCAATGCTTCAACTTGGAAGAATTATTCTACCTCTTCTTTTAAGACTTATATATTATTATTAATCTCTCTTTCTTTTACTTGTGTGTGTGTGCGCGCGTTTTGTCAGCTAAAACACCTCTCCCTTATGTATGTCCATTTGCATGAAGCCAGGTTTCATTAATTGACTTCATTTATTCGGTCCTCTCACTCTCTCTCTCTCTCTCTCTCTTACATCTTTATGTTTTGGTCATTTACAATGAGGCCAAGTTTTTGTTGACTCCATTTATATGTCTTTTCATAAAACCATTCATTTCTCTTTAGGGCTACATATGCGCGCAAGTGCTAGCTTCAACTCCAAACAAAAGTTCATTTCTCTTTTGTCAAAATTATATATCTTGTATCCAGACATGTTTCTCTTCTTTTAAGACCTTTCATTTCCTGTCACTTTTTTTTCTTGGAGCAGTAAATTCCATATATAATACTTAATTATATATTATGAATATCGTGCAAAGCACACTTGTAGTACAATTAAGTTGACAAATAGGTTGACCTCATTCCCATCTTATCATAGATCGAACTACAAACCTTAAGAACTCTAGTTCCCTCTGCTTACAATTTATTAATACGTCTTTTGAACGATTAAATTAGTCTAAACTAATACATCTTGTACCAAACCAAGTAGAAATTTAATATCGGTGTCATTATATGACACGTGTAGTGTTTTGGTAGAAACTAAGAATTAATCCACTTATCAGGCCAACTGGTTGTAAGGGTGTGCAATCCCATGCTGGTATAGTAATCCTTCTCTCTTCTTCCCCTCACTTTTATCTTTCAACTCTCTCTCTCTCTCTCTCTCTCTCTCTCTCTCTCATATTGCCATCCCAAATTAAAAGCCTCACAAATTCTAACCTTATTAGTTGTCTAAATGGCTTCCACTCTCATTTCTCCTTATGCTACTACCTCACTTTCTTTCTTCTTTTTCTTCCTTTCTCTTCTTGTTGCCATGGCCAACCAAGAAGAAATCTCACCACCATCACTACCCTCAACAACTGAAGCTTTGAAGAACAAATACATCACGCGTAGAAATCGTTCATACTTTTTGTCATGGCAAGGAGGAGATCTAAATGAGAGTGCACATGAAGTTCCAAGTGGTCCAAATCCCATTTCAAATAGGTAAGAAAATCGAATCCGAAAGTACCATACTCCGAAAAGCAATCCCCCGGCCATCTTCTTCATATATATTGTAGATTTTGTCAAGCTATGCATAAATTAATATAACATAGTTAGTTATTATTGTTCTTAATTATAATTGTTTTTGAATTATTTTTAGCCACGAGAATGTATATATAGTGAATTAGTGATGCGATGCGTGATCTTAATCTCGTTTATCTTCTTTTTCTTGTGGGTATATTGGTCGATTTGGATTCTTGGATAATATTCTAGCATTATTTTTATTTATTATATATTTTTGGATACATACATTTTATTAATTTAAATGGATACGTACAATTAACTCTTGGGAGTCTCCACAAATATAAATTGTTCCATGATGACGATCTACACGTTAAAATGTTTAGAGACTTGCTTCATTGTGGCATAAAAAACTTCTAAATAAACACAAGGTTAGATAATAATTCTTTGGGTAAATTTCACTTTGCTAATTTGAACTATTATCCAATTAGCAATTAACTTATAAAAACTATTAATTTAAACAATTTTTACTATAAATTACTAATTTTGTTGCAATTTATCTCAAATCGCTAATGGAGTTAAAAAGAAGGGAAGAAATTTGAGGGCAAAATTAGAAATTTACAAAGGATAAATTCCAGTTTGCCCACATGAACTATTGTCCAAGTTACACTTTTGCATACTAAACTATTGATTTTAGCAATTTTTATTACAAGCAATTAATTTTATTGCAGCTTATCCCAAATTGCTAACTAGGTTAAAAAACAAATGATGTCATCTGTTTTTTGGTCCATTTAAACAGAGAGAGGAAAGGGAGGATTTGAAATTCGTGAAGATTTGTGGGTTTTGTGGATATAGTGAGAGAGAGCTGTGGAGGAGGTGGTGCATAGAGAAAGAGACCGGCTAGAGAGGGGAGGAACCAGAGGAGGAGATTTATGGATTATAGAATAAAATAAATTTTACATATATAATGGGTTTAGATATGTTTCAAGAAAAAAAGGGCTTATGTTTATTGCAAGAAGTTAAAGGAAATTTGAGGAAATGAGTTTAGATTTGAATCTCCATTGTGGTCACCATTAATGGATGGGAGAGAGTTGCCACTAAAACAAGTGGAGATGGTGATTCGTAGAGAGTTAAGAGTCATAGAGGAAGTGGTGCATAAAGAGAGGTCTCCGGAGGTTTATTAAATATAAATTTTCATATTTGCCTTCAAATTTCATCCGTTTTCCTAATCTCGTCAGTAATTTGGAGTAAAGTGTAACAAAATCAACAATTCGTGATAAAATTTGCTACTTTGTAAGCAAAGTGCTACGTGAACAACAATTCAAGTGAGCAAATTCAACTTAGTTTTTAACCCCGTTAGTGATTTGAAACAAACCGTAACAAAATCAATAATTTGTATATATATTACATATGTATGTTCGTATATAAGGAATTATTTTATAAGAGTGTTTCCGTGTATATAAATATATATTACATATGTATATTGTATGATTTGAATAAAAAAAAAATAAGAGTACAAATCGTCTAAAAACTTGATTTATGCAATAAAAGGTAACATATATTTAGTGCAATAAAATGATCGAGAAAGTTATGAAAACAAACTTTTATTCTAAACCGATCCAACATTGTCGTAGAAAGTGATGCTCTCAATGTCATTAACCAGATCACTCTTAAGAGGACTTGCGCGCACAGTATTTGTATGCCTCAATCTATATCGAAAAGTTGGAATTCCTTATTTTGATTAGTTGTTTCACACCGTCTATTCTAATATTTAATCTCGTAGGTAGTTCCCTCTTTAATAAAGAAATAACTTTTAAAAATTTTAAAGGACGCCAAAAATTATCTCACAAATTTACAATACAACTTGAATCTGACACAACGTTAATAAATAGTGTTAGCAATTTTTCACTCGATCAACGTCGTTGATCAAACAGTTGAGTTACAGAAAGAAAAGTGTGAAAATTCTATATTGGAAAAATATTATCTTAAATCAAAGATTGACTAATGAGATAATAAAAAGATCTTTATCCTACAGTACGTAGTGTGCTCTAGCTGAAGATTTAATTTACAAACGGATAGAAAGAGAGATTGATTGATTGATTGTTCGTTCATTTCCATGCAGATCACGAGTTAAACAAATTAGTACTTCACCTTTACTCCTTTAGTTAAAGAAAAGCTAAATATTTTCACTTTAATTACTTTTAATAAAGGAGACAAAGGCATCCTTTCCTTCTGACTAGACTGGTAATGTTTCTTGTATGGTAATTTTTACCGTTTGAGCTTTTTTCGGTCTACGTTAGGGCAATTTCAACCCATTACATTATTTTTGTGTCGATTTAAAATAAAAATAGTATTATTTTTATATTATATTTTTCCAACTCTAACCACAACACTAAACATAACAAAAAAAAAATATATATTCTCTCTAAAAATAGAATATTATTTTATCAAATCATATAAATTATTATATTGTAATAATTATTTTATTATAGATATTATTATTAATTAACTTATAATAATTTAAATAATTATAATTTTAAAAATTAAAAATCACTAAATTAACATAACATATTTATTATGGAAATAAACATTACATTATTGAAAAAAAAAAGACATTACATTTAACTTTACGTTAATTGTGTTTCATGTTAATGTACGTTTAAATTTATGAAATTTAAATGTTATTTTGTTAGATTAAATTTTTACCAATTTGTATGTTATATACATTTTTTTCCTTATTATTATATATTAAAAATATTAATTACAATAAAATATACATAATTTTAATTAGAATAAATTAAATTTTTCAATAAAACAAATTATTAATAATGCTAATTAAAAAAATTAAATTAGAAGTATAGAAATAACCTAATTGATATTTAAAAGTAAATAACACTTAAGATAAAAATAAAAAAAAAAAGAGGGGGGAATGGCATCCATCTACAGTGTCACGCCAAATTTGGTGTGCCACTGTTGACAATACTAAATTTGTTGCAAAAAATGCTGTTTGGTTGGAGCAAAATGGGCAGAAATGAATATCAAATATAATGGGATGGTGTTAGGTTGGAGTTGGTCTTACAAAAGTTCCTGAAGTATTAAAATTAAAAATAAAAAACCTAACGAACCCAAAAGGCGTAAAAGACAAAATAAAATGTTTGATTTGTTGAAATCTTAATATGGTGGTAATAATTTTCAATGAAAAGAATTTTTATGTAATAAAATATTTTAATTTGTATATTTTCAATTGGAATGTAAAACGATGAAAATCTGCTGTACTACTTTATTTTTTTATGCTAAAATGTGAAACAGCGTAAAAGTTACGTCCTGTAAACATAATGTAAAAGTACACTATCTTTACTTATACATCGTCAATCAACACACATTGTTTCCTATTTTCCCTTGCAACCCAAACCCTTTTGCAACATTTGCAGGTATTCAAATACAGCTTTGCTTTCCCATGGAAGAGGGCGGGGGTTATAAAATTTGTGTTTTTTGCTATTTTTTTTTTCAAAATTCTAGGTAAAGTCAGACTGGATAATTAGATTTTGCAACACAATTTTATTGAAACAGATTATATCTAAAAGTGAGCATTCAAATTGAGCAAGATGTAAAGTTCAATACATGTTCATGAAACGGATTAAGTATATCTAAATCAAGCTTAGCCATCTTGTTTTAAACAACTTTCATCTATGTATTAGTCAAATTTAACAATAAAATGTAGAACACGCAGCCTTTTATAGGATTACACTGATCAATTATGATTATCTGACTGATACGCCAATAAAAACAGCTAAAACCAAATATGTTAAATATCTAATAATCCGATTTGATACATAATCAGATTGATAACAATATTTTAACTTCGGATTGAAAGATTTAGAATTGTTTGTATATTCTTCTCTCTAGGAGGATGTGTTTAAATACAAGAGAAATTACAAAAGGAAAGGATATAATGATATGAGAATAATACAATTAAATGAAAGAATATACAAAGATATACATAGAAATCATAGCATATATATGTGCAGATCTGTAGAGATTTGCAGAAGAGACGTAGTGCCAGTAGCAGTTGCCATGGAGAAATGGGAGAATAAAAGGTTCAGGGTTTATGAGAAAAGCCCTTTGTAGAGAGGCAGGAAGCAACACAGAAAAGAAGAGAGGCGTGTAAGAAATTTCAAAAAGGCAGCAGGGGAAAGGAGGAAAGGCTCTGATACCATGAAAGATTTAGAATTGTTTGTATATTCTTCTCTCTAGGAGAATGTGTTTAAATACAAGGGAAATTTCAAATAAGGAAAGGATATAATGATACGAGAATAATACAATTAAATGAAAGAATATACAAAGATATACATAGAAATCATAGCATATATATGTGCAAATCTGTAGAGATATGCAGAAGATATCCTGAGATATTCAGAGAATATCTAGAGATATTATGCATCTATAACACGGACCGATACCTTATACATAAAAGTACATGGTATTTTACTCAAAAGGCACCATTAAATACACATACCTCTTTACTTGGTTCCACTTCATCGGCACATATGCAATGAATGAATAGGCACATACTCGCTGCATATGCACCGAGCCAATATCTTCTTTTTTTGATACCCAAAATTGACTTGTATATGCAGCGAATATGTGCCTTATGCGCTGATAGAATGGAACCAAGTAAAAAGGTGTGTGCATTTAGCAGCACCCTTTATTACTGAATCATTCTAAATATTCGGAATTCCAAAAACTTTTTGCTGGACTTGAAACTACCACACAAGCATAACAAAACAATTCCTAAGCTCAACAGATATAATTTACCTACAACTCAGAAAATTTAAACATCAAATAAGATTGCAAGACTTCACCAAAAAAAGGGGCCATTTACAAATCCAAAGGTCATTTGTAGTTCTACTCTAAATCTAAAGACGTATAGATAACCCAAATCCTACTTCAAAAAAAAAAAAAGAAAAAAACCTAAGATCATCTGTATATATACCTTCAAAGACCTTTGTCCTGTCAAAATAGCCCTTCAAACACACTACTAGAGCAGGCAGCCCCAAGCACTTGGAAGAACAGTGAATGTACTTGAAACGGATGAGTAAGTGTTAGCCTCCAACAAAAAAGCACTAATATGTGTCTTTCAAATAATGTTCGTAATTCACAGCCACTGCGTATAAAACAGCCCTTCATGCGAACCTAGCCATGCTCCGTCCTGGTTTCCTGAAACCCAACTCAAATTTTTTTAAGGATATTATGTGGGCAATGAATTTTTTATATCAGGTTTCAAAAACCATGTACTCTCTCAGTCCCTAATTAAGTCCATGTTTAACTTTCATTTTTTGAAGAATGCACCAGCACCAATTTCATGACAATCAATGCTTTTAGAACAAACTTTTTCACTGTCGTTAGTTTACGATGATTATGTTATGAAAAGAAGGAAAGTGGACTCCCTCTGTCCCTAATTAAGAGTCCCCTATTACTTTTCAGAACATAATCAATGTACCAAATCTCACAATAATTTACAGGTTTTGCTTGTAAATTGTGTTGAAATTGGTGGATTCTTAAGACTGTGAGAAAGTCAAAACATGGACTCTTGCATCTAAATGATGGAGCCCTACCTTCACTTTGAGACCAGCACACAACCGAAGGTACTGAATTCATGAATTTATCCTCAAAAAGGAGTTCACCAGACTTGATACTCCAAAGCCGTAAATAGCAGTCCTCTCCACCTACAGTTAGAAATATATGATTTCACAAAGAAATTATTACTAAAAGTTTGTACGAAAGTAAGTACAGGCATTAGAAATGTATGTACCTGACATAACAAATCTCTCTGATGGATCAACACCAAGCTGAACACGAGTATGGGAATTCACATTTCCTTCATAAGATTGTACAGCCCCTCTCTGAATCAGACGTTGATCATAAAGCTTGATCTGAAAGGACACGTAAGTTCAGCCATCAAAATCCGTACAAATGATTCATCTATACCTGAATGTATGTGTGGCCAGCTATGAAGCACGGACACTCTCTTGGAGGCCACGTGTCGGGCCCGACACTCTCCGATACTCTCTCCGACACTTGAATTTAATTATAGTCTCTAATACTTGATAATTGACTTAGATGTCTACTACTCCTAGTCATTGCAACATCAACTGAGAATGAGGCAACTAAACCACTTTTTATATTCCCCTTTCGTTTTCTATCATTCTATGGAACAGTTTAGTCTATGTATGCTTTTTGATGCTTTAATTATGGAACAATTTAGTGATCATGTTTTGAGTATTTGGGTTATTAATGCAATCTAGTTTCATTTTATTGAATTCTTAAATATTTACAATGTTTATTGCATATATAATTAATTAATTAAGAACGTGTCCCCCCCACGTGTCGTGTCCTACATTTTGGAAAAATTGCGTATCATGTGTAGAGTCTATGCTTCATAGGTGGGCAGTGTGTGTAATTATTATATCAAATATACTTTATTCTATAAGTAGTACAATCTATCAAATATTCAAAGTTTTCAATATTATATTTTACATGAGAAAACTGGGAGCTACTGTTGCAGGGATATAAAATGCAACATTCCTTTTTGGACTCCTTGTCCCATAGAATTTCTATATATAATTTCCTAATTTAGAAAATTTTCTTGTTTCTGACAGAACCAAAAAAATAAAGGAAGAAAGAAATGTAAGAAACACTAACCGATCCATCCATGGAGCTTGCTAAAAAGTACTGGTCATAAAGCTCAAGTGATGCCAGACTACAGGAAAACAACCAATGCAAGTGTTACAATGCTTTATAATTATACTAGCTCCGTCCCATATTAAGAGTTCACATTCTCTTTCAAAACATAATGAACTTACCAAAACTCACAATAGGGAACAAGTTATTGTTCTAAACCATTTATCGTAATGAAATTAGTGCATTCTTCAAGATTGTGGAAGTCAAGCATGGACTCTTAATTTGGGACGGAGGAGTCGTTTAAATCAGAAAAACGGAAGTCACTAACCACGAAATGGATGAAGGCATATAAATTCGTATTAGAGTGAGATATATTCCCCTTGAGCTACGTAGTAACAAATTCAGAATCCATTAGCTAAACAGGTTTCATTAAGGTGAAATCCACAAGTACAAATACTTTTGAGAACAGAAATTACAAAGGAAAAGAGAAAGAAAACACCTCAAACCACTTTTTAGAATATTTTTGACCACTTCTACTTGAAGATTCACTGGTATTACGAGAAGGGTAAGGAATTCGATGTCTACTAAGTCTAGCAGAAAATTCTTCCGGCCTCTGGCGAATATCAACGGTCACAATTGCTCCATTTCTTAGTCCACATATAACATTGTTGCCCTAGAACAACATGAGAACCCATTAAGTTGAAAAAAATTGGGTTTAGCTGGCAAAGATGGAGATTTTTCATATTTTTTCAAGAGAAAATAACTCTAGACTTAGAAAGTAGCACTAGAGTGTTATATAACATGTTCTTCTATTTTGTACTCTGTAGAAAATTTGGATAATCACTATCAGCAGATAATCCAAAGGCTTATGAAAACAAGCATAGATATAAATGAACATCAATTTTGTAAAAATTGAAGACTTAAAACAGTGACAGGTGGACAAACAACATGAGACCAAATCAATATGCATACTTGCACGGAAAATGCCCCATAACATTATTTGTATAATGGTATTCTTTTCAACAATATAGTAGCACTTGATGATTCAATTTAGGGGCTAAGGCTCCATTTGATTGCAAAGATGGAAAAGGAAAATAAATTTAGTTAGTTTGTGTGAAAAGATAGAAAATAAGGTGAGAGATGTTACTCATTTTATCAGTATATATCCCCCATCCTTCAATATTTTTTGGTGGAGAATTTTTACTCACCACCAAGCAAAGAAAATTTCTTCACGGAAAAACTTAAAAATCAAGAGGAAATCACCTCTATCACTCAACTTATTTTCCATCTTTTCACCAAAATTTATTTTCCTTTTGCACCTTGCAATCAAACGGAGCCTAAATTATGCAAAGCATGTCAACAAGAAAGTTGCAAATTAGGTGATTTCTAGATGGGCCCCCTACTTGACACCTAGAGTAATCATTTTGCGTATGGACTCAAGTACAACTTCATGATATCTTTAGGTTCATGCCACATTATCAGCCTGTATTTTTTTCCTTTAGGGCTATTATCTTGCCCATTGCACATGAAACTAGAGATTACGGAAACAAATGTTTTACGGGATTTTTTGACTTGCACCCCATATTAAATGTGAGATTAGATTTACCCCCTATTTTCAAAATCGTTAGACTTTGCCCCCTGCATGATGAATCTCAAAGAATTATGTAAAAACAGGGGGTTAAGTCAAAAAATTACATTAAAAAAATCAGACATCGCCCCACATTTTTACGTGATTCTTTGAGATTCCCTAGCATGCGGGGGAAAGTCTAATGATTATGAAAATAGGGAGGTAAGTCTAATTTTGCATTAACAATGGGGGCAAAACAAAAAAAAAGCCCATGTTCTACATCTTGACTTTTATGCTGCTGCCCACTAGATTTTGAAATGTTTGCTGAAGAAATAAACAATACAGTGAGAATGCAAGTGAAATAAAGACATCAAATATATTGTTATGGAACCTTAGACGATGTAAACAGTTACCGACTGATCATGTTGTAATGACAAAACGTCGCTTTTACAACGCAATACCCAGGATGGTGCTCCAGTTTCCAAGTTCACTAAGGAAGCTCCGAGATTGGTGCCTATATCAATCAAAAGAATTAGATATAAAGATAAACTAATTTCCCAATATTAATGCAGCTCCTTCTATAAAATTCATGCATAGTTTTAGGGGTGTTCATGGGTTGGTTCGGTTCGTTTTGAGCATAGATTTCAACTGAACCAACCCTGTCGGTTTTGTGTAGTATACTAACTAAACAGACCCCAGTTGGTTTTGGTCGGTTTGGTTGGTCAGTTTTGGTTGGTTTGGGCAATCAGCCTACTTATAATTTTGGGCCTATGGCATTCGGCATTCCTAAATTTTTTACATGGACCCTTTTTATTTTGAATATTTTACTTGGGCTTATTTTATTCCAATAAGTTGCTCCCCAGAATAAAACCTTATGTACATGCTTCACACCAATTTACACAATAGAAAGACAACATGTGTATATCTAGGTCGGGTTCGCTTTTAGACGGCTTTATACGCGAAAATCAGACACTGAACCAACCTTCTTGGCTCTTCATTTTTCCAACCAAACTGAACCGTGCACCTTAAAAACCCAATTGGTTTAGTCAGGTTCGGTTTTCCCCTTTTTTTGGGGTTTTGTGCTTACCCCTAGTTTGCTAACAGGTGATAAGATTAGTCATGAAAAGGTATCTTAAGAATTGAGGAAAAAAAGGTTTGATGATGTGAATTTTAGTCAAGCGTAAAAGATTGTCCCTTGTTATAACTAAAACGAAGTTAAAATGTTTTGGAAAAAAGAAAAAAACCTGCTCAAATAAAGCAAATATAAAGAACTAACCAATTACTGCATGGATCCCATCAGAGTTGCAATCTGCAGTCCACACGGTGCAATCAAAAGAAGTAATCTCATATAATCGTCTCGTTAATGGAAGGCTTAGATTATACTCTAACGGTTCGTTTAGGTTGAGAACATAGACGGATCCACCAGATGTTTCTGATCCAATACTCGTTATCCTGTTTATTTTGTTAAAGCCTTCCAAATACATCAAGAGAAAGATCATTTTTATAGGCAATAATACTGTACTCCCTCTGACCCAAATTAGGGGTCCACTATTCCTTTTTGATGTCCCAAATTAAGAGTCCACTCTCCTTTTCATAACATAATCAACTTACGAAAACTCACGATAGGAAACAAGTTTTTGTTCTAAACCATTAAATTTGATGAAATTAGCATATTCTAAAAAAATGCAGAAGTCAAATATGGCCTCTTAATTAGGGACTAAGGGAGTATTATGATACACAAAAAAGACCAAAAATATGAAGCAGACACCACGACCCAGAATCTAAATAGGTAAGCTAGGAATCAAGTAGCAAGCCCAGCTCTAAGAAAATCTAATACAATGCGTAGAAGTCCATGACATTACATTTAACACTGAATTGTGGAGGAGGCTCGGTTAGTAAACTTGTACGCCTTTTTTAAGAACCAAAGTTTGGTTTCTTATAGTATTATATTTTTCAAAAAACTAAATAGGGCTTGGGGACACTCCTCTTGCTTCTCTCCGTTGTATAGGGTTTTCCGCAACAAAAAAAAATTGATTGCATCACTAATTCGTTGGAATTCTCTTGATTCTTTATCATGGGATTTATAATTTCGTAGAGATTTAAATGATAGGGGAATTGGGGAATTGTTGGGCTTGGTTTCTAATTCTAATGTGTCTAGAACCAAGAGAGACACTAGATCTTGGGTGGGGGGGAAATGGGGGATATTCTCTGGTAAATCTTTCTTTCACTTGTTCATTAATTCACCGTTGCCCTATCTCTGTGCCCCACAAAATTTATATGAAAAGTTGGTATCCCTCCGAAGGTGAAAGTTTTTGCTTGGTTGGTCTCGTGGAAGAGAGTCAACTCTTGTGACCTACTCCAAAAAAGAAGGCCTAATCTAGCTATTTCTCCTTCTTGGTGTATCCTTTGCAAAAAGGGAGGGGAGAACATCGATCACATTTTATTACATTGCAATTTCACCAAGTACATGTGGAATAAGGTGTTTGGGGGTGGGTGGGGGGTGGGGGGAGGGATTTGAATTGATTGGAGCTGCCAAGCTCATGGCATGACGTGGTGGGCATGGAATGGAAATGCAGAGGGAACAAAAATAAGACAAAATCGTTGTGGAGAAGCTTCTGCTTGGCACTATCCTGGTGTATTTGGCAGGAAAGAAATGCTGGGGTATTTGAAGACAAATTTTCTAAAGCTGATTAAGTTTGAAGTAAGATCAAACAGCTAGCATCACTGTGGGCCAGCTCTTCAAATCTGTTAGGAAACTTATCAATTTCTGAGTTATGTTGTAATTGGGTGTCCGCTATGGAATTACAGTCTTATCTGTTGTAGTGGCACAAAACTGCTGCCTTGATCTTTTGTGATATTTGTGTCTTGTTATTTTTGAGAGCTTTGCGTTGCTTCAGGCATATCATTAGGGGCTTTGGTGGACTGCTGGTTCACCAATAGTGTAATCTTCATTGTAATGCTTTGATTATTTGATTTTAATAAAAGCGCTATGTTTCTGATAAAAAAAAATATCTAATTGACTGCCTAGCGCCTAACAACTTAGAGGAGAGAATTGTTCTCCTTAAATGATGTTAATGAAGAAAAAACAAAAATATTATGATGAAGGTAAATAAACATGTAATTACAACAAAAGCAGATGTTTAGGATACAAAACGTGCTGCATTGCATTGTCAGCTCTGCACACTTGTATACAAGATATGTTTGACGACATCAGAGCTGAAGCTCTAGAAGGTCTCCATAGATGTCCAGGCAGTTTGATAAAACCTGCTTGTTTTTCTACGCTGAGAGGCAATACCCGCTCTGGAATGCATTTTAGCCCGTGGTTGAATTGTCGTCGTTCAACTTTACAGGCTTCATAAAGACTGCAGAGGTCCGAAAATACAAAATATAACTTTTTGAGGAACTTTATAATAGGTAAGTTTGTGTACAAATCTCAAAGAAGAAACTTAATATTGAAAGAAGGAAAAACAAGTTTAATGTCAATCTGATATGGTAGTGAAACTGTGAGAGAGAGAGAGAGAGAGAGAGACTGCAGTTGAAAAATGTGACAATCGTGTCATGCAGAAAGGAGAGAGATTGCTGACTCTATTCTTGTTTTCAGATTCCAGATGTGGCAACTGGCAAGCAAAGTCGGCATGTCACATCAGTTGCTAAATTTATTTATTTTTTAAGAATTTTAGGTTGTAAAGTGTTATTTTTTCCCTTTCATCTGCAAACTGTTTATTGCTGATACCGTACAAAGCTGAAATATCACTCATATCATATGATTATTTCTATTAACATATCCTAGAACAAGGAAATAATGAAAATTCATATTATCCAACATTGGAATATATTCCAAATTCCTGTTTCCTGTTCTTTCAATTAGCACAGCAGACCATGTAAAAGCGGAAACAGGGAGCCAAAAAAAATATATTTCACAGTCTCCACAGTTTTAACAAGTATTTTTCAAATTTCAGATTTACAAATCCAGTACAATATAATAACTATCCAAACAAGTACTCCCTCCATTCCGAATTAAGAGTCCACTATTTTTGTCTAGGATGTCCCAAATCAAGAGTACTCCTTCCATTCCTTTTTCTTGAACATAATCAACGTACCAAATCTCATGATAGTTCACAAGTTTATTTCCAATTCAACCATTGATTATGTTGAGATTGGTGGGTTCTTAAAAATGTGCAAAAGTCGAACATGGACCCTAAATTTGGGAAGGAGGGAGCACGAAGATTAAAGTGTTAAGTGTATTCGATAATAGGGAAGTAGTTTAAAGGTCCATGCATTTTAGAGAGAATGACAAACTTATATCTTCAAGACTGAAACATTAAACATACCACAAGGAGCCATTGACACCACCTGTTAATAAAATATCGGTTCCAATCGCGCCATCTGACCTCTCTATATCAACACGTGTTTGCTTCAAAGCCCCGTCACCGATCCTTTCAGTCCCATGATACTTCCAAATCTGATGCATGAATACCATACACAACAATAACAAAATGTACAAGTTACAAACTTCAAATAGAAGGGAAAGAGCAAATGACTTCATTTATAAAAGGAAAGGAAAGACCCTTTATTTCAGAATTTAAAAAAGAAGATGATTTGAAATAGCAAAAATTCCTTGAGATCCTCTAATGTCAAAATCTCATGGGGACTTCCATGGAAACAAGATTTGAAACATAGTAAGAATTCAGCTCTAATTAACAAGGATGGCAATATGGCCCAACCTGGTGCTTTTTTACCCAAACCATCCCTAGTGGGGCGATGTTTTGAAAAAATGGGGCAGGATGAGTTTAATGTAAAAACCAGGTGTGGGTTTTGGTTGGGTTCGCATAAATTTAACCCAATTGGCCTGCGCCATCCCAAATATAGTACTTTTTTCTTTTAAAATACCTTGTGTAATATAATAATTACAATAGATCAAGGCGGGGCACCACGGGTTAGGGTTTTTCAAAATAAAACCCAAACTGAGTCTCACTGGCCATATTTATAGGTGGGTCGGGTTTGGCTAAACCCTCCCAAACCTCACCCATTCCCATCCTGACTAATTATGAACACTCACAGGGCAAGGAGGTTTGGAAAGGAAAATATACTGGGGAAAATGGACCCAAAAAAATATACCTCCCAAAAATCTGAAGCACTAAACTTGGTAGGAAAGGAAAATAAAGAAATTGAAGCATTTATGCCCTGTAATTGGAAGATCATAGTAATTTATCATCTATAAAGGTGCCCTTTCTACCCTAATGAGATAGATTACTGGAAGCCTTGTCTCATATGCCATTCAGTTCTGTAGCATAAGGTATTTAGGAACTCTTCTTCAATATTGAGTGAAGAACTACAAAACATTAATCAATGCCCTTTTTTTATTAAGCATATGTATATTTTAATGGAGGATGTTGACTGGGCAACAGGGTAATTAAAATCACAAGAGTAAATATTATGTGCGTAATGATTTAAAATCGTATATTTGATTAACATACCATAGGTTTTGATGCTTGTGTCTTTTGGTATTCCTCCTGAAAGTTGAACTTCCCTTTTCTAGAAGTGATAACATTACCGTACAGCTCCCTAACCTGAAGCAGCTTAGCAGTTTTGGTTCCTAATCTTCTATGAACATTGCTTTCCTGTAATGCAATGATTGAAAAAAGATCCCATAAGATGGTCCATTTTGAGAGAGAGGGAGAGAGAGAGAGAGAGAGAGAGAGGGAGGGAGGGAGAGAGAGAGATCATATTATGCCAAGAAAATAAATTACATCCTTCACAGATCGAACTTAAATGTTTCCACATTTAAGTTCAGAAGTAAAGAAAACGATAACATCTCGGGATGATACGGAATGAAATTATTTCAAATAAAAATATTGGGCCATGCTGAGATCAAAGATTAGTAGCTTTGCTATACATAGCATTTCATTCGATTCATTCTTTTTTTATCCTTCCAAATTATAATTACATGTACAAATTTTACCAGCATGGAGAAAAGGTAAGACTAATTATAACCGACTGCAATCTAAGGCTTTGGATTCCATGCTTTATGCTTGAGAAATAGAAACTCTAGGCTGATTACTCGTGAATGTTGAAGCCAAATGTTGCTGCAACTTCTAGGAAGCGAGAGAACACAAGATTTAAGGCTACAAGTGAACCTTTTGGATAACATCGACATATCTAACAGGATGGATTTACATATTTTAAATGTGGTCATGTGACCGCCTAAAATCTTGAAAATATATTTTTTACCTATATATATAAATATATATTGCACGGTGATCTTCAAATACAAGCTCACTTACAATCTTTTATTTTTCTGTTTTACGTAATCTAGTGCTGTTTCTTGAATCTCTACACCTTTGATTCACATCAACTTTTCACTAGGAAGTAGGAACTAATAAGCCCAGTCCGATTCCATCTACAAAACTAACACTATAAACCAGAAGTACTTGCAATTTGCAATCTTTCTGGATTTTTTTTTTCTTTTTATATTGTTCATACATGCTATTCGTAATCTTTATAATAAGGGAGAATAGTTTTTTAGCCCTAAAAATGTATAAGCCTTTTTAAAGGGTTGAGGTGAAAGGACAAGGGTTAAAAATGGGACGGTCCTATCCTTAAATGAAAGATGGCCACTTTTTATATTTTTTAAGAGTTGAGTACTCACATTAATTTGCAAAAATAGCAGTCGTAAACCACCAACATGCCTCAAGGTATATGTCTATAATTCTCACATGTTATATATTCTATTACGTGCTGAAAATCAAAATTCATGCATCACTGTTGTCTTATATACTAATTAAGATAACAAAAATCAATTGTTTTTGGAAACATGAACCAGATTCAACAAACCTAGACCTCATAGAACCTTGTAAGTTTTAAAACTCAAAAACCCGAAAGCAACAACAGCATTCTTAACTCAAAGACCAGCATATAATGTCCAATTCTGTGATAGGTAAAGGCTCATAAAAAGGGTAAAAAACGAAGCTAAAACTAGAATTAATTATGCTATCAAACTAGTGCTTGTGTTGAATTCATCAGAGGTGACGGAGGTAATAATAGAATCACCTGACTGAGCTCTGTCGCAGATTTTTTAGCAGTGGACGAGGAGGAGGAAGAAGCATTATTTCTATGAGAAGAGCCTGGAATTGGACCTTTGATAGGGAAGTACCTATTCTTCTCCGCATCATAGTAAAAACCAGGAAGATCTGCCGTCCATAAAAATACGTGTAAGTGTTTATTTTTAATTCATCATTAAGAAGACGCATAAATGATTTTGTTTCACTCCTCTTAAAGCTGAATTAATTTTTAAAAAGAATTGAGCGCTAAAAGGCAAGTCTTTTGTTGAATGCTTAATTTAATTTTATTGAAATTTTAATTCAATGGTGCTCCTTTTCTTTTCATTCATTAGTTGCTGACATACTATAATGCTTTAAAATGTCATATATTCAGCATTCGGAGCCTAATAAAATCCAACACATCTTTCCTCAGAGTTTTCATTTCATTCAGCATTAAGCATTCAAAGTTCAGTATTAAGAGTTAATCATTCAAAAGGCAAGAAAAAATAATTTCTGAAACAGTAAGAGAAGAAAAAAGATACAAAAATTAAGAGAGATAACCTTGTGGCATCGTTGAAAGAACTTGTGAGAATTTTCAGCTTCGTGAATTTAAAAAGATTTTAAGCACAAAATAGCATGTGGTGTACGAAAAATTCACAATATCTGCCTCGCCGATTGGTAGAAGAACTAGCACTGAAGATTTTGGCAGAGTATTCTAGGAGAGAGAAAGAAAGAAAGAAAGAGAAGGTCCAATAGAGAAAGAGAGTAAGCGGTGGAGGCTGATTTTATAAAAACCGATCACCGCCCGCTAGCGCCGTGGTCTGGTCTTGTTTGTACCTGCCATTGTTTATATGTTTTCACCCAAATTACCTAACTAGGGTTGGGAAATTAACCTATTCTTTGTTCTCATAACAAAATTTTATTTTTTTATAACTATAAATAGGTAAAAATCCCGTAAGTGAAAACTTCCTTTGAGAAAAAAAGCTGGAGAATAAGAAATAAGGGTTTGTTTTTTTAATTTATGTTAGCATAGATCCATTTTTATTAATTGTGTTTTAAAATAGAGTGTTTTATTAAAATTGTATTTTGTGCAAATTTAACTTTGCACAAAATCAAAAAATATTGCAATACAAAAAATTTAGAGGTAATTGGGCACAATGACTCATTCTAATAATAACAAAATTATATAGGACATTTACAAATTAGCTATGTAAATTAAGGACATTATACCAAAAAGACACTAATACCCTTTTTTTATAACCTCTCTACTTCTTTGTATTATAATGATGTAATGTTAAGGAAGACTTTTGTTTTGAAGGAAAAGAGTAGTGTTTATATTGGAAGCAGCACCGCTGTAAACCGCCAGAGGGAAATTAAGAGAGAGAGAGAGAGAGAGAGAAGAGGGTTTATTCAAGCTTGCATAGCTTAATTAGTTAGGCTGGTATAAAGAAGAATGATAAGTTTAAGATAGATAGATAGATAGATAGATAGATAGATAGATAGATAGAAGGATGGGTTTGTTGATCGAATTAGTACTGGATGAGCTTGTGGCGGAAGAAGCTGGTGATTATGATCTCAGTGATATGGGAAGTATGGGAACACCTGTTGCTCACACCCATCATAAACTGAATGAAACAGACACAAAATTAATTAATTAATTAAGATCAAACTTGAAACAAAGAAAGAGATAAAAAAGAGAGAGATTTGGATGGATTCAAAGTAGGTGAGGAAGGAGGCGTTGGATTGGCAACGGCCGGTTAAGGGATCGCCGATTGGAAAGTTGGCTTTAGAGAGAAGGAAGAGTTTTTTGTTTCCTCTTTTCTATTATGGAGGAAGAAGACCTTTGATGACGGATGTGATTATTTTTTTTAGCACCAATGGTGCTAAACCTGTATTAGTACCAATACAAAATAGAGAACAACAAAATTCATGGTGCTAAAATTATTTTAGCACCACATTCAATTATACATATCATGGTGCTAAATGCATCTAGCAACTAAAAGGTGCTAAATGCATTTAGCACCCCTGGACAGCCACCAGAAGGTGCTAAATGCATTTAGCACCCCTGGACAGCCACCAGAAGGTGCTAAATGCATTTAGCACCCCTGGACAGTCACCTGAACAGCAACCAGAATGTGCTAAATGCATTTAGCACCCCCTAGACAGTCACCAGAAGGTGCTAAATGCATTTAGCACCCCCTGGACAGCCACCAAAAGGTGCTAAATGTTTTACGATTGCATTTGCTGAAGAAACAAAAAACAGAGAGATGAGAACGATGCTCCAGGGAAAACCAAAAAGATTATATCAACCACTAGTATAATGATGAAAAATTGGGAAATAGAGAGAGAAAAAGAAAAGAAATGAGAAAGAAGTATATTTTCTTTAATGTAGATATGGAAGAAGGGTTCTTCCTTCAGTCAAGACTCAAAATTTTTTTCTTTCTTTCTTGTTCACTGTGTGTGTTGTTGTCTCTACACTCAAAACGAGAATACTGTTCATGGAAAGAGTTATAAGATGATTATTTTAAGGGTATGTTTGTCCATTAACACTTATCATTTTTCTTAAAATGAATTAATATTATGAAAAATGTCCTTATTGTAAAACCAAATTATGAAATTGGTACTACTTCCCTTTGTTAAATATGAGTCTGTCCTTAGAGTTATAAAACATTACGAAGCGAGGTCATATAACCCATTATCTCAAAAATTTAATGCAAAATTTTGTTCCGTGGGAAGTAACTCTAATGCAACGTTAAATATACACTAATACACAACAAACTATTAAAAAAAGAAGGGTTAATTACCGTTATGTATGGTGTACTTTACACTTTTTTTTACAATTTAGTCATTATAATTTATTTATTTTGGTTAAAAAGAAAATGTACTTTTTGCTTGGTTTTGTTTTTGTCATTCATCTTAACACTGTTTTACATCCGTCGGTGTGAATTTGACACGGCAATCATATGTATTTGTTGGCATTTATAATTTTTAGTGTGGCGGTCTATGTAAGCAATCCACAACACCATTTATCTCACATCTTCATCTCGCATAAAATTCAAAACTTAACATATGATTAAGTCAAAGAACAATATATTACTCAATTTAGGTATTGTTTGATAACACCACTTAAATCTAAAAAAGATTCAAATTTAAGTAGTTGTAAAATGTTTTATTAACCAAAAAAAACTAGGTGCCAACTTAGTTTTTCAAACTTAAAACTGAATTTTTTTATCAAAAATTTTATGTGATAAATTTTTTACTTAAAACTGCAAATTTAATTTTAAAAAAGTATAAAATATCTATTTTACCCTTTCGAAAGCTCACCACTTTAAAGAAAAGACTTGCTCAAAACACTCTCCTCTTCCATGGGCAGATCTTCTCTCTGATACTATTCCATGTAATCTTCTATTTACACAGCGGTTTGATATTTGCTAGTCCACGAAGTAGAGTCATAAGTATTTAAGACCAAAGCAATGTCAAAATCTCGTGTTCGGAGATTGCTTTAAACTGTGTGATTTGAATGTGCTTTTAAGAGCAAAAGCACGTGTGACTGTATCCCTATGCTTTCAGTTATGTCTCGTAACAAATTGAAAAAATCTCACTTATAATAGGAGTCAACTACAAAGGTATTTTATGCATTTTTGAAACCCTAACTCCAAATATGCTAATTGGAGCTGCAGAAATCCGGACTTTTGCTAATTAAAAATCTTAAGGTGCATTCAACAGAACTATTGTAGTTGATTCAAGGATTTGAAGATATAATTATCAATGCTTAATTAATTTTATTTTGATATTAAATTATGTCTTTATATTTTAAAATTTTGTCAAGTTTATAAATTCTATTTTATGAATTTTTGCATTTAGTGAAGTAATGGCAATTAGTAATTTTCACAAATAAAATGGATCAGCTTGGTTGAAAAGTTTAAACTATATAGTCTTTTTTATTTTTATTTAAAATTATGTGATCTAAATAAATTAATAAAGGCAAAATTATTGTACTAAAAAAATTTAATTTTGGGATGTATTATATTCAAACAAACAATATTATTTAAGATACAATTTTCATAATTAAACAAATAATTTTTTTAATTTCAATTTTCATTTTTTTTTTAGCCAACGCTGCCTTATTTTCAAATTTTTAATAAAATTGAACAAACCTAAACATAATATTAGGGATTAATTACCCAACTGATAGCTACCAGGTAGGTGCTTGGAGTTAGACTGTGCACTGACGGGGTCACGGTAGAGGGGTTCTCGGATATGGCGGTAAGGGGGAGGGTTTTCGACAGCTGCAAGTGAGCAAGAAGGCGGCGATGTGATTAACGTATTTTTATGAAATTCAAAATACGTTAAATTTAAAATAAAATACAATGTAAGAGTTTATATATTTAAAATTTACCAATAAAAATTTGTATATTTAATATTGAAGAAATAAAGTTACGTGTAAGACTAAAATTATAGAAAACTATTATAATCCACTTTTTTTACTCTTATTATAAAATTTTCACATTATTCTTAAAACTATTTTATTTTTTCTAAGGGCAATTTTCTATCTATATTATAAGATGTATTTTTTTTCTTTATTTTGTTATTATTAACTAATGGTCAAAATTTGTTTACAAACCAAAAAGAAATGTAAATCCTTTAGATGCGTTTTCTATCTATATTTTTTTATTATCTTTTTTCACCTTAATATAATAATAAATATATATAATTTGAAAATTGAAATACAAATTTCAAAATTTTCTCACTTTTTCCCCTCACAATTTTTTTATAAATACGAGAACATTCTTTCTCTCTCACCAAGCTAAACACCCATCAAAATATTTGAAATTTTATAATCTTTTTATTGTTTACTCTTTTAAAGAATGTAATATTTTGTGGTTTACTTTTTTTTTTGAAGGTATATATATGGGTTTATGTAACTCATTTGAATAATATATATATGAGTGTTCATTTTTTATTAGCAATTATTAACTTTTTTAGTTGAAAATCGCAGCTTTATTTAATAATGGTGCATATGCTTTTGAATTTTTCTCTTTATATGTGTTGAATATCCATTTTATTTTATAGTTAATAGGAATAGGAATAAAAAAAATTATATGCATGCATGTGAGTTTTATACTTTTTTGATATCCATGTATAATATTATTTTGTTCGATTTTTACCCCCCCTCTCTTCATGTATGTGAGTTTTGTTAACCCCCCGTAGAGTTGTTTACCATTTTATCACTCAAGTTAACCATTTTACACTCAAATTAATATGTTTTTTCATTTACGATTCAAGATTTGGCATGAAAACTCGTAAGTCCTACCTAATGACATTCTTATTTATGACTAGATATTGCCCGTGCTGTAAACCTCATGTTCGAATTGTACATGTTTTTATGCCATTAGGTGAGGCTTACTAAATTCACATAATAAACTATCATAGATAAAAATATTTGGTAACTTTAAATTTAGAATACCGAAATTTACTAAGAATTTCTATTAAATTTACTAAGATAAACTATTAAATTTAGAATACTGAAATTTACTAAAAATTTTCTAGGTCAAGTTCTAATAAGTGTCACGAATAAGAGTAATAAAATACCATTAGAGACCAATATTTTTATTGTAGCAACATTGGTCAAATAAATTTCGACAAAGTAAATGTGTTATGGCGCCACACACTAAACAACACAAGATGATAACTGTTATTGTGTCACATCTCCCTACCAAATTTTTGATGTAACAAGCAAGGCAATTGGATATAGAAATTTTATAAACGAACATTGCACATAAGTACCTGTGGTGGCGCCTTTAATTAAGGTGGGCACTATTCGCACACCACAAATTACTTGGTTTTGGACCATTTCTTATAAACACTCCAAAAGGTAAGTTACTTTCTCATCTCCACTCCAAAATCACTTTCACCACTCTCACTATTATACAAAGTAATTAACTAATTAAATACATTAATTAATAAATTAATTAAGTTAATTAAATTAAAAAAAACAAAACCATTCCACCACTCCCCCTTTTCAAAACACGTACGCTCTCTTCTCTCATTACACTCCCTCATCGTAACCTCTCTCACCCACTCCTCCTCACAGACTCACCCATTTCTCAGTCAATCATCTCCCTCATCTTCGTCTTCACCATCGGCATCATCATCTCCTTGCTTCTGTCTTCAGCATCACCAAGTAAGTTAAACATTTTGTCCTATTTTGACCTAATAATGGTTTGGTTAATTGTGGTTGTAACCTATGCCAAAATTTACCCAAAAATAAAATTTTTTTATTAAGAAGTTTAGCATCCTAACCTTTCAAAGGAGAGGTTTAAACACAAGCTTTTTTTCTTTTCATTCTTTTCTCTTAAGTTAGATATTGCTATGCATGTCAGATTATTACATCAGTCACCGCATGTCCAACGAGAAAGTAAGTCTCACTCCCTGGACATCCGGCATCTAGTTGCACCGTAGTCACCCAATGTCTAGCGAGTAAGACTTACTGCTTGCATATGTTTTCTTGTTTTATGGATGCAATTTAAGGTTCGAAGTTTTGTCTTCTTAAGTATCATTCTCAAGGGGCTTTACGAGGTTCTGGAAATAAACAAAGGAAATGTTAATAGACTTTTCCTTTTGTGTATATGCTCCTTAAGATCTTATAATCATACGATAGAGTGTAGACCTTTCTTAAATTTGTTAAATGTTCTTTCATTGGGATTCAACTTCAATAATTTTATTATATTTCCTCCATCTTGGTAACTGTGACTTAGCTTTATTCTGAACTTATGGTCATATGTATGTGTGTATACTATATGCATATGGCTTAGTGCTATATTTAGCTACAATATTTTATAATATTTTGCTTTTAAAGAAAAAAATGGGGTAATTCATATTTTTGGGTACTCCACTACTCCATCCCTGATTAAGATCAATCCAATGACTGATTATTATTGTTTTATGTTATTAGATATGACGAATAACAATCCAATGACAGCCGCGGAGAGGCAACGAAAAGTAAAGTTTGTCGCGGCACTAAAATTGTTTATTATACCTTCATTTTAATTATTTATTGACTACATATACTTTTATTTTAATTCTTTATTAACTACTATACTCGGTCCCATTATTTATTTTAATGTAGGACCAATCTGAACAATTGAGTATAATTAGCCATTGGAACAAGCAATGCAAAAGAAGAGACATGCGGATGCCCCGACAAAGACTACAAGTACAACAACAAAAACCTCGCCAGGATGCAGATCCGCTAGAAAAGCCAAAGCCCCACCACAAAAGAAAATAAAGTAGTTATTTTTGTATAAATGTAATTGCGTTTGGCTTAATGTAGTCACGTTTGGTACTTCTTTTTTGTTAATGTATTTGCTTTGGATTTGGTACATGTGTTAGGCTTAATGTATCTGCTTTGACTTAATGTTCATGTATTACATTATCTAAGTTCCATTTTTGGATAATGAAAAATACTGACATGCATGTTTTGATCATTTATTTTTTATTAATTTATCCTAATTATTGCAAAGAAGAAGAAGAAGAATTTACCTATATTACTAGTATTAGAAGAAGAATTTGTTATCCCCATGTCCTAAATTGATAATGCTCGCTAGACATTGGGTGATATGTACGCAAACAAAAGACGAATGTCTAGCGAGTAAGGCTTACTTTTTCGCTAGACATGGGGTGGCTAGGGTGCACCTAAAATGAATAAAACCTACTGAAAAATTTACTAAGCTTGATATCTAACGAGTATATTACTCGCTAGACATTAGGCGACTATGGGAAAACCAAAGGACGGATGTCCAGTGGGTAAGGCTTATTTTCTCGCTATACATGGGGTGGCTGGGGTGCACCTAGAATGAATAAAACCTACTGGAGCTTACTTTCTCTCCCGTTATGTAGTGAATGAGGCTTATATTTTGTTCCAAGTGAAAAGTAAATCAAATACACTCACAACAATAGTAAATTATGTATCTTTAAAAGCAATTATATTATGAGGACCCTTCACATATTCGGATCAAAATGTTGTCATTCATATAAAAAAAAAGGTATCAAACACTTTCTATGCAATAAAAAGTTACATATTCGGATCAAAGTGTTGTCATTCTAACAAAAAAAATAAAGGTAATACCAAATTACCAAGTAATGTATTCAGTTAATGAAAACCCAAAAACAAATTTGTCCTGCTCGCTACATGTCTGGTAATTATACCTATCATACTCGCTTATCATGAAGCGAGTTACAGGCTAGGACTGTCTACTGATGTCTAGCGAGTGGGCATGACAGCAAAATTTTCCTATGTCGCTACATTTTCAACGAATGAGCTACTATAATTCACTCCATATCAAGCGGCTGTCACTGTATTTCCAGTTATGTGTACTCTGTTCAATGCTTTAGAGTGTTGTGTATGTATTCATTGCTTAAAAATGCAAAAAAGAAACACAATGACATACAAAACACTAAGCATATCTCTCCTCCATCATCCTTTTCTTGTATATCACCTTTAGGTTCTTCATTACCTTTCATTTTTAACTCTATGGTGTTCTCACCACTATTCATGGGTCTAGGGTTTCTTGCTTACTTCCACAAAATATTGCTTTAATGCTTGATTTTCTTCAATCAATGAAAGTCTTTGTACATTTCAATCAAGAAGAGGAGAAGAAAAGGAGAGTCCAGCGATTTTGGCGTGGTGGAGCATTGGAGGGGAAATCAAACGTGAGATATCATTAAATTCCATTTGAATTTGACAAAGTAATTATAAGTTAATGTAATATGTAATTAGGAAGGTTAATTTTAACTTTAGGTAAATAACCATTGGGTAAAAATATAAATGAGTGGTGTGCAAATAGATAACTAATGCATTTTTAATAATGGAGTATTACCAAGTAATTCTTGGTGTGCAAATAGTGGCTGCCTTAATTAAGCCATAGCTTAATGGAAGCAAAGCTATGCTACTAATTCTCCCCCCCATACTGAAACGACCCACAATCGCTTCACTAATTGGGTTTTTCAGAAGCTTCAACTCTTGGTCTTTAGCCATTAGAAATGCATCTTCACCTCACATAGCCTTACACCTTTACTCCCAAATGCAACGCCAATCCATCCCTTTTGACAGCTTTTCCATTCTCTTCACTCTTAAATCATGTACCCATTTGTTGAACCTCTCCACTATTCGTCACCTCCATGCCCATATCCTCAAATTGGGTTTCAATTACCATGTTTATGTAGCAACTTCACTTCTTCATTCGTACGTTGTCATTTCTTTTGATGATGCCCGTTACCTGTTCGATGAAATGCCTGAGAGAAACACAGTCACTTGGAATACAATGATTACGGGGTATTCGAGGTCAGGGGATGTTGAAAAGGCGTGGAAAGTGTTTGGGGAAATGCCAGCGAGGGATCTTGCTTCTTGGTCTGTCATGATTGCAGTGTATGTGAACAACGGATGTTGGGGTAAAGGATTAACACTCTTTCAAAAGATGATGTTGAATGAGAAACTAAAGCCTGATCAAGTGACCTTGGGTTCTGTCTTAGCTGGGTGCGGGCAAATGGGTTCAATTGGGTTGCTTTTGGGAAAATCAATCCATGGCTTTGCAACCAAGAATGAGTGGGAGCTGAATGTGGAACTTGGCACTATTTTAGTTGACATGTATGCCAAGTGTGGATTCTTGAAGAATGCTTGTAAAGTGTTTGATGTTATGCAAGAGAAGAATGTCATGTCTTGGACTGCATTAATTTGTGGGTCTTCCCAACATGGATATGGCGAAGAAGCGTTATCTGTGTTTGAGAAGATGATTGAAATGGGTGTAAAACCCACTGAATTAACCTTCACAGGGGTTCTTAATGCTTGTGCGCAAACAGGGTTGGTTAAGGAGGGCCGTCGATTTTTCAAAATGATTGAAGAGTACGGATCTGAGGCCAAGAATTCAGCACTATGGTTGTATGGTTGAATTGTTTGGTAAGGCAGGGCAATTAGGGGAAGCTTACGAGGTTATTAATACTATGCCATTTGAACCCAATGTTGTTATTTGGGGTTCATTCTTATCATCTTGTAAGGTTCATAAGCAGTTTGAGTTGGCGGAGAGAGTGATCAATAGGGTTCTTGCAGTGGTGAGGCCGGAGAACAATGGAGGGGTTTATTCTCTCATATGTGATTTGTATGTTTTGTGTGATAAGTGGGATGAGGCAGAAAAGATGAGGAAATTAATGATCAACCAAAATGTGATGAAGGCAAGAGGATCTAGTTTCATTAGAAGTGGAACTGCGTAAACGGTTTTTGCTGTTTATATTTTTGGAACTTCAAGAAATTCAGTTAGGGTCCATAAAATGTTTTGGAAGCAAAGCCTGGATATGATTCAATTGAAAATGGGTGCTTTTCATTGTTGTGGAAAGGTGGAAAGTGGTTTTTTTTTTCATGATTCTTATGATTTTGTACTCAACTTAAAACAAGATGGCGAAGAATAGAAAGTGGAAGACCGGAAGGAAAAGGAAGAGGAATTGAGATACTGCTAGACAAATTCTCAGTACTTAAAAGCTCTAAACAATATGGATTGAATATTTAGTTGCCTCATATAATTTGCTTTGTTGAATGTATGGAAGATTTGTTATTACGGACTAATTACTGTGTAAACTGTAAAGCTCCCATGTTTGATTCATAAGTTGAAGTTTTCTATTTATGCCTTCCTTGCTTTTTTGAGCATAATTTACCTCATTTCTCCTGGAGTATTATGCATTAGAATCCCAAGTTTTGAGTTGATGGGTCATGGGTGTTTGTTAAAGTTTTATTCTTAGTTTTTGGATTGAAAATCAATTTCTTTAAAAACATAAATACAATATATTTTTTTTTTGATCTCCCCTCTCCTTTTGTGACCTAAAAGTCTGTTTTTCATTCTATTCTTTCCCACGGAAAATGCCAAAAAATTCATTTTTACCATCATTATTGTTGTTTGATTACACCAGAATTTCAGGGAATTTAGCCTACTTGTATCCTTTTCAATGGTATTTAAAAACCACGTCCCTCCTAATTGTTTGTCTGCACGAAAGAAAAATGAAAGGAGGACAAAGCATCAATCTTCAAGATTCTAAATCCTAATGTTCTGTTCTTGGGTATATGTTAAGGTTTCAAAGCCCTACTAACATGGCCAAAATGATGTGGGTCAACTTGGAGCAGTGTGACAAATAACCCGAGATTGGGAAATTAAGGGCGGAAATATTGGCATTCCAAATATCTCTTGAAAACATTTACTTTTCTTTCGGTCTTTAACAACCGAGTAAGATATATGTTATTCAATTATAAAGGACTGAGTATAAACTTAATAATACCTTACTCGGTTGTCAAAGACCAAGTATATATGTTTATATTCGGTTCTTTACTTGGCTCTTAAGAACTGAGTAACAGACACCTTACTCAGTTGCGAACTGAATGAAAGTGAGAGTGTTATCAAGTATTTTTTTGGTGTCAATATATCCACCCGAAATTAATGATACATGGTTTATTCTTCATACTAGATGCATTGATCCATCATAAAGTTCATAATATACAATTCATTAACGTACTTGAGACAATTATCTGCTTGATAAAATTGATAGAAGTATCTTTTTCCTTTACATTAAATTCGACTTTCCCCTTATTTGGGCCTCTAGTTGCCTTCTGCTACTCAGACTGAATGGTGCTGGCCCAGTCTGATGTATGTTGGACTCAAATAACACAAGCTCTTTATTATAAAATCACAAGCTTATCCTCTTTCTATCATCTCCCTGGTTGGTGGAGACTAAAGAGATGAGCTCACTCCCATTTTCCCTTAGCTCTCAAACACCCGCAAACCTCACCAAACCTATTGCTCCATTACTCAGAAACTTACACACCACTGAACCATTAGCCATTAAAATCTCAAACCACCAAAGCACCTCTAATTCTCCCCTGCTTCTGCAGTTACATGAAGAAAACTCATCTTTGTTAAAGAGAAGAGAAACCATTGGCCTTGGCTTGTCCTTGGGTTTTCTTGATATTCTTTTACAGCCACAGTCCTCTGCAGCGGCCGAGGTAGCAAGTCCTCCATGTGAGCTGACAGTGACACCTTCAGGCCTCAGCTTTTGTGATAAGGTGGTTGGGTCTGGAGCTGAGGCTGTTAAAGGACAACTCGTTAAGGTATCAGAACTGTTACATCTTGATATTTATGAGTACGATTCCATTTGTTAAATTTGTGTTTGATTGAAAAGTTGAAAAATGATTGAAAATATCGGTAATTTACAAGAACTTGGAAAAAGAAAGGAGTGATTAGGTGAGATATTCTATTACCCTTTTGGTTTCTCCAGGGAATCTGAATCATGGGGCGATAAGTAATAAAATTTTCCCTTGGAAAAAGAGGAAAAGATGGAAATGTAACTCACCAAATCACTCTTCTTGTTTTCCAACTTTCATATATTGGCGGTGTTTTTAATTGGTTTCCAACATTATTATCAGAGGTTGATTTTTTTTTATTTCTTTATTTTTTTAAAAAAAAAAAAAACTACCCTAATTGTTGAGTTGAATGTAAATGACAATGGAGTTTGTTGTACTTGTAAATTCATGCAGGCACATTATGTGGGGAAATTGGAGAATGGGAAGGTGTTTGATAGCAGCTACAATAGGGGGAAGCCTCTTACATTTCGTGTTGGTGTTGGTGAGGTACTACTTACTTCAATCTTTATACTCTTTGCGTCTTATTTTTCTTTTAGGAACATCCCGAATTAAGAGAATCAATTCCTTCTTAGGACATCATGTACCAAATTGTATGATAAAAAGTATTAATGTGGATAATTTAGAGTGATTTTGTATTTTTGTTTATACTACACTACATATAATGGGCCACAAAAGCATAAATCAATGTAGAATGCGCCTGCAACCCGGTCTATTGCTTGGAAGGCAATTATCCTAACCGTTGGACTACAAATGCGCAATGTTTACATTCTGGATTTATCTAATATTTCAAGGAAAAAAAGCCGCACTGGCACCTTTGGACATTTTTTTGCACTGATGCAAGAGACACTGTATTTTGAAAACATGGGAATGTTTATTCTTTTTGGTATTTTCCGTTTTTAATTCTGCTTTGTTCACTTTTATTTTGAGGATTCTTTTGCGTGAAAATCCATCTCAAACTCTATGAAGTTGCATTCATGACACATTTGTCCTCGGCTTATGACTGCTGCTTTACTTAAAAACATTCAAAAAGAGAAAAATGTATATATATATATGTGTGTGTGTTTGTTTGATAGGTCATTAAAGGCTGGGATCAAGGTATTCTAGGTGGAGATGGAGTTCCTCCAATGCTTGCTGGTATGTCTATATTCAACCCATAGACATGTTACTTTTGTATACACACATATTCTCATATATATACATTTGCTGCAAATGATCCCATGAAGACCAAGTAGACAATTATATTTCAAGCAAATTTCATCAAAAAATTTAATCTAAGAATGGGTGAGATGAACATCAAAATTTCCAATGGCTGAAAATAAACATGCATCAAACTTTACCCCTTTCTACATTAACTGATTTAGTGAGATCTACCAATCGTAGATCTCATCTCCACCAAATTTCACTAAATATTCATCCATCTCCGACAAAGGACAATTCTTCTTTCTAAAGGATCGTCCTCTCTAGAGAGGATTTGTATATATATTTATACAGAAATAAGAATCCAATATCATCTTGTACGAAAATATGTGCCTTGGAATACATGTTAATTAGAATTGACGTTGTTCTTTCTATATTTGGATTCGTAACATGTTCCCTTAAACAACACATTAACATGATATATATGTACAAACATACTTGGATATACATATATTACATTGTTCTTACTTTTGACAATATTGAAAACAAGATAGAATCATAGAATTTACTCCAGCTTGACATTATATTAGGAGGAAAACGTATACTAAAGCTTCCCCCAGAACTAGCATATGGCATGAGAGGAGCAGGCTGTAAAGGAGGTACTTCATCAAAATTTTCTTATCACTTAATTCCTCTATATCAGTTGTATCTTTAAGGTATATATGTTTAAGTTCTCAATTGTTATGTTTTCAGGTTCCTGCATTATTCCGCCAGATTCAGTTCTTCTTTTCGATGTTGAATTCATAGGCAAGGGATGAGATTCACATTTCTTGCTATCCAGATAGAGTGAAATACTTGGGTGGAATATGTTATTGGCTCTTAATTTTGTACATTGGAGGCAACCAAATTTGGTGTAAGAGCATGTACATACTTTGTCAAGAACATGAATTCATACAATTGAAGGAGTTCACATATTTCTTTCTATTTCATTTCAATCACTTGAATTAGGGACTTCTGCGCAGTACAAGAGTAGATTCTTAAAGCTGATATAAGATTTTCTCAAATCTGAAGAAAGGGGAAAAAAAAAAAGAGTTAGTAATACTTTTGACTCCCGAAGAATGCGAGTAGTGCCACTTTTGTCCCTAGTATTTCGATTTGGGCGCATTAAGCCCAAAGGTTAAAAATTGTTTGAATGTAGTCCAATTAGTAACTTCTGTTAAGTTTTTTTACTGGAATTAACATGTGGGGCCATATAATTTCTTTTCCATTTTTTGGTGAAATTTTGCATCGCAATTTCGGACATCTAGATGATCGAATTTGAAAAAGTGTTGAACTGCAAAATTGAAGCTCTTGAAATTCTCTTTGTGATGCACTCAAGAAACCTATGACTCAGAGTCTCGGCGAAAAAATTATGCTTTAAAAATTATTTGAGTCACTTTAGGTATTTTTGAAAAAATATTGAAATGCAAACTCATTTTTTCTCTCTCTAAACCTATTTTCTCCATATAATTTACATTCAAATAATTTTATTCAATTTATCTATTGCAAAAATTTAATGAATGATAAACCCAGTTGAGGCCTATTTCTTCTTTTAGTTAATTTTTTGTTTTTTTTGCTTAATCTTTAAAAAACTTAATTATTGAAAATCTATAATTGAGGAAGGCTAAAAGTAAAACGGTTGATCAAATGTATTGAAGCCAACAACCCTAAAGAATGGATATCATCATCGTCCATTTTACTTTTATCCTCCATTAATTATATATTTTCAAAAAATAATTTTTTAAAATATTAAAACAAAAAAACTTTAAAATAAAAAGAAGAATTAAGTCGTAATTGGGTATAACAACCATTAAATTGACAACACATAAATTGTGTAAAAAGATCTTAATATAAATTATATGGAGAAAATAAGCATAGAAATTAAAAAATCGCGTTACAATGCTTAACTTTTTTGAATTTGTGATATAAGATACATTAAGTAATTCAAATAATTTTTAAGGCAATTTTTTTCCCCGAGACTTCAAATCACGAGCTTCTTGAGTGTATCACAAAGAGAATTTCGAGAATTTCAATTTTGCAGTTAAACATTTTTTCAAATTCAATCATTTAGAGGTTCGAAATTGCGACGCAAAATTTTATTAGAAAAATATAAAAGAAATTATATGACCACACATGTTATTTCCACTAAAAAACTTGACATAAGTTACTAATTTGATTACATTAAAATAATTTCTAAACTTTGGGGTTTAATGCGCTCAAACCAGGGTTGAAGCCATGTAAAGACCATGGCCCCACTTGGATTCATAAATTTTGATTGAGTATATGGGTTTTTATGCGACAGTGCAAAAATGAGGGGGCTCCTGTGTAATTAAAAAGTTTAGTGGTTGAGGGGGTTTTTGTGCGTTAAGATGTACAAATTCAGGGGCATCGTTTTGTAATTTATTATAGGACTGGTGTATAAAAGAAAAAAGTTTAGTGGGTGAGGTGTTTTTGTGCGATGAAATGTATAAGTTTGGAGGCTGGGTTTTGTAATTTATTGTAGGGCTAGTGTATAAACAAAAAGTATAGCAGGCAGTCTAATTTATTTCAGTCGCCCTTTTTATTTGTTTGAAGTGCAGCCGCATCATTAGCACCATTGCACAAGCGCACTCCGCTTCCTTTTTCTTCTTTTGCGACTCTGAGCCTCTTAGGTTAGATTTATTTTTTATAATCTTATACTATTTTTTTTTTAAAAAATTGAATATTAAGATTTAGGTGTTTTAATGTTTTTTGCTTCGTAGATTGGTTTTTTAATATTTGTTTGTTGGTTATAGTAGGTTGAATATTGAGTTGATAAAGATATTTTAAAATATATAATTAATTTTAATATATCATATTTTAACTTTTTCGAAACATCGAAATATAAAAGAGAAGTATTTTAGTAAAAATTTGGTCTGAAAACATAATTATTAAATTTGGTTCAATATTAGCTTAGAAAAAATTTGGCCCACCAAGAAATTATTCCTGAGTCCGCCGGTGGCCCAAACCAAAACATTGGAGGCAAAAGTAAAATTACTAGCATACTTCAAGAGTCAAAAGTGTTACTAACTAAAAAAAAAAAATTTGTTAAATGCAGAATGCTAAACTCGTTTGTTTAATTTTCGATACATTTACTTATACATCTAATATTTGACATTGATAGGTGGGGGGAGGCAACTGAGGTTCCCAAGACACTCTTGCCTACTTTAGCCACATTGCTACACCCCAAGAAAATAGGATTTTATTGAAGAAGGTAGATTTAGGAGTAAAGTTGGTTGTACCGTGATAATTGATTCATTGAAAATTTATGCAATCAGACACAAAAAAATCTAGAAAATATGATAGACTGCATTTTCTATGACAAAAGAAGTGCAATCAAACATACAAACAAATGACTAGTAAATGTAGTAAAATTATATCACATATATTTATATCAAAATTTTGAAGCAGCAAAAGGAGTTCAAATTTTCAAACCTAGCAAGTCAAACCAGTTATGTAGCAATACCAAAAACATCAAAACTAAACATTACAAGTGAGTAATACAATGAATTCCTGCTCTTTTCTAATCAGCCATCCATTCTTTGTTGGCTTATGAATATATGTCAAATGGGAATAATGAGTCAAAAAAACGTGTGCACACTGAATGAGTACCGTAGTGCATTGTAAGATTGTATTCTCAGCAAACGTACAACCATGTAATACATTTTGGGCCTCATGCGGTGGACGTACACATTTTTTCAAATCTTTCATCACAATAGCCTGCTGAGGGACTTGATTAGCAACTTTAAATTCCGTCTAGTTGCTTCATCACCCGTAAACCCCACGATATCTGAGCTTATACTCTGCAATGGTGGCACCATGGTCAATAGTTAAGAGGAAATGTGAAACGGTAAAAACGACAACAAAATTATATAAGGGTCCGTTTGATAAAAAGTTAGAGCATTATTGAAATTGATTTAGTGAGTTGTTCTCCATCTTTTCCTTATTTTCCATGGAAAAAAAATTCTTACCAGCTACCCAAAGAATTTAATTATACGGTACACCCGAAACTAAATAGAATATTTCACCAAATCAATTATTACTTTTTCCAACTTCTCATAATAATGAATAGTATTTTTCAGTTTCCAACCATTTTTTTAATCAAACATGCCCTAAAAGCAAAAAAGGTGAAAGATTTGTGAAAGTGGATCAAGAACCTCAACGTTCTTCAAAGTGAAAATGAGGGTATAAATGGACTTCCGAATCAATTCAGTGTTTTCTGGGGTCATTATGGATGAGTGCACCCTTCTGCAAGACAAGGAAATATCAAACCAGTGTAAGATTATAACATAGAAGGCCCATTCAGTTTTGCTACAGTTGACATTGTTTCTCTGGCAGGGGCAGATTTGGAAATTGAAGCAAAATTCAACCATACATTGTTATTGCAGTTTGAAGATGAATATGTCAAAAATTGAGAGAGACAAGTAACCATTTGATTTCATAAAAGTTGGAAGAGTCATTTTGGGAGATGAATTTCCTCTAAACAACATTTCCACACAATTTGTCCTGAAATTGAGCGCGGGTAATTTGAGAACAGGTCCCAAGATATTTCCTTTGTATTATCATTATAAACTGTTTCTCCTAGGCTCTTTACTGCTACTTGGTCTTTGAGCCGTCTTGAGGGTTTTGGCCCAATCACTTCCTGTCTTTCAGAGCCTCGATCTGCTTTACTATAGGCCTTGCCTATCTCTTTAAGTTCAACTAGACCTTGGAAAGCCTAACGCTTTCCCAGATTTCAATTATAATAGCTATTACTCTGCATTAATTATTTATAAGACCATGGATAGCTCTTGGGACATACTATTCTTCGAATAATAAAAAACCAGCACCAGCTCTACTGCACCTTGCTCTATTCATGTTCAATCCAAAAATTCAATAACAAGGATAGAAATTCAATAACAAACAGTATCAGTTGTCCCAAGGAATCAACCCCCAGCTCATTTCACCAAACAAATATATATACATATACATACAAAACCAATCATGACTAAACTAAATCATGACCAGTTTCTAATCAATGGGAGTATCAAGCTCAAGTCAAAGAAGATTGTTAAGGGGACTAAATGGTTTTAAACAATAAATAGCAACCAGCTAACCAACGATGGTCGAAATGTGATTTACAAAAGAATAGCTTGTTTGAGGCAAACTGCTTTAGCTACACGTTGAAGTCATTCTTGGGGCAATTGGCAAATTAAAACCTCAGTTCAATTTAATCATATAATGTTGGGTGCATGCAAATAAGCAATAAGTGAAGAAGACATTCAATCAATTCCTCTATAACTGATAAGTGAAGAAGTCATTCGAGATCTAAAGGATACTCAACTCGGATCTGGGATACAACTTCAGATCAAACTGGTTGGCATTTCCTTAAGTCTTTAGCATTATTTAATTAACAAAATTAAAAGAACAAAACAAAAAGGAAGAACCGAACTAAAACCTTCATGTATGACTGAACTAAGAGTTGAGATACTTCACCTTAAATCATCGGATGCTTGTGTAAGGCTTTTGGTTAAACTCTCAACTTCTGTCAGCAAACCACCATCACGAACCTCGGCAAGCAAAGGTTGAATATCTTCGGCCATGGCTTTGATCTGAGACATCACTACATCAAAAATAGAAAACTCTACGCGTGAGAATATATCAAAAGCAAGGATCTTAATTAAAGTGAAGGTGTAATTAATTCCTCTATGCACAACATGGAGGTACTGCTATCAAGCGGTGGATTCATTCACAGTGAGCAGACCAACTAGGTGATTGCAAATTGTCAAGCGGCAACATAGTTAAAGGATAAGGGCTAAAAATGGAATAAGGGCAAGTACACAGAAACAAACTGAAACCCACTTTGTTTTAATACTGCCTGGCATGTACTAAATGCTATTGCCAAATGGATGCCATTACAAATTCTTTGAACTTGTCTCAACATAAGTAGGTGGCAGGCATTACCTTTACTTATTGGAAAGTCTTAATTCTTGTATGTTTTCGGTGAACCAAAGTTACATACAAGTTGACATAAGTAAAATCTCCAATTGTTTAACAATAATTCTGGAGGGACATATGCATCTGACGTAAAAGAGTGCATATCCAAGGTGGCCACTATGTACACATTAAATGTGGGCCAGATATGAAATTCATCCTTATTAAAAACCATTATAACCAATGCGTAATTGCCAGATTGGAATGTCACTTTTTTATGTCAAATAAATATATCCCCGTAGAAGGACTAATCAATTAAAAAGCAACCAAATGAGGTAATTGCATATGCGGTGCAACATCTAAAATGGAAAAAAGGAAAATTATGAGGTGCCATCACACCTTTGTAAGCAGTGGTCGTGCCTCCTCAATAACAGATGCAGCTTTTTCGGCCAATGAATAGGTATTGGCAATACCAATTTCCTCTACTTCACGTCCAAGGCGAGTGAATATACCAACCAATGCATCCAAACTTATCCCTTGATATCCTTTTATCTTTTGCCTGTCACAAACAATTACACCTTCTTTAACACAATCTGCATCAAGAGGCCCTAACGAAGGTGTTGGAATCGGATCTCGAGGTGTAATATCAATCATAGTTTCCATCAGAAGACCAGACTGGTTCACCTCAATCAGTGAATTCCGAGGTATTATTATCTTGTCATCTTCAACCTATAAAAGCACAAAGAAACCACACCACACCACATATATTTAACAAGAACTTCATCAAGCTTCACAACCGACAAATTTTGATAACCATGGGTATCGGGGCCCCACCCCAACTAATCCCATGAGGCCCTGCTTGCTCAACCGGGAGACCCCCCAGTGGCCCAAGAAAGGTTTCACGCAGCAGGAAATCGAACTTGAGTCTGTGTGCCTACCCACACAGTCCCAAGTTTGCCCTTACCGCTGTGGCAACCCCTTGGGTTAACCGACAAATTTTGCAATATACGGGTCTGTTTGATAATAATAATAAAAAAAAAATAGCTGGAAAATGATTGAAAACACTAATAGTTTTTAAGAGAAGTTGGAAAGTAAAATCTCTCTTTTCCATATTTTCTATGGAAATAACTTTTTACCCATCTCTCAAAGAATTGTATTCCATGGAAAAACCAAAAAAGGTAGGACATCTCACTAAATCACTCCTCTTTTTCCAGCTTCTCAAAAAATGAGTATTGTTCTCAATCGTTTCCTTCCTTTTTTTATCAAAACACACCCTACAATAACAGTTTGGTGATTAACTTACCTCAACAACCGCTTCAATACTTCTTAACGACGGATTAACCTTAATCACATTGCCAACAGTTACTCCTCTAATTCTAACCGGCGTTCCATTACAAATCCCACAAGCCTGAGCAAACTCAAAGACAGCCAAATACTTCCTGAACTTCGAGCGCAACTGAAACCCTTTTAGCCAAACCAAACTAAGTGCAAGGAGAACCGTGCCTGATACAATGAAAAGCCCAACACCGCCTTCCCAAATACTCCTCCTACCAAATCCAAAATCACTCAATGGCCTCATTGTTCTCTTCCAAAAATTCTTAGGAACATCAAGAACAACTGCTAGTGGATTCTTCGGCTCGGTCGAAGAAGAGGGTTGCTGGCTATGATCTAAATTAGCAGATTTAGCTCTCACATTGAGTTTTCCTCTTTTAGGACTTGGTGGTAAACAAGGCAAATAATTAACCAAACCGAAAGGTTTACTCGGTGCAATCAATTGTGAAGACAACACAGTCGTGAATGTTGAAATATGAACAATTGAATTTGACACCATCTTTTCACACAAATTTCCAGTTTCAGTTTCAATTTGGGGGAATACAATTATGGCAATATGATAGAACAAGTACAGATACTCTCAATTTGCCTAAATTGCTTGCTATTGAGACGAAGTAAGAGTGGAGTGAGTCTCTTCAAATGGAGCAAAAACCTAGAAATCAAAAATAATTTCTACATTTGAGAATCTTGAGGTACAAATTAGCAATCAAATTTGATGTAATATATATAAGTTTAGGTGCTAAGAGAGAATTACCATTTTCTTGAAGGACTTGATAGCTTTTCCCGGGTGAATTAAACGAGACCTTAGGTCTGTGATTCTTTCTGTTCAGTGTATTATTATGCGGAAGAGGGAGAAAATGGAGACGAATGCTTTAGTGGAAAGACAATGAATTGGGTTGAAAATTGCAGGCCCAGTTCTAGTGAATAGATTTTCCCATGTAGAAGTTGGGCTCAATGGATTATATACCAAACTTGATGTAACCTCGAAGTGCCCAATTATGGATCCAACTCTTCATACTTACTTTTATTTCTACTTTTTAAATACAATATTTTTTTGAGAGTGGAAAATCAAACTATATATATATATATATACATACACGTCCCAAGAAGAAATATATGAGATCCAAGCAGGAACATGGACATATAAGGTTAAAGTAAAAGTCGCTATCTTATGACAAATATTGTTGGGCGGTTCTCTGTGGAATATGAACATAGCCCACACGAAATGATGCATATCTGATTTAGAATTACCATCCATACCTTGGCTCTTCTTCGAACTTGGATACCGGTTCCTCACAGGGATCCAGCATTGAAAATTTATTTTCTTTTTTAAAAAAAAAAAACATAAAAAATGAGTATCATATTGAAAATTAAGGATAAAAAATTCAATTTAAAATTATGAGTAATGAAAAAATAATATATATATATATATATATATGAAAATTTTCAAGTAATGACTACTATTTAAGAATCATAACTACAGATCAGGCCATTTAGCACGCTTCTTGATATAATTTTTTTATGAAATTTGGTGGGAATGTTCTTCATCATGTGTAGAACATCTCCACCAAATTTCATCAAAAAATTCAATCCAAAAGTGAGTTAACTACATGATTGAAAAATATTGGTTCAGAAATAGATATATAAAATTCAATAATTTTCAATTCTTTAGTTAATCCACTTTCCGGTTGGTTTTTTTTATGAAATTTTGTGGAGATGTTGTAAATATGATGGAGAGCATCCCCGCCAAATTTCATTAAAAAAATTTATCAAAAAGCATGTGTAACGACCCGGATTTTCTAAAATACTTATTTACTCCAAATTAATATATGCATATATTGTAAATTAATATTTGTTCTCTTACTTGTTTTGTGGTGCATTTATTTTGTGGCCAATTTATTATAGTGTGTTAAAAATTATAATTTAAAGTATATATGATTAGTTTTGAAACCTAAAGTTCTGATATGTTCTCCTTTGAAAATTCATATGTTTTCTTTTGTTGAGAATTTTTGTACGAAACGAATTTTGTTTTAAACTAGACTTGATGAACTTTAGTTTGAGCACAAATTTTACTACATTTAGACTTTTAATGAATTAGTTATGATTTTCGAAAGTTGACCTAACCGTGCTGTGAGTTTGACCTGCGGGAATTAGAGAAAAAGAAAATTTATTTGAGGTCTTGGGTAATTATAATTAGATGAACCACTGGGTTAATTTAATGGGTTAATTTATATGTATTCTTTTATTTGTTATAAGACTTATTTTAGTTGGCCCAAATTAGATGAGAAAACCAGGCATGAATATAAGTAGGTTATCAACACATATAGGGTTTCAGGGGAGAGGAGAAAACTACATATCATAGTACGGCCGTTGGTAGAGAAGAAGAGACGCAAGAGAGAGCCTGAGTAAATGCAGAATACTTTTGATTCTTCCCCTTTCGATTATCTAGTGAGTGCTTCTCACATTTTCTGTGAATTTCGATACATGCATATATATATAATTTATTTGTTCTGAGTCAATTTATATTGGCGGCTCTTTTAGATTTCTTTTAGTTCATCAATTTAAGTTTTACTATTTATAGTGAATGATTCTCACCCCCTTTTTGTGGTTTCTATTCGTACATATTGTTTTGATTTTCTTTTGACCTAATTTTTGAGAAAGTAGTTTATTGTATTTTTATTCAATTGATTATAAGTTTCTTAACGACAAACCTCAATTATATGTCTTTATTAAAATCTCAGAAAAATACATAGACTAATATTATGAGTTACAAGTATTGTGGCTTTGGAATTGGAGTAATATGATTTTTAATTTGGGAGATATCAATTTTACAAAAACAGAGTGTTAAAATACTTAATGTTGATCAGATTGTTATCACACGTATGTAGTTTTGAGTTCGGTTTGGGTACTAAACTTTTGTATAAAATTATGGAAATATTTGGCAAGTTAATATCTTGTGTTAGGAGAATTTGGGCTTTGGAATTGATCGAATATGATTTTTATGTTGAGAGTTATTGAAGTTACAAAAACAGTGCGCAGCAAAATCTGATGCTGGATAAATTGTATATCTGTTAGCAAAACATTCATAACTCCTAGAATATAAATGATTTTTAGTTGAATCCAAGTGAATATGAAACTAGACATGGCTGTCTATATTGTGTAATTATTCTGGAATTTTTATATTGTTCGTTTGTCCCTAGAATTTTTTGTGAAATTGATGATTGTGCCGATTTAAGATGTTGTTTGTGCTCTTGCTTTATTTTTTTGTGCAATGTAACTTATGTTTTAAAATAATTTTATTAATAGCCTTTAAAATTGGGATTATGAGGTTCTAAAAGGATTTGTGGTATGATTGTATTTAGTTTGTGAAATTGTTTACTTGATTGACGTTTGGAATACTATGAATAATACATAATTGGTGGAATTATTTGTCTTAAGCTTCTAGACGTGATATTTAGTAAATGTGTGAGTATGATTTTATTTTTGGGACAAATCTACACTCTTGTTGATGTTGATAGTAAAGTTTCTTTATATATTAAGTATTAGAGTTGTATCGACTATGAGTTGGTTTTATTAAAATTAACTAGAGAAGTCATAGGAAAATTCTTTAATTACGCCACTGCTCTCTTATTATGATTTTATATTGGTTTTGATTCAACACTTGGGTGAATTTCCCATGATTTTTGTGAAAAGAAAACTTTGGTGAAAGCCAATGGAATTTTATGATCTTGACTGTAAGCTAGATGGTGGCTTGTGATGTTTCTTGTACTCGTTCTATTGTTGAATAGACGAGTGGATTATATGTGATTTTACTCGTAGAAGGGCGAGTGTTTTGGCGCAAACGTATAATTAGCCTTCCAAAGAAGGTCAGAACTTTAGACGATATGCCCGTGCGGGTTCCAGTTCGGAGTGGCCACTAGTTATACGGGGAGACACAGGGCAAGATGATCTGTGCAGGCCATGGGAAAGTATAGTGAGGTGGCATGTAATTAAGGTGCACACGCTAACTTAAGTGTCTAGTGGTTTCAAATCTAGTATTTTTAGGATGACGTACTTTAAATTATGTAATGCTTCGCTTGGACAATAGACAGTTTATATCGTCATGTTAATTTGCATTTGCAATCTTGGACACTGTTATGGAATATTGAATGGTAGAATTTAGCGATTTTTCGCGATATTTTATTGGAAACGACATTCTGCATATTTTTCGTTCTTTGAGTTTTACGAGATTCTAAATGGTTTGAACACAAAATGGATATTTATGTTGCTGTGTTTTTCTTATTTATTTTCGAGTAATTTAAGTTTAACATTTCTAATGCAGGATGGTAGGCCGTACTAATATTTTTACAGGTCTTGGCCTACCGTATTATAAAGGTATGTTATTAATAGTTTTGGTAAGTGTACGGGGGTAAGAAACTACTTGCTACTACTTTGTCGAGAAACTACTCTTTTTGTCTCGAAAAGTGTGTGAAACTATTCGTCTTGCCACGCAGTGAGATTTGAGTTAATTGAACTGAGATTTGAGTTAATTGTATTAGATATGTACATATGAATTATGTGTTTGCATTATAGACATATTAGGTGATACAGAATCAACTCGTACCAGTATTTATATACTGACCCAAGTTGTCTCCATACTTCTTGGGTACGTTCTCTTTATGAGCGTAGCCCAGTTTTGCAGGTATATATTAACGTGCTTTGTTGATCGTGCTAAGAGTTTTACTTGAAGTTTATTTTCTTTTATTTTTGTAAATTGTATATAGTTTGCTGGACTTTGGGAACGGCACCGGTTTAGATACTCTGGCCAACTATTTTAATAAAGTAATTCTATTTCGTTTTTATTATGTAATTGAACTTTTTAAATAAAGTTTGGGTATTAAAGTTTTGTTTATTCCGCAAACATTTATAAAGGATATTGATTTAAGATTAAATTTTAGTTTTTGAGAATGAGTTTTAAGTTAATTGTTGTTTTTAATTTTCACCCCCGGTAGTTGGATGAGCGAGTACATGTGTATTAATTGGGTATTCTGGGTCCAAAAATCAGGGTGTGACAGCATGTCAAATGGCCTGATCCGTAATAGAAGTATTTAAATAGTGATCTTTACTTGAAACACACTATATATATATATATAAACAGAAAGAGTATGTGTGTGCGTAGTTTAGCTATATCGATAAATTGCTCTATGACAATTAGATAATTGTAATATATATTCTGATGGTACGGATTACTTGTGCGGTCTACCCCACTGACCTCGGGCTGACACGTGGCCGCCCACCAGCCCTGCCGCCTAGCTCATTGCTGGGTAAGGAGCTCAGAGAAGACCTCCCATGACCTCGTGAGGGAGATGGGTTTCTTACCTAAGGATCTATTTTGAACTACGTATTGCAAAATGCGGACTACGAAGCCGCTTTCGACGAGCTCAGAGATTCTCTCTTTATCCCCTTCGTCATCCAACCACTCTGTCAGAGTGGGTGGCGAAGGCATGGGCGACTGTTACCTTCTCTACAGAGCGTACAGAGTTTTTCTTACCTTCATTAAATGCACACCCATCGTATTTAATGCACCGGGATTCATGGAGAAGCAAGGTTAGAGTTGGTACTGATGTAAGCATGAATCCAAGCTCACTCTGTACACCCTAGCCACATGTTCCCCCCCAGTGATATATATACCAGGGGCATTTACTCCTCTCACCAACCAAGAAAAAAAAGGAAAAAATGAGAGACAATTGACAACCGAGCTCCTCTTGTAGAAGTTAGACTAGCATTAGCTTAGCTTCCTAATCCTACTGTAATACCAAGAAAGTGAAGTGATAAGAGAGACCTTTGTGAGTTTGTATGCTTGTAAATCTATTCTTAATACAAAAGCAAACCGAGCTCCGGGCTCCATTTCATAGGGGAGGAGTAACCCGTATCTACATACGAGACCAACCTCATATATAAATCATTGACTCTCCTAAGTCCAGCACTTTCCTTTTTATTACTCCAATCATTTGTCATTATCGAATTGACTACGTGGCGCTAAAAGCAACTTTCTAGTTTTTAGCACCAATAGTTTGGCGCCGTCTATGGAAAAGAATAGTGTTTTTCTACCAAAGTCACGTACCTTTCTTAAAAACTGCATAACCACCTAAAAATTCGCTATGTCTTTAAGGCAAACTCAGCCAGACCCTGTATTGGCTCTACAAGAACGGCAGGCTGCCCTTCAAATCTGAATTGACAGACTCCTAGCCCAAAGGCAAAGTCCCCAAGACAGCACCAGGAGCAAGTCATCCTTAGCCTCTGTGTCTGTTGCCGTTCGCCCGGTCCCTCCACGAGTACCGGTCAGAGAAAGACTGGGGGGTCGTGGTAGAGGACTTGAGGGGAACTGCATCAGGCCTGACGAGCTTAAATCCCGCCGCTCTAGCTCCAAAAAGGGGACTCTGTACGAAGAAATTCTAGCTTCACTCCTTCTTATACCAGTAAGGGACTCGCGGATCAATGTGATTCGTCAAAGACGCCCGGATAAATTTTTGTAACACCGAGAGCCTAGTGTCAAGCTACCTTTACCTCCGTCAGGAAGAATGACAGGGTGTGAGGTAGAGGCCAGACCCAGAGGGTCTATTTTTTATAGGATCTCTCATAAAGAATCAGTTGAGGAGGTCGAAAGAAGATTGATGACCAAAATGGAGGCCCAAATGACGAAAATGATAAAGACTGTGGGTCATATGGCAGGGAGCTCAGCAGCAGCCCTGGTAAAGGACGCCAGATCCCCATTCACCGACCACATTCAAAATTGTTCTGTCTTAAAAAAGTTTAGGCTCCCGACGTTGGAATCATACGATGGAACCACTGATCCTGTGGATCACTGGCAGCAGTACGGGAATATGATGGGGCTCCAAAACGTCCCGGACGGTGTGGTGTGCAGGGCCTTCGTTACCACTTTAAAGAGGGCAGCCAGAACATGGTGCAATAGTCTACTGCCAGGGTCGATCTCGAGCTCTCAAGAGCTCGGCACCAAGTTTGTCTCACACTTCATGGGAACCAAGCGGCAATCCAGAACCTCAACTCACCTATTCACCATAAAACAGGGGCCCACCGAAAGTCTAAAAGAGTACGCTCGTCGTTTTAACCAAGAGAGCCTCACAGTCATCGGCTTAAACAAAGGAGTAGCGTTGGCAGCCTTCATGGAGGGGGTAACCTCCCCATACTGCCTTATGATGTTGGCAAGAATGGCACCAAAGACTATGTCAGAGCTCCTACATGAGGTTAACAAACAGGTCGGGGTTGAAGAGACTTTACAAGGCAGAAACCTAGCGGGTCTGTCAGCCCTCATATCCTCTTCCAAGCGCCAGATGAGGGACAACCCTCCCCGCAGCCAGGAGAAAGAAGGCAAGAGGAGTAAAAAAGAAGCAGACAGAACCGAACCAAGGGACGGCAGGGCTCGCCAACAGTTCACTCATCTGACAGCCCCCTGGGGGAAGTCTATGCCCAGCTGGACCCAGGGAAAATCCCAAAAGATCAAAAAATGAGGACGCCTGAGGAGAAACGAAATACCATAAAGTACTGCCGGTACCACAAGGACCACGACCACGAGACCGATAGTTGTTGGAAATTGAAGGGAGAAATCGAGAAGCTCATTCAGAGAGGGCAGCTCAGGCAATACGTTGACAAAAAGAAAGGGGCCCCTCCCGATACCAAGGGAAAATCCGCGAAAAACGAGATCTTTATGATCGAAGGAGGTTTCTCTTATTTTGAAAATAGCAATTGATCAAGAAAGGCTTACATCAGGCAGGCCAGAACCTCAAGCTCGGAGGCAGAATGCTTCGAGTTTTGACTTGCCAAAATAGTGAAATACGAGGTCAAAGAGCTCGTTTTCAGCGATGAAGATATGATCGGAGTAGATTTTCCTCACGATGACCCTTTGGTAGTAACAGCGATGATGGGCAATCACAATGTCCATAGGATCCTCATCGACCAGGGGCCACGTCCAAACTCATGTACTACAGCGCCTTTAAGGCCATGGGCCTCATCACAGAGCACTTAACTCCCTCCTCAGTTACCTTGGTCGGATTCTCGGGGAAGAAGACTAAATCTCTAGGAACAATCAAGCTTGCTGTAACCTTGGGGACTGCCCCCAAACAGATCACCACAATTGTGGAATTTTTGATACTGGATAGATCTCTCCATTACAACGCCATTCTCGGCAGATGAACGTTCAATGAAATCAGGGTTGCAATCTCGACCTGTAACTTGACCCTGAGATTCCCAACCCCTCACGAAGTTGGCGAGTGCAAGGGAAATCAGGCCGAAGCCAGTAACTTCCAATTCAAAACACTAAAAAAATAGGACCTCAGACATCATGGTGGCCGAGGTAGAGACCCCTGCAGAAAAATGGGAGATAGACACCCTAGATCCCAGAGATGAAGAGAATGAGCTCTGAGGAGAGCCGGTGGAAGACTTAGAGAATTTCATCTTTGATCCTTCCCATCCTGATAGGTTCCTGAAAGTCAGTGATTAACTTTGTGCAAAAGTTCAGAAAGAGCTCTGTCAATGCCTCCGAGCAAAGGCATATATCTTTGCGTGGTCCCACGATGACATGAAGGGGCTTAACCTAGAGGTTATGGTGCACAGATTAAACGCCGACCCTTGCGTCGCTCCCGTAAGACAGAAGAAGAGAAGTTTCGCAGCGGAGAGGAACTTGGCTGCTAAGGAAGAAATTCAAAAACTCCTCTGAGCTGGCTTCATTCGAGAGGTACATTACCCGAAATGGCTCTCCAATGTAGTGCTCATTAAAAAGCACAGCGAAAAATGGAGGATGTGTGTAAACTTCAAGGACCTCAACAAAGCATACTCGAAAGACAGTTTTCCGTTGCCCAAGATCAACCAACTTGTGGACGCCACCACCGGTCACGAAATGTTAAGTTTCATGGACGCATACTCTGGCTATAATCAGGTCAGGATGGCTTAAAAAGATGAGGAAAATACCTCATTTGTCACAAACGAAGGCACGTACTGCTACAAGGCCATGCCATTTGGTTTAAGGAACGCGGGTGCAACCTACCAAAGGGTGATGAACGCGCTATTCAGGAGCCAGATAGGTCGAAATATAGAGGTCTATGTTAACGACATGTTATTCAAAAGCCTTAAAGCCACGAGCCATGTGTCCGACCTCAACGAAGCTTTCACCATACTCAGACAGAACGGCATGTCCCTTAACCCGGCCAAGTGTGCTTTCGGAGTTAAAGGGAAAAAATTCTTGGGCTTCATGGTCACCCAAAGAGGGATTGAAGTCAACCAGGAGAAAATACGAGCACTCGTTGACATGAAGTCCCGGTCCAAGCCGAAAGAGGTCCAAAGCTTAGTAGGGAGAGTGGCCGGTCTCAACAGATTCATCTCTAGAGCGACTAACAAGTGCCACCATTTTTTCAAAATATTGCGGAAAGCCTTCGAATGGACCGAAGAATGCGAATTAGTTTTTCATCAGCTCAAACAGTACCTTTGAACCCCCTCCTAAGCTCCCCAAGAAAGGGGGAAGTCCTGAGCTTATATCTGGCTATCTCCCGAACTGCAGTCAGCTCAGCGCTGATAAGGGATGAAGAGGGAGCTCAATTACCAGTATACTACCCGAGCAAAGCTCTGTAACCTGCTGAACTGAACTACCCCAGATTGGAAAAATTGGCCTATGCTCTACTCATCACCTCTCGAAAACTAAGACCCTATTTTCAGGTCCACACCATAGACGTGCTCACCGACCAACCGTTGCAAAGGATCCTCGACAGGCCAGAGCAATCAGGCCGGCTGGCCATATGGGCTGTAGAGCTCGGGCAATTTGTGATTAACTACAATTCGTGGACCTCAATTAGGGGTCAGGCCGTTGCCGATTTCATAGCCGAATTCACTTACAATGAAGACTGAATTGAAGAATCGCCAGAGCTAATACCACTTACGGACTCGAGCACCTCAACCCCGGCCAATTCAATGAATTTGCTACTAGAAGTACCCATATGGGTCTTACACGCCGATGGTGCCTCTAACCTGCAAGGATCCGGAGCTGGTGTGGTGTTGATAACTCTTGAGGCCAACGTCCTGGAGATAGTGCTGAAATTCCTATTCAAAACTTCTAATAATGAGGCTGAGTACGAGGCCATAATCTCAGGCTTGAGAATAGCCAACGACTTGGGGGAAAGGCAAGTAGTGGTCTACAATGATTCCGCAGTAGTGATTGGCCAATTACTCGGCCACAATATGGCAAAAGAAGATCGCATGGCCACGTACTTAGCAAATGCCAAAGAGGTGGCTCAGAAGTACTCCAACATAATCTTCGTCAAAGTCACGCGAGCTCAAAACAACAAAGGAGACCGCTTGGCCAAGCTTGCCACGACTTCGGACCTACCAAGCGGGTTGCACGTCGAATATCTGGAGAGGAAAGCCATAGGTGAGCCCACACAGCTGGACGTGGCCCTAGTGCAGATCTGTAAATGTTGAATTAACCCGATTTTGAATTACCTTATCGATGGGACTCTCCCTGAGGACAGAAAGATGGCCAAGAGAATAAAATATGTGTCCAACCGATACGTGGTCATTAAAGCAACGCTGTACAAAAGGGGATATGTCCTCCCTTTTCTGCTATGTCTACACCCACACCAAGCCCGAGTAGCTCTGCTGAAAATTCATGAAAGCTTATGCGGGGGACATCCGGGAGCTCGATCACTAACGCTCAAAGTCGACAGGCAGGGCTACTTCTGGCCCACCATCCTGCAGGATACTAAAGAGCTGGCAAGGAGATGTGACAAGGAGATGTGACTTGTGCGGTCTACCCCACCGACCTCGGGCTGACACGTGGCTGCCCACCAGCCCTGCCGCTGAGCTCATTGCTGGGTAAGGAGCTCGGAGAAGACCTCCCATGACCTCGTGAGGGAGATGGGTTTCTTACCTAAGGATCTATTTTGAATTACGTATTGCAAAACGCGGACTACAAAACCGCTTTCGACGAGCTCGAAGATTCTCTCTTTCTCTCTCTCTTTCTCTCCCCCCTTCGTCATCCAACCACTTTGTCAGAGTGGGTGGTGAGGGCATGGGCGACTGTTACCTGCTCTACAGAGCGCACAGAGTTTCTCTTACCTTCATTAAATGCACACCCACCGCATTTAATGCACCGGGATTCATGGAGAAGCAAGGTTAGAGTTGGTACTTATGCAGGCATGGCTCCAAGCTCACTCTGTACACCCTAGCCACATGTTCTCCCCAGTGATATATATACCAGGGGCATTTACTCCCCCCACCAACCAAGAAAAAGAAGGAAAAAAAGGAAAGACAATTGACAACCGAGCTCCTCTTGTAGAAGTTCGACTAGCTGTAGCTCAATTTCCTAATCTTACTATAATACCAAGAAAGTGGAGTGATAAGAGAGATCTTTGTGAGTTTGTATGCTTGTAAATCTATTATTAATACAAAAGCAAACCGAGCTCCGAGCTCCATTTCACAGGGGAGGAGTAACCCGTATCTACATACGAGGCCAACCTCCTATATAAATCATTGACTCTCCTAAGTCCAGCACTTTCCTCTTCATTACTCCAATCATTTGTCATTATCGAATTGACTGCGTGGCGCTAAAAGCAACTTTCTAGTTTTTAGCACCAACATATTCTATATTTGTTACATATGACTAATATTTTACAAATTAGTGATGATCTTATTTTAAATGACCCATGCAATAAATAAATGCAACAATAATGCCAGTTAATAAAAATTTATTAGGTGGAATTATCTATATCATATAAGGTTTCTTCTTTTCTTTTCTTTTTTTAAATTTTAAAATTACGAGAATTGATAAATCACATAATTGTAAAATTTAGATAGAATTCTCTATATCAAATAGAAGTTTATATTGTAATTATCTTGTATACTATACTGTCAAAATTGAATAAAATGTGAAAATTGTAAAAAAAATATACATTAAAGGGAATCATGTTTTTTTTTTTTTTTTTTTTTTTTGGTTTAACCAATATATCATACAAGAGTCAACTCTCGCCGATTCTTTTAAACTTAAAAGGAATCTTATTTGGTTTAACCAAAACCGGCACAATAAGATTGTCATATTACAGTCAACTCTTATCTAATATGACCATAGGAGTTTTAAATACAAAAAATACCATCCACTCAATAATAAATACTCTATCTATCTTAGATTAAGATGATGCTAATATTTTGAAATTAAAATATAATTTATGTACCAAAGATAATAAATAAACTTATTTTTAATCTGATGAGATTAGCTAATTTAGCAAAGCTTAAAATCAAACTTAAATTCTTAATTTAGAATGGAGTTAGTATATTAATAAACAATAGTAAAAAAAATCTTTAGTTTTTACGTAATATATAAACTAGTTACGCATTTTTGTTTATTCGATCTCTAACATGAATTTTATTTTGTCTGTTTTAAATTAATAGTTTCATTTTGATTTTTATAATTTTTAACAAAACAGTAATTTTAACTTAATAAATGATTTATTTTTTATTATGAGATTTAGTATTAATTATATTTTAAAAAGTAATCAAGCATACATTTTGAAAATTAAATAAATTAATACTATTAGTTTGAGTAGATCGAAAAGGCGAGAGACATTTACCAAATAGGGGTTAAATTAAACATGCAGCTACCTTGATCCTATGGAGATTTTAGTATTGTTTATCATATAATATAATAATATATATATAGATATAGATATATATAGTTCAACAAAAACAAAATAAAGTTGAAGTCTACCCCCATAAAGAAGTGCTTGACTGACTGAGTCTTGCCTTGCAATTTATGCTTGAAGAATAAATTAACATTTCTCTTTTCAACTACTTTTCTCCCCCCATCTTATTGGACATTGGTGCGTGTTCGATCGGATCGGAGGAGAAATTAATAGAGTTTGACGTGCTACGATAAACCAACTGATCGAGTACATATGAAGCATAAAATTAAATATTTAATAGAGTTTAAATTTAGCTTGTTTTTAGGCAAACTCAATTTTTATGGTTGCCAAATAATTAACACACTCGAAATTGATGTAAAGATGTCTTTCATGGAATGTGTTTTTCCCAAGAATTTTTTTTTGGTTGGTTAATCTAGCGAGAACGTACAATTATATAATTAAAAATACACTTTGAAGTCAAGTTTATCAAATTTTCAAAAGCAATATTCAAATCGAAGCAAAATTTGTTTAAACCTAGCTTCTTTGATTCATCTTAGTGCGTAGTATTGTACTTAGAAAATTAATTCATTTAAAAATTTAATGCAATCAAAAATGAAAAACACATACTTTTGTGTATTGCTAATTTTTTTCAGTTTTTTGTCTAACAATATTAAAGTATCCTTGGTAGACCAAGTTTTTAATCAACCAAATACATTTTATTGTTTACTCCTTGTTTCATTTACGATTAATATTTCGGCTACCCATATTATTAAAATAAGTATATTTTTGTTAGAGTATAAAATTATTTAAAAAATTGTATTGTATATATATAGATATATTTTTAAAATTTTACGTTAAGTATAATTAATTTTATAATAATACCGTAATAATATAATAAAATAATATTCCTCTTAGTCTCTAAAAAGTCGTTGGGAACCGGAAGTTGGAAGTTGCATTCGCGGTAGTTCCCCTTACACCGTCTCACCTTCTCTGCCTTTTCCTTTACGTCAACAATACGAGTGTATTACAAGGCAAAAGAGGAAAAAAAAAACACACACCACCCGTAGAACCCAAAGTCTCCCCTCCCTCTCTCTCTCTCTCTCTCTCTCTCTCTCTCTCCAAGTCTACTCCTGACTTCCTCTCTCCTCTTCCCCCATTATTTTCTATCGATTCCTCACATCCTTCTCTTCACTCGGACAAGTGCATGTTTTGATAGATATTGATTATGGCGAATTATGTGGGGATTTGTGTTGTATTATTGGTGTTGGCGGGGATTTTTATTGTAGAGGGTAGATTCGTGGTGGAGAAGAGCAGCATAAGAGTTATATCTCCTTATGATCTTCGCTCGTCAAAGCACGATGCTGCGATTGCTAACTTTGGAGTACCTGGTTATGGAGGATCAATGATTGGCTCTGTTGTTTATCCTTCTAATGGCTCTTTTGGTTGCAATCCGTTTGATGGTGATAAACCTTTCAAGTCTAAATCCTCTCGTCCCACTATCCTTCTCCTCGATCGCGGAAGTAATCAAATTCTCTCTCTCTCTCTCTCTCTATTTACATATATATATATATGAAAGTTGGACTTGCTCAACTGTTGGTGTCTGTTTTCAGTTAAGACAGCTTTTGTTTAAACTGAAAAAGTACTGTTATGTCCCCTTTCCTTTATCTTTTTTTTTTTTTGGACTAGAGAGGGGGATTGGAAAATGTTTCTCATGATATTTGAACTTGCATCTCAAACACCCTTGAGCCCTCTGAAAATTTACTTTTGTGATTTTCAACTCGCAACATCTACCTTACGGTGAAGGTGGTAACATGCTAACACCTTGCCTTTGATCTTTTAAGTTTTTGTGTTACACCCCGGAAGAGAAATTAATATTGGGGATATATGATGGTTATTCCTTTCTCTAGCTCTTTGATGAAGTGATTTTCGTTTTCTTTTTTCTTTTTCAATTTAATTTATTGATTTGTGGGCTTGTTGTTGTCCTTGCTAAGGGCACCCACATTTTCTATCATTTAACCATGACGTACAATGGGTGGCTAGGACATCATTCAAACTAACTTTTATTGGTTTATGACATTGGGTTGTCATTTATAATGATTTTTGGCCTAAGTTTTTAAATAAGGTGGTCAGGTCTATGGTATTGTGTTAGCCGTTATCTCTATATAGGATTAATTCTTTCCTATACAAAAAATTAGTAAAGAAAATGATTTGTCAGTTAATAAAATAATTTTAACTAATTGCAATTAGTCCAGTTCTAGCATTACTATTTGTATCTTGCCAAAATAGAGCATCTCTGTTTTTCTCTGTTTTGAACTTCCGGCCTTTATACTCCTTTCCAATTGCTGCCCTTGTAAATGATGCTGCCATTCCCACATGGAGATTAACAGCAACAGCCTCAACAAGCATTTTGGAGTTTATTTAGCTTCTATGTAAACAAACAACAAAAGACATAAATTTTAACATTTTTCCATTTTTGCTCTAGATTGCTACTTTGCTTTAAAGGTATGGAACGGGCAACAGGCCGGAGCAGCAGCTGTGTTAGTAGCCGACAGCATAGACGAGCCACTAATAACCATGGACTCACCTGAAGAAAGCTCCGATGCAGACGGTTACATAGACAAAATCGGGATCCCGTCAGCTCTAATCAACCTGTCATTTGGCGAAGCCTTGAAAGCTGCTTTAAAGAAAGGGGACGAAGACGTGGTGATAAAACTAGACTGGAGAGAGTCAATGCCCCATCCTGACCAAAGGGTTGAGTACGAGCTATGGACTAATAGCAACGACGAGTGTGGCATTCGTTGTGATGAGCAAATGAACTTCATCAAGAACTTTAAGGGTCATGCCCAAATCCTTGAAAAAGGCGGTTATACTTTATTTACGCCCCATTATATCACTTGGTACTGCCCTCAGCCTTTTATTCTGAGCAACCAGTGTAAGTCCCAGTGTATAAACAATGGGAGGTACTGTGCACCAGACCCTGAACAGGATTTTGGTGCCGGGTACCAAGGGAAAGACATTGTGTTTGAGAATTTGAGGCAGCTTTGTGTTCATAGAGTTGCGAATGAGAGTGGCCGGTCATGGGTTTGGTGGGATTATGTGACGGATTTTCATATTAGGTGTTCAATGAAGCAGAAGAGATATAGCAAAGAATGTGCAGAAGATGTCATGAAATCTCTAAGTGCGTGAACCATTCAATATGTACATGTTCAATGAAATGCTATTGCCAAAGCAAATGATGCATTCCATAGTTGTTCATCGTGTTTTAGATGTATACATTTCTTTGGTAGAAGCCTTGTTTGCTTTGGTAGCAACATTTACCTTTCATCTGTTAAAAAGCTTATTGTTGGAATTTTTTTATGTGATCCAACAGATTTGCCGATTGAGAAGATCAAGAAGTGCATGGGGAACCCTGAAGATGATGTGGAAAATGAAGTCCTAAAAATTGAGCAAGAGCGCCAGGTTCATATTTTCCGCTTTGGTTTTCTTTGTTCCCTCTCATGATCATAGTGATAAAATCTACAAGTGTGAACTTTGAAGATTTAAAGGGCTTTAGTACTACATTTCCTACCATCGCATATATAATTTGAGATTTGATTCTGGTTTTTGCTATATAGGTTGGTCGAGGATCTCGTGGTGATGTTACAATCTTGCCAACATTGGTCATAAACAACGTCCAATACCGAGGTTTGTTCTATAATTCTTTTATATGTTCTTCACGAGAATTATCTTAGGGGTCCTCAATAAGTCCATATCTTACTCTTAATTTGTTGGGTCATTTTTTTCCTTTAATTTTCTCATTATCTCCCATATCATCTGTGTCTTCAAATAATTATCAGTAATAAAACACAAGCAATTGTCTCATAAAAGGTTTCATTTAAGTAGTTAGTGGATTTTACCCTAGTTCTTGCATCAAGTCGAAACCCATTAATTACAGATTTAGCCATTTTATCAGTCATAATTTCCTAGTTTTAGTCCATTAAGGGGATTGGCTAATCTTATTTTTTCAGTTTTGAGTTTCTGATTGGGGAATATGCAATTGACAAAGTAATTACTGCCTAGGTGTTATTCATTATGCTTCAAATATAGCATTCCTTTAGCAACAGTACTAATCTTGTTATATGAACTAGCATGTTGATTTAAGCCATTGTTTTGAAGGAAAATTGGAGAGGACTACCGTTTTGAAGGCTGTATGTGCTGGATTCGAAGAAACTACTGACCCTCCTATTTGTCTAAGTGGAGGTTCGATACTGGGTCACTGATACATAGAGCACAGAAAATTTACTGATATCTTAATTTAGTTGCCATATAATCTTTTTACTTTTACAGATCTTGAGACCAATGAGTGCCTTAAAGGGAATGGTGGCTGTTGGCAAGACTCTAGTTCTAATATAACTGCTTGCAAGGTATGCAAAAAAGAGTTTACAAAGACTTTCTCAGCAAAATTATGCGCCTCGTAAAATAATTGTAGGAATTTGGAAGCATTTCAAGACGTGATTCTTATTACTTGTACCGGGATTCTTTTTTCCTTCAGGACACTTTTAGAGGAAGAGTTTGTGAGTGCCCTTTCAGGAATGGCGTCCAATACAAAGGAGACGGATATACTTCTTGTGAAGGTAAACAAAATTTCCTTTGGAAAGATCTTTTTTTAGTCAGTAGTTTAACAATGATGATGCAAAATCAATATTTTTATATAGCATCCAAAGCAGTCCAGATTTTTAGGAAAATTTTGTACTATAATCTGTGATGTATATTTGGTGAAGGATAAACAAAGTTAAGTAACTTTTTTATTGTACAGACAAATGATCCCCGTTTGGTTCCAAAAGGACAACAAACATCCGTTTGGAACCCATTATATGAACATCTCTCGTTCGTTTCACTTTCAATTTAGACAAAAGATGTTTGTTTTGATGCTCAACCATTATCCAGATATCTTTCCTCCATTTGTCTCCTTATATCACTTAAATACGCAAATTAGAGTATTAGAGTACCGCGGTTGCTCAAATGATGGTTATTAACGAGCTGTGCGGCCAGTGGACAACTCAATATAGCCGTATAAATTTGAAGGAAATAGGTGAAAAACAAAGACAAACATTTATGTCGTGTCTATTTGGAATAGATTCACGTGTACATCTATGAACCGGAATGCTAAGAGTAATAACTATTTCTACTTAAATTTGACAGCTTTTGGACCTGGAAGGTGCACAATAAACAATGGAGGTTGCTGGTCCGACATTAGAGATGGAAAAAGATTCTCAGCTTGTTCAGTTCAGTGATGTTATAAATCCCTTTTTCTTTGCCATTCGTATGCACTTCACGTATTCCCATTTTGACTTCATTTTGCAAATCAAAACTTATTCTTGCCATATCGCTAAAAAAAAATTCCTTTGTTGATATGAACTAGGAGTCTGACATAAGCGGCTGTCGCTGCCCACATGGATTTCGTGGGGATGGCAACAAATGTGAAGGTGCATTTCTCTGTTCCCTTTGTGACTATAACGACCCTAGTCTTGTGGGACTATACACTACAGGTGTGCACCCTTGCATATTGGGTGTGATTAACTGATGTGCTAAGCATGGTCACTAATTTTTCGTAGTAAGAGACTTTTTGAGGAAAACAAAACCACGCGGGTTTGGTTCTAAAGTGAATTATATTTTACTAGGCAGGACCGAAACGTGACAAGTTACTTTTGAAGAATAGCAATTAAATTCTTACAATGTTTTTGAGATTTCTAAACGGAAAATCCTTAATTTTGTGCTTGCTAGATATCAATGAATGCAAGGAAGGTGTAGCATGTCAATGTAATGGCTGCAGCTGCAAGAACACATGGGGTGGATACGACTGCAAGTGCAAGGGGGACAAATTGTATATAAGGGAGCAGGACTCGTGTATCGGTAAGATAAATGCGTCTCATTTTTTTTGTATCTAAGGCCCTATTTAGTTGAGGGTGATTTTTTTTTTCCTTATCTGTTAAAACCTCATTATAGGGAAAATGACTTCTCTCTATCGACTCTCAAGTCCTATCTTTTCCTCCACACATTACTAGTAAACCACAAAACTGTAGTGTTGTGGGCGGCTTGTTTTATGTGCTTTGGTGTAGCTAAAGTAAATACTGGCAAGCTACACATTGAGTGTTCATCCCCCATCGCATGGGTGAGATAAATTGATGCGCTATGTATGTCCGATCAATTAATAGTCTTTCCTTTTAAGAGGCTTTTTGAACAAAAGTAAAACTGTATTGTGCCTAACGCGCTGTAGGTGCCTTGCAGTAGATACTGACAGACTACATACTATAAATGTTCCTCCTGGATTGTGACAAAAGAAGTAGTTTTAGTTACAGAAAGACCGACACACTATTGGTGTTCATCTTGGACTGTGACAATGAAATTAGTTTTACTAACATAAACACTGACCTCCTTGCTTTGGTTTTCATTTTACAGAAAGAAGCTCATCAAAATTCGGATGGTTCTTGACATTCGTGGTCCTAGCAGCGATTGCGGCAGCTGGTACAGCCGGTTACATATTCTACAAATATAGACTTCGGGTAACGTCTCATATATAAATATTCATCGATCAAATTATATAGCTTCATCCCATTTCTCTTCGTCCATACAATACCACATGCAAACATAGATCCAAAATCTTGATTTCTTTCTTAATTATTTCCGTGCAGTCTTACATGGACTCGGAGATTATGGCAATTATGTCACAGTACATGCCACTCGACAACCAGCATCATAATCAAGTCGTTCAACATGAAAGTGAACCTCTACGTCAAGGCTTGTCATCTGTGTAAGAAAGGTATATATATAACCCCATTGTTTTCCAGAACAGTTTTGGCTTCCGACAAAGCAAATAGTGCGTTACATAGTTGCATGTTACGCTTTAACAAGATAATATTACTTTGGCAGAAGTGATGCAAAGCTGAGCTGAATCATTATGAGAGGAATGCATTTCTCCAACTCTCAGGTGCATGGATGCTTTATCACTTGAGGATGACTTTGTGAAATATTATTATACAGTAGGAAACTATTTCATATTTTCTTTTTCTTTTTCTTTTTGTAAATGAAAGTAATGAGATGTAAATGCAGGCTTAGTAAATGTTAAGAATCATATATAATCATCATTTGATCGAAGACAGTAATTAAATTAGGGGAAAATAATGGGGAATATATATGCTGAATAAGAGGGTTTAATTCCACGGCCACGTGTATTTAATTTTTATCTGTCTAAATTTTTGTAAAATCATTTTTAGTTAATTTGTTTGAATATGCTAAATCTGCATGTTATCCCCTCGGATTTTGGTTCATATTTTATTTCTTTGCGTTTTCTAGACATTAATATCGTTGAACAGCCAGAATATTTGGAAGTTTAAATAATTAAACATGTAGGTTGGTTTGTTGGGCGACATTGGAGCAAACTGTTATTCTAATTTTTTTTTCATTATGGTTTTAATAAAATTGGCGTGAAGCCATAGCTTAAATGACAAATTTATCACTTTTACTACAGTTTGATAATTTCAATAAAAAATAACTTATATTTGATAAAAATAGTTTTTATCAAAAGTAAAAACTTAGAGCATCTCCAACAGTAGTGTATATTTAGGTTTTGTGTAAAATATACAAACTTGTAAAAATTTTGGGCTCCAGTAAAATGAATGTGTAAAATACATCCCAAGTTTACATTGCTATGTCAACCTTTTATTTTCTCAATTATTTTATAAAACTTTAAAATGTAATAACTTTTAATATAAATCATATATTTTAATAAAAATTATATATATCTAAAATCTGCTCATCAAGACCAACAAGTTAAGATCCATTGTTGTTATAATATTATGTATACCAAAATTTAAGAAAAACTAATTAAAAATTGCATAAAATGATATATAATATGCGTAATTATCTAATTGGTTCATTCAAAATTTACACAAAAGTTCAAAAATGTACCATTGAAACATATTTTTTTTACACTTCAAGTTTTGTGTAAATATGTCTTGACACATAGGATTTACACAAAAAAATGTATACAACGGTTGGAGATGTTCTTAGAGCGAAAGTAATTTTTATATTAGATGAAAAGTAAATAAATTAAACAAAAACAAATTGTACCATAAAAAAATTAGGTTGTAGCTTCTGGTGGGGTAGTGGTGGTGACATATCCTCGGGTATTCGTTGGAAACGATGGGGCAAATTGTGTGCTCGTAAGGAGAATGGTGGTATGGATTTTCGGAACATCCATCACTTTAACTTAGCTATGTTAATGAAGCAAAGCTAGTGGCTTATCAATAATCCTCAATCCTTAGTTGCCAAAATTTTTAAGGCTCGGTACTATCGTAACGGTTCTTTTCTAGAGGGGGAGGTAGGTTACAATCCGAGTTATATTTGGAGGGGTTTGGTTACTACACAAGAAATTATTCGTAAAGGTGCACGGTGGAGAATTGGGCCAGGGTCTATAGTTCGTATTGCGTCAGATCTGTGGCTTCCAGATAATGATAACCCATTTATCGATTCAGCATTAGGTGAGGGATGGGAATTGGCTTCCGTCAATAGTTTGCTCAAGCCAGGATTGATGGAGTGGGATGTGGATCTTATTAGAGAAAAGTTCAGTGTGAGGGACATGGAACTTATTCTCTCCATTCCTCTCGCTAAGACTCTTAGACTGGATAAAATTATATGGATGTAGGATAGGAAAGGGCATTATTCGGTGAAGACTGGGTATAGATTGATCAATGCCATAGAGCAGGCGGATACTACCTCAGTTATAACTGTCTGGAGCTCGATTTACTCCTTGTCAGTTCCTCCGAAGGTAAAAAATTTTGTCTGGCGTTGTTTAGCTAACTGTCTTCCAATTCTTTCGGAGCTCTATAAATGGCGAGTTAATGTAGTGGAACAGTGCCCGATGTGCAACGTAAAGGAGAAAACAGATTTTCATGTCCTTATTGAATGCCCTGTGGCTCGTGCAGTGTAGGCTGCCTCCGTTGTTGGAGACATAATTAATAATTCTGTTTTTGTGGCCTCTTGGTGGAATAACGTTCGTAGAGGTAGTTTAGAAAACATTATGCAAACAGCAGCTACTCTTCTTTGGTGTATTTGGAGGAATCGTAATGACAAGGTATGGCGTAGTAAAGTCGGGTAGCCAATTTCAATTATTAGTTGGGCTTCAAGTTTTCTTAATGAGTGGAAATAAGCTGCTAGAAAAGATCAATCCCCTCCTACTGTGACTCCTATAGCGCACAATTCTTGGTAATAACCTCTGACGGGAATAATGAAATGTAACGTTGAAGCAGTAATGTTTTCTAGCAGGTTCAAAGTTGGTTACGGTGGTGTGGTGAGGGACAACTCGGGTTCGTTTGTGGCGGGGGTTCATGGCATTATTCTTGGCAGGTTTGCTCCCCTTATGGTTGAAGCCATAGGGTTTAGGGAAGCACTCAACTGGATTAAATCAATTCACATTTCAAAGGTTATTATGGAAGGAGATTCGATAGAATTGATTAATGCTCTCAACAGTGATGTTGTTGATCACTCTAGTCTTGGGCTTATTATTGATGATTGTTAATCTCTACAACGAGATTTTGATTATTATTCTTTTGCGTTTGTTCGTCGATCAGCGAATGTTGTTGCTCATAGTCTAGTTAGGGCATCGAGTTCTGTGTCTGATCAAACTTGGTGGATGTCCAATCCTCCTTCAATTATTGTCGATGTAATGCTAAATGATTTGAGTTAATGAATTTTCCAGTTTACTTCAAAATTAAAAAATTTCAGTTTTGGCACAAGAAGTTTTATTTTGTAACTGCGTACCTGCTCTGCCCTAGTACAAAACCTTTCCCACTAGATCCATGCATTGATGGGTCCCACCAGGGAAACAATTTTATTTCAACGATTTTTTTTTGCAACCGCTATTCGTACACCAAGAATTACTTGATAATACTCCAGTATTAAAAATGCTTTAGGTGTCTATTTGCACACCACTCATTTATATTTTTTCCCAATGGTTATTTACCTAAAGTTAAAATTAACCTTCTTAATTATATATTATATTAACTTATAATTACTTTGTCAAATTCAAATGGAATTAAATGCTATCTCACGTTTGATTTTCCCTCCAAACGTTTCACCACGCCAAAATCGCTGGACTCTTTTTTTCTTCTACTCTTCTTAATTAAAATGCACAAAGACTTCCATTGATTGAAGAAAATCAAGTATTAAAGCAACACTTTGTGGAAGCAAGCAAGAAACCCTAGACCCATGAATAGTGATGAGAACACCATAGAGTTAAAAAGGAAAGGTAATGAAGAACCTAAAGGTGATATACAAAAAAAGGGTAGTGAAGAAGAGGTATGCTTAGTGTTTCGTATGTCATTGCGTTTCTTTTTTTCATATTTAAGCAATGAATACATACACAACACTCTAAAACATTGAACAGAGTATACCTAACTGGAAATACGATGGCAGTCGCTTGACATGGAGTGAATTATAGTAGTTCATTCGTTAAAAATGTAGCGACATAGGAAAATTTTGCTGTCATATCCACTCGCTAGACATCAGTAGACAGTCATAGCCTGTAACTCGCTTTATGATAAGCGAGTATGATAGGTATAATTACCAAACATGTAGCGAGCAGGACAAATTTATTTATGGGTGTTCATTAACTGGAAAAATTGCTTGGTAATTTGGTATTACAAGAGTTATAATTGATTAATAAACTAATTTTCAAGTAATTCCATTATTTCAGGATGTATATTGCCTTGAAGAAATTGACTTTTGCCGATATATCGCAAAAAATTGACTTTGGCCAATTTGAAGCAAAACCTCTTAATCCCGATTGCCTTGAATTAGAGCCTTGTAATTGTGGTGAAGCAAGTGTCGATGGCGGGGACAACCAATCTTTAGAGGATATGATGTGTCTAGATGCAATTTGTTGTGGTGAACATAAGGCTGATGTTGGTGACCATAATTCCGATGTCGGTGACCAGCCTCTCCTTCTTTCCATTAGTGACCATAATTCGGATAATGATAAAGCTATAAAAATTAATGTTACTTCGGTCTGTGTAACAAACGAAGTAAGTTTACTTTATAACTTAACTATAATGCCCTAAATGATTTTCTTAATACGAAATTTCTTAAATAGTATAATATGTTATTAATTTGTTGTGTATATTGTTTATTTGTCTAGGTATTTTCTTATCGCTATAGTTTTATTGATTGGTGTCAAAGTCAAGGAAGAGGGATAAGAACTATAATCGTAACTACAAAATCCGACAAAAGGGGTGGTGTTGTGAGGAGGCATCCAAGGCTATATTTAGGGTGCGAAAGAAGAGGGTAGCTTGTTCTAAGAATATTGCAAAGAAGAGAGAAAGTGCTACCAAAAAATACAACTATCCATTCTCACTCCGCGGTATGAATATTGATGGAGATAAGTGAAAGCTAGAAGTGCGCTGCGGTATTCATAACCATGAGTTGCCCCATAATTTGGTTGATCATCCGTATGCCGGAAGATTAAGCCAAGAAGAGAGAAAATTTGTCATGGACATGACTCTTGCTGGAATAAAACCAAAAGAAATTTTAAATGCACTTAAACGTCGTAACAAAGAGAATGCCTCAATAATGAAGACCATTTACAATGCAAAGGCCAATTTGAGAACTCATGAAATGGAAGGAATGAGCGCCATGCAACAATTAATGAAGATTTTAATGGAAAAGCACTACTGTATTGGCATAGAAATGATAAAACAACCGAAGAGTGACATTAACTGCTAGGACGTTCTCAATTGCACATTGTTTTTTGCATATATAATTGGAGGATAATTACAAGTAGGCCATTTCAAAGTTGAAGTTGTTATTTGCAACGCACGAAAGTGTTTGATACCTTTTTTTTGTATGAATGACAACACTTTTACCCTCGTATGTGAAGGGTCCTTGTAATATAATATTTTTTTATGCGAATATGTAACTTTTTGTCTTATAAAAAATGTTTGATACATTTCTTCTTTTTCTTGTATGAATAACAACATTTTGATCATCGCATGTGAATGGTCCTTATAATATAATTGCTTTTAAAGATACATAATTCAATATTGTCGTGAGTGTGTTTGAGTTACTTTTCACTTGGAATATAACGTAAACCTCGCTCACCAGATAACATGTGAGAAAGTGAGCCTTACTCATTTGACATCCGTATTTTGATTGCACCATAATCACCCCATGTTTAGCGAGTAATATACTCGTTAGATGTTAAGCTTAGTAAATTGGACAGTAAGTTTTATTCATTCTAGGTGCACCCCAGCCACCCAATGTCTAGCGAAAAAGTAAGCCTTACTCGCTGGACATCCGTCTTTTGGTTTCACCATATTCACCCAATGTCTAGCGAGTATTATCACTTTAGGACATGGGGTCAACAGATTCTTCTTCTAATACTAGTATTGTAAGTAAATTACTCTTCTTCTTCTTTGCAATAATTAGGATAATAAATTAACAAGAAATAAATGATCAGAACATGCATGGCATTATTTTTAATATCCAAAAATGGTACTTAATTAGATAGTGTAATACATTAAGCCTAATACATATACCAAATCCAAAGCAAATACATTAACAAAAAAGAAGTACCAAACATAATTACATTAAGCCAAAAACAACTACATTTACACAAAAATAACTACTTTGTTTTCTTCGGTGGTGGGGCTTTGACTTTTCTGGAGGATCTGCGTGCTGGCGGTGCTTTTGTTGTACTTGCAGTCTCTGTCGGGGTATCCTCATGTCTCTTATTTCTCCTAGTCTCTGTCGGGGCATCCTCATTGTCTTGCTCCGATTCAGTTTTTCTTGCATCTCCGAGCATATTGTATGCCTCTTTTGTAGCTTCTACAAATACAATGTCGACATCAAACAAAAGCAAAAGTCCTTTACTAAAAAAGGCACTTTATAATGGGGCCATTGGTTGTTCCAGTTACTCAATAAATCAGAATTTCTTTCTTATAGTTCCAAGTAAAAACCATTTTTAAATAGAGCAAAACAAATACAACAGGAAAATCATAAAGAAGCAAAAGTCCTTTGAAAGAGAAGGCACTCTATAATGGCGCCCCATGGCAGCTAATGGAGACATGATTACATGAAATGCATTGCTTTTGTATGAGAAATCAAATAAACATGCATTTAACATGCTCCTAGCTAATGGTGTATGTTCTCAGATAAACTATAAGTAAGCGACAACTCGCTGGACATCAGTAGATAGTCATAGCCTGTAACTTGCTCTATGATAAGCGAGTATGAGATGTATAATCACTAGACATGTAGCGAGTAAGACCAATTAACTGACTACTAGCATTTTCGTGAAGATTTTATGTCAAAAAATGCACAATCTTATTCCCAGTCAAAAAGTGCACAACCTCATTCCCAGTAAAAACAATCACAATATTCAAAATTAAATTGGTATAATATTGTTATACATGCTTAACCAAATCACTAGAATCTAAACAATACCCATAAATAGAAATCACTAGAATTTAAACAATACCCATAAACAGAAATTCTTAGGTCAAAATGTAAAACTTACTTCGTTCGTGATGTTGAAGACGGAAACAACGAGATGATGATGCCGATAGTGAAGTAGTTGAATGATGGTGCTTGAGATGAAGATGAAGATGAAGAACGGGTGAGTCTGTGAGGAAGAATAGGTGAGAGAGGTTAGCGTGAGGGAGATAAATGAGAGAATAGATTGTGCGTGCATTCCTTTAAAAAGGGAGATTGGGTTTTCTCCCTTTTTTTAATTCAATTATTAACTTAATTAACTTATGAATTAATGTATTTAGTTAGTTAATTACTTTGTGTAATAGTAGGAGTGGTTTTGGAGTGAGGAAGGGAAAGTAATGGTACTTTTGGAGTGTTTCTAAGCAGTGGAGTGAAACCAAGTAAAAAGTGGTGTACAAATAGCACCTGTCTTTTTTTTTATTTTATTTTTTCTGTCCTAAAATATTATCACACTAAATCATAGATGTGATAATAACCCCACTTGTAGAATTGAACATGCTATTGACAAAAAATGAAATAAAATAAAATTTATGCTCGTAGAAACAGATCAATGTCTAAATTACTGGATTCTTCAACACTTGATAGGTTCAACTAAACGTCCTTGATCGATTAAATATAAATTGTATAAATATAACATTAATTTTTAAAGTATACTTGTCACATTTTCACAAATGGACAGGTTTATATAAAATGCTTTTAGGATCTTTGGGTGTGAAATTTTTTAGAATACAGTTGTTTAGTTTTTTTTTAGAGGATGACGCCTCGAAGATATTTTGTTTTAATATTTATCTTTTAACAAAGAAATAAATACTAATTTTTTTTATATAAATTGGCCAGATACATTAAAAAAAATACAAAATATACCGAGATAGTATTCTATCAAATAAAAAAAAAATTGAACTCAGCAGCTGCCGCATTTAACTTTTACCCTATATAGATTATAGATGAAAAGATGCCACCTACATCACCGAGTGACAGTGTTAGAGAGAGAAAAACAGAGAGATAATGGAAGAGGGAGGAATTGGAGGAGGATCATCAACGATAGAAACAACAGAAGCAAAAGTGAAATCAATATTTGTATATCCCGTCAAATCATGCCGTGGAATTTCTCTTTCTCAAGCACCCCTCACTCCCACTGGTAATCGCACACTCTCCTATTACTTCAAATTTAAAGATAAATACACTCCGCACTGGATTGAGTTAGATTATACCACCGCATTTTGTTTCCTTTTTTCTCACGCGCATCATTTAATTTTAAGAACATAAATATATGTAATGCTACAATCTAAGAAACTGGCCTTTGAAAGAAGAGTTATAGCTTGACGCCTTATTTTTTATGTAAATTCCTACTTCTAATTTTCATGAGAAATTGTAGAATTTAACGAGAGTTAATTAGTTAGTATCACTACATAGTGACGAGATTTCTAAGATAAAATCCCACACCCGTGGTCAAAGTAATTTAAATTGGGAATAATATTATTTCTATGTGTGCCATTCGGTCCGGGAAGAGGCCCAACTCGGGTGCAGTGAAATTTGAAATTGGAAACATAACAAATTTCATATTTTAACTAAACACTCTAGTTACAACATAATAGTTTGAGAGTTCGCAAAATACAGATTACAAAACATAGAGGGTTGTTCAACATTACCTGCAACTGAAATCCCAACTTTTTTTTGTTTTGTTGATAATACAGGGTTTAGGTGGGACCGACAATGGCTGATCGTAAATTCGAAAGGCAGGGCATATACCCAAAGAGTTGAACCAAAACTTGCTTTAGTTGAAGTTAAGCTGCCAAATGAAGCTTTTTCTGAGGCTTGGGAACCTTCCAATAACTCATTTTTAGGTACAAGCAATTTCATTTTATTGATTTTACTTGGAACAGATTGGTTCGTGATAAGGGTACTAATATTCTATATGATATTAGCCGATACTTGTTATTGTAGAGGTAGACTTGGATGTTGTGATACAGAAGAAGTTCCTGTATGAAAATCTGTGTTATATTAATGGCATTGTTGGTACTTTGTTCTTTTCGGAATATATCTTGCTTAATTTGTGCCTTAGCTTAGCACACTCAATAGCATATTTCTTTAAGTCGACGGTGCAAGTTTAAAAAAAAAGGTATACAGAATGTTGCAATTTACTCATCAGCTATCACACATTCATAGTTAAGATGTCGAAATTAAGCATTTGGGTTTCTTTAGTATTGATAAAACTTGTATCTTGGATGGAATTTATTATTTGATCTATAATCATTTTCTCTTACAGTGATAAGTGCCCCCGGAATGGAAGGAGTTGAAGGTCTCATTGAGTAAACCGTGTGAAATATTGGATGATGTGTCGGTTTGGGAATGGTGTGGCTCTGCCCTTGACGAGGGAGATGAAGCTTCAAAGTGGTTCTCTGATTTTCTTGGCAAACCAAGTCGCCTTGTCCGTTTCAATCACGGTACTCTTCAGTTCAGTGCAGCTTAACTGAAAATTTGCCTATACAAGCGCGATAAAATTGTTTAGATACCTATTCGCTGTTTCTATCAAGTTTTTGTGTTTTTTTACATAAATTTAAATCAGTGAAGTCACATATAATATTTCATATTTCATTTAAAAAGAGTCTAAAACACATACTGCCGATTTATTTACTAAAGTTGAGAATTGAGACTGAATCTTCTTACATATATATACTAAGGTTGTGTCTAATTATGTGCAAATACTTCAGACAGGATTGATTTACATATAAACTTTAAAACATCATGTGTATTTTTTCGAAAGAAGAAACGTGTTTGTAGTAAAGAAAAAGATTGATTACTTTTACACTCTTTTTTTTTCACATTTTGGTGCAGACAAACTGCGTACCAAAGAGTAGGCACTTGATTTTCATTGTTCTTGATACCAACCAAACAGACACAAAATATTTCATTTACAAACTTTCTTTAGATTAAAAATATTTTCCAGCTGCCATGAACCAAATACAACCTAAACTAATGTAATTGTGATGCTATTTTTTCCCGTATACAGAATCAGAGACTAGGCCTGTGAATCCTGATTATGCTCCTGGATACAAAGTCATGTTTTCAGATGCTTATCCATTCCTTCTGCTCTCTCAGGTTAGTCTATAGAATTGAAGTTAATTTCAAAAAAAATTTTTTCTTGATATTTGATTTTAACCCATCTGTCTCAAATTAACATAGTCACATCAAAAACATACAATTTAAGAAATACTATGAATTTCTATAACTGTACTTTGAATCTCTCAAGATTATAATTAGTTAACAACCTTAATAAAACGTTAGTTCCAGTATATAATAATATGCTTTCGGTCCCAAATTAAGAATGGTTTTCACAGTTTCTTTTAAACATGCACTAGTTTCAACACACCCAATGGTTGGTAACAAAAGTTTACTAATAGTGAGATTCAGTACAATGATTATGCTCCATGAAGGAAACTCGACTCTTAATTTAGAACATTCAAGACAGAACTAGTGGATTACTAATGGACAAATTGAGTATATCATTATCTATTTTGGAATCAAGAATCTTAATTTGAGATAGAAAGAATTACATGTAGAACTATGGTATATTTTCTTTCTCAGGGATCCATGGATGAACTAAATAAGCATCTTGAGGAATCCATATCAGTGAACCGTTTCAGGCCCAAGTACTGTACTTGTCCCAAATTCAAACCATCTAAAACATTTCATTTTCAGTAAATTTCAATTATTTTTCAATTGATACTAATGTTTCTATGAATTTTTTACTTGAATCTTTTGAAGCATTCTTGTTGATGGGTGTGGACCATTTTCTGAGGACCTATGGAAGGATATTAGAATCAACAGGCTTAAATTCCAAAGTGCTCAGCTATGCTACCGCTGTAAGGTAAAAAGATTATGTCTATTATATTAGACACTGAATGTATTATAGCGATTCTAGTGTTGCGGGTAGACAGTAGTATGCTTTTGTCTAGTTGCTGTAGGTACTGCCAGGCTACACACTATACGTATGTGTTCCCAGTGTCCTTCCTACTAAGAGACTTGTTTACCAAAAGCAAAACGTGAGGACCGAAGGCGAAAGCATATGATATCTTATTGGGCAGCGACTAGCATTAAACTCAAATCAAATGAGTACTTTAGACTCTCAAATTTACATTTCTATACAAGTGTATTGGAACTTTCATTTTTACAAGAATTGTGTGATCATGAATTTTCAGGTACCCACGATTAATCAGGAAAACGCAATTCCAGGGCGTGAGCCAAATGAAACTCTTAAGAAATTTCGGTCAGATGCTGTCTTGCCTCTGAACCAGAAACAAGGGAGGGTAAGGCCATAAATTTGAGAACGTTCACCCATGTTTCTTGAATTGGAACTTTAGAAGCCCAAACTCTAAATATTCTTTCTGTAGGGACTGAATTTGTAAAAATAAATGTCGTAAACCTAGAATGGCAGGATGGCGACTAGGCAGGACGAGTGAGGTTCTTTTCAATTTCTCCTTTTTTCTTTTTTTGAAATATTTTCTTAATTCTGGTTAGCAATGTTATATGCTTTTTCAATAATTGAAGTTTTATTTCTTGTAGTATTTTTGTATTTTAAAAGACAAACAAGACTGCCTAGTTGATCTCCTGATCCTCACGTAATACATTCTAGTTAGAATGTTGATAAATACACACAAAACTTGCAAAATCATATCATTAGTGTTTGGGTTGCAAGAATCAGTAATATAAAATGTTACAAGCTTAAGTTAATTGAAAAAAAATAAAATTATCCGAACTGCCTGATATTAGTTAGTTCTACACTTTTATGTAAATTTAGTGAAACTAAAACATATATCACAAATTTGTAATGAATTATAAATTTTGGGAGACACGATTTGGAAATATGTATTGAAGACACAATGATATGTCAATTGTGCGTCAGCAGTAAACTTTTTGGATAGATTATATTCTGATGGACTCAATTCATTGACCAATATATTAACAACACGTCACCATCTTCCCTTCTGTCTCGCCAGTGTGTGTCCACGTAGAAGTACTTATTTATTTTATTTGGATGTTTGGATGATTTTTCAGGTCTACTTTGGACAGAATTTGGTGTGCAGTGACTTACTTAGTGAAGGAAAGGGAAATATAATTGAAGTGAGAGACCCTATCTATGTAGACAAGGTAGTGTCTTCCTATGCTGATGCTGCAGCTTGAACCTGTATTCTTAGCATCATCTACTTGTACTTCCTGCATGCTTTCTTGTGATCAATAAAATAAGTGGTTGTAAAATATAAAATGTTCTAATTAAAGCTCTTTGTAGTCTCTTCTATTTTGGTGAGTAACAGGAAGAAAAAAGCAAAATAACACAGAACAGAAAAACGCAAATTAAGTGCCCCTCCTGTAGGTAACACCCCTCATATAACAATACATTTCTTCAATAATTTCATTGGGTGGAACAAGCATTCTAATTTCCTGCTCATTTTGTTCGCCTCCATCTTCGCTAGGACATCCACATCGATTAGCTTCTCTTAGAATTTGGATAAGATTAACATCCATTTCCACTTTTAGCGCCTTGCAGTCATCAATGAGGATACGGTTATTCATCATCATTCCCATTTATGAGGTTGAGGTCAACCGTTGACGCATCTTGGCAATCACTTTCAACAGTAATTCCCCTCCAAATCCTTTCCTTGCCCAGCATCGACGCGTGTGTTATGCCCCAAAGCTCCGCCTTCAAAGAGTCCACGTAGCCAATATAGCAACAGAAGCTCTCCAATCCACCCATTTTCCTTGGTCGCTTCTAACAATACCTCCAAAGCTTCCACGGCAGTCATCATTTTAGGGCTGCTCCCACCAGTGTTGATCTTGATACAACCTATCAAGGAAAAGTACGTCCATTTAATCAATCTCTCACATGTCTAGCTCCAACTACGTTTCCACCGTTCGAAGACTCTGGTAATGTACTTGGCGAAGTACAGGCTACTGATGGCCACACTTTGCTCACAAACCAAACGAAGAGCACAATTCTAGCCGGAAGTTTTAACTTCCGAATTCAATTCCAATCAGGGCTATCCGTGGAAATGACATATATCATTTCTGTTAAGAATTTGCATTGAGCAATTTCCTATAGATAATTTTCCATTCCTCGATCATGCAAACAAAATAAATAAAATGGGAAGTGTAGTGATGCAAATGAGCAGCTACCAAGGCCTTTTTACTTGATATTTCATACTGGGCTTTCGCAATTGATTTTAGTCTTAAAGAAGGCATTTTACAATGTTTGTGCATCTTAAAAATATTCTTTTTTCTTTTTTATGTAAAGGTCGAGTAAATAACATCAAAAGTCTTTCAACTATATACTAAGTTTTAATTGAGCCCTTAAACTCTATTTTGAGTCAACTATCCAATTTAAACACAATAGCCCTTCCATCAAAATTAGCCATCAAATATTAACATAATGCACTTCACTTAGGGGTATTTTTGTCTATTTAATAATATATTCAACTTCCCCTCCTCCTGAAATCAGTTATTAGTAAAAATTCCAACTACTAAATATGCATATTAATTGTAGGCCAGTGTTTGAGAATAGCAATATCAACTCACTTGATTAGCAGATAGGTACTTTCCACGGCTTAAGTCAAACCCAGATTGACATTTAGAAGATTTGGATAAGTTTATGAATTGATGTTTGAATTTTTTTGTAAAGATGTGTAAATTTGAGTCCAATTTGCTATCCATTTAAGTGCATAATATGGTGCTCAAAATTTAGTATAATTGATGTCCATTAAGTGCAGATTTTGACATATTTTGGTATTCAAATTTATAGTGTAAAATTACAACTAAAAATACAAATTATTAATGAACCATAATTACAATATAACTAAACAATACAACTTCATTGATCAAAATCCGAAGTTCATAATTGATTTCAAAATACTGAATGTTATTTTTTATTTGTAGTAAAAAATAACGAACTTAAGTCTCTCTTTAATTTATGTCGCCTTAATTGGACGAGAATTGGAAGGAAAGAAGGTTATTTTAGTCAATGGTCAAAATACCCATGTGTAAAGTAATGGATGATCAATTTTGTTAGTGTTTGACAGCTAATTTCGATGGAAGGGGTTATTCAGGGGTGTAGACGTAACCTCGAAAACCAAATGCTCAAACCAAACTGACTCGAACCAATCTGTAAAAAACTGAACCAAAGAAAAATCGAAACCAAATTAATTTGGTTTGGGTTTGGGTTTGGGTTGTGCTAGTGTAAAATCGAACTGAATCATTACGTATACGATTAAAAATTAATATTATTCCACTATTCAACATTTCTATCTATAAAATATGCAATCTCTAATTAGAACTCAAAATAATCTCTAAAATAAATCTTCTCTAAACTAAATATAATAACAACAAAACAAATGAATCTCTATAATAAAGTTTCATTACACATATTTTCAATCTTTACATTATACTAATATAATTTAACGACACAAAGAACCTTAAAATTAATATAATGTTATACATCATAATTAATACTACATAGAAATTAGTACTACTACATTCATTCATTAATGTGATTACTTAATTTTATTTGTTCAAACTTGTTCAAGTGTTGCTTTATATATAATTTATTTTATTTCATTTAAGAAAAGTATAAAACCGAACCAATCCAAAATTGAATTTTCAAGTTTGGCGTTTGGTTTCGGGTTCCTAAAGTTTTACCCCAACCGAAACCAAAAACACCCCTAGGGGTTATGGTGTTCGAATCAAGTAGTTTAATGGTTTAATTGACTTAAGATTAAGTCTAGGGGTTCAATTGAAAACTTAGTGAATAATTTAAAGACTTATGGTATCATTTACGCATAATAGTTGATGCACCTGATACCCACTGCTACCACCCGTAGCCCATTATGTTTTTGGTTTCCAACTAGAGGTGTTTTCTGATTCAGTCGGGATAGAGATTTGGGTACCTCAAACCCTTCCCAAACTTCATAGTTTGATTTTGATTCAGTTCGATTTCGGTTTCCACACCTATAAAACCCAAACCCTTCCTAAAGTATTCAGTTTCCGTCCGATTCAGTCTCATTCAATCTTAATCTTAACAAATTTATATATTCCAAAGCTTATTGTAAAATATTTAAAAAATAAAATTGATGACATATAAAATTAGATAAAAAAATAATTAAAAGAAAATGAAACATATACGATCTCATACTTGGCATAGTGCACGAGGTATAAACCTTACAATTCAAAATCAATCAAAAGGGGAATGGTGCCTATTACTTTTAGTATAGTGCACTATCAGGTAGCTAAGGGAGGTAGCAAATAAAGAAAAATTGAGTGACCTCAAGGCAAGGGTGGGGGTTGCCTACCACTGGGCCAACCCCTCTCCTCAAGTAAACCACACTATCAGGTAGCATTTGTTCTTCAAGCATTCTATAATTGTTTGTTTGTATATATATTTGTGTGTAATTAAATTTCAAACGGTGTAGTTTAATTAAGTTAGCAATTTTTTTTAATAGATTCGGTCCATTCGGTCAACTTCGGGTAACCCTCAACCCGAACTGACCCGAATCAATCAGTTTTGGTTTTAGTTTTTTTTTTTTTTTCGGTTTGAAAATTTTCGAATCACAACGGATCAATTTAGTTTATTCATTCAATTTTTGAATTTCTGACAACACCCTTGAATTTCTGACAACACCCTATCTCCAGCAACCATCACCATACGTCCGATTGTAGTTGTCAACGTCACAGCGACCAAATAATTGTGATAAGATTACTTTGGAAGCTATTCAATTAAATGTCGTAAAATTGTTAGACCTTTTTCGTAATAGAAACAAATGCAATTAATGTTAGTCACCTTGTATAAACTTTGATTTGAATTGTTATCTAATTTTTTATTGTGTCTGTATGTTGTTATAGTGGTGGTGTGTCTATCTTTTATAGTTTTATTATAGTGGTTGACAGATGGACTGGTTTAGAATTTCAATGGAGGATGGACGAAAATTAGAATTGCTAAATGTTTTTGTAAGGTACCCCTATTACAAAAAAGACAAAAAAATTGTTATTTTTAGTGGGATTTGAACCTTGTTGTTACGGTGGTTGCTGAATTAGTTTAAGGTAATAAAAAAAAGGAACTCAGTTTACTTCCTTGCGTAGCCCTGGACCATTAATTATTATTAAGCTTTTTTCTTTAAATTATATATATAAATAGTAAACATATTGTATGTATAATTATTAATCTAATATCATATATATAGGTTTTTTTTAAAAAAAAAAAATCAGGGGAGCAATCGGCCCCGTGTAAATCCGCCTGTGGGACAAGTTGTAAATTTATATCTCTAATAAAAAAATAGTATTATTAAATTATTTGTATGGAAAAAAATTAAACCCATTACTTATATAAAAAATTAATTATATACTCACAAAAACGTGCAAAAAAAATTATGCACATGCAGTGTAAGGTGTCACCTCAATATAAGTCGTGCTCATTTTATATAAACTTTTGCGAGCGTGGCATTGAAAACTTAAAAATTTTGAAGTTTTGGTAAATGCATTGATGGCTCCGACTCCAACACACACAACGACAAGGGGATTACAGACTTAACGTGCAAAAGTTACCCTTCCTTAAATTGAAGAAAACGCGAACCAGCTCTCTTTATAAATTCGGGTACTTGACTTTTTTTTTTTTTCTATTATTTCTTTTTTATTTAATTTCAATAAATAAGATCTAATTTAAAATTTAAACGGATGGATTTTTTATGAAATTCAATTGAATTAATATTTATAATAAATAAATTAATTTCGTAAAATTTATTAAAAATTCAATTGAAAGTGGGTGAGATATCATCTAAAATTTTAATGGTCAAAAATGAAATATGTATCAAATTTTTATTACACTTATTTCTATTTTAATTTTTTTGATGAAATTTTGTAAAAACAATCTACTCATTATAAAAATTATTTTTTTATCAAATTTTATAAAAAAATTAATTCGTTCAAGTCTCAAATTAAATTTCATCAAATAAAATTAAATAAAAATAATAATAACGACTAGTAAAATCCTAAATTTAGCAACTATAGGTGATGAAATGCCAAAGTAGTAGAGAGAGAAAAACAGAGAGCTAGAGAGAGAATGGAAGAGGGAAGAATTGGAGGATCATCATCAACAATAGACACAGCAGAAGCAAAAGTGAAATCAATATTTGTATATCCCGTCAAATCATGCCGTGGAATCTCTCTTTCTCGGCACCCCTCACTCCCACCGGTAATCACAATTTCCCAATAACTATCCCATATTATTATTGTAAATTCTTATTATTTATATTATTTTTCTTTTTATCTCAAATTAACAATCTCAACTTAATTTTAGGATATGGCTATTAAAATTCTAATATAATTGTTAGTGACACTTTTCTTGTAATTTTAGGAATATTTTATTTCTTTTGTGATAGATTTTTAAGTGCTAGTGTAGTTTTGCAGAATGTCAATAACTATATCCTAACTTTATTTAAAAAAAAAAAAAACTAATTTCAAAGTAATCATTGGTCAATTGCAGTACTTTTTTTTAATCGGGATATTTAATATAATTATATTTTTAAAAAAGAAATGAACTATAAGACATTTGAAAAACAAAAAAAAATACAATTTAGCAATTTGAGAATCCTTTTTTTTTTTCCCCTTAATTACAACAATATGAATTGAAATCTTAATCTGTTTCTTTTTAATTCCCATTGTCACAGTACTTACAATTGTACAATAAAACTGATCAATGAGAAGAACAAATTTACAGTATTCTTTAGTCTTGTGGTCAAAAGAAAAAAACAGTATTCTGTAGTCTGTCGACACTAGTTCCTTTTTCTTTTTGCTTTTTCCAATTAAAACAATACAAATAGAAAGAACAGGAAAAAATAACATTGTGATTTCTTGAGAAAGTCACAATTTGATTAAGATAATAAAAATATAACCAAATAAGTTTAAAGTTGTTTTCAGTAAATTTTAAAAGGTCCATTTGTCAATGGTTTTGTGTCCTAGTTGACATTTAAAATTAAGGGTTAAATCCACACGTTATTATGTCGTTTATGTTAATTATGTGCTATAAAATTATACAAAAGATTTAAAAGTTTTATTACAGATTCATCGATTGTATTAAGTTGGAAAAAAGGGCCCAGTTTGGAATTGGTCCCGTTGGATCCATCAGTTGGCGATGGAGAATTCAAGGCGAGAATGAAGTAATATATATATATATATAGAATAGATGTTATAAAGAGAAATTTTAAATGAATTTTTTTTAAAAAAAATTGTAGAGATGATTTATATAATATACTAATTACTTACACCAAATTTCATAAAAAATGTCAACCTAAAAGTTGGTGTATTTAAAAATTGATATATATGTGCATTTTGAACGTTGAAATTTTTTGATGATCATCTCATCTACTTCTATGTTAAATTTTTTAATGAAATTTGATGGATATAATCTATTCATAATATAGATCATCTCTATAAAATTTTAAAAAATAATTCATCAATTTACCCTTGCAAATGAGAATCCCTTCTTTTTACTACCGTGATGGAATCTTTTCTTTGACTTATCAATATATATATATATATATTCTGACTTGGTCAAAATAAGCTTTGAGCTTTGTCTTTGAGCTGTTGAGAAATATTGTTTTAGACTTGTATCTCACTCATTGGCGATTTTAGAACATTGAGTACGAGCATTTTTAATGATTGTGTAAAATAGTAAGGTGCAAATTTGATGTGTTAACCAACTTTTATATAAAATTTGAAGAATAAAAAAGTTGTAATCTAGTAATTTTGCAAACTCTTGTATAAAATTTGAAATAAACAATAAGATACCAATAAATGTTAAATGTCAATTTACGCAATTTATTATTCTTTTTTCTTGAATTTTTCTATACACAATTTTTTATAATAATAAATCTTGTTTTGTCGATTTTGATGAGTAAATTTTGAATATATAATTTTTATTAAAATATATATTTTATATTAAAAAATTGTTACATTTTAAAATTTTATAAAAAATCCGAACATGGAAAATGTTGATCTGTGAACTTAAAAGACTACAAGTCCACGGTCCACTCAACTATAAATCTGCATATTTCTCACTCTCTAATCTGAGTTCTCTCCTAAACTAGATTTTAACATACCCATCTAAATCAAATCAGATGGAACCACACCATCACTATTTGATTTGATTTGGATATGTATGTTAAAATGTAGTTTAGAAGAAACTAAGATTAGAGAGTGAGAGAGAATATGTGGATTTATGATTTAGTGGACGGTGGGGTTGCGGATGATGCGTGGGGTCATTTTTGTGTGTTTATGATATAATTTGGCAATATCAATGTGCATTTCAAAATTGTGTTTACCAGTGTTCTAAATTATGATAAAGAGGAATTTTGATAGTCTATATATACTAGTACTAGGGTAAAATTAAATGCGAGAATTCAGAGTTTTGAATGGCAATCTGCTGGAGAATCAAATTTGTTGCTGCAATTATCTATTTGTCACTGACAATTATATATTTATTTTATTTTACCACCCTGCAAATAAACCCTAACTTGCTGTTGAACAATTACAGGGTTTAGGTGGGATAGAGAATGGGTGGTGGTGAATTCAAATGGCAAGGCATTTAGCCAAAAATTTGAACCAAAGCTTGCATTAATTGAAGTGGAGCTCCCAAATGAGGCCTTTTATGAGGGTTGGGAACCTTCAAATGATTCATTTCTAGGTAATGAAGAGTATTGATTTCTGCTAATTTATTCATTACATTGTTTCCTTTTAGATTTTGTCATTCATTTCCTCTTTAAGATCAAAATATGACTTTTATTTACTAAGACAACTTTTTATTTATTTATATTTGTTTTAAAAGAGATATTTTTTTGTTATTAAACGTTTTTCTTTTTTCTTTTTTTATTATTAAATATATACAACGATTTTTTATGGTTTTAACGATAAAAACTTAAATTTTATTTTTGAAAAAATGTTAGAACTTATTTTTTAATTCTATAAAATGAATAGCATCTCGTGATTCACGTGTATTTTATTTATATTGTTATTTGAACCAAATATAAAAAGATAATTAAATTAGAAGAATTCATGTCAAAATTAAATATTAGCAAGACATTCGATAAAAGTTTTTCAAAAATTTATAAATAATATTTATAACATTTCCAAAACTCAAATCAAACCAGAGACTCGAAAGTCTCGCTAAATAAAATTGTGTGAAAAAAGGACTAAAAAATTGTTGTGTCTCACTTGCACTTAACAGTGATAAACGCTCCTGGAATGGAAACACTGAAGGTTTCGTTGAGCAGGGCACGTGAAATATCTGTAGGCGTGTCAGTAGGCCCATTAGGGTGGGAATGGAGTGGCTCTGCGCTTGACGAGGGAGATGAATCTTCAAATTGGTTTTCTGATTTTCTTGGTAAACCAAGTCGACTTCTCCGTTTCAACAAAGGTACTCACTCATCAATGTCTGATCTGATGGTCCCCTAAAATGTGAATTAGACACTTCATTCACGTTTGTTTGTTTGTATTTTGTTGCCAAAATTATACAATCGTAAATATAATAATTATAGATTATTCGTGAAAATTCAATTTAAAATTTTTTATATAAAACTTGAGATTACTAAATTTTAGAACCGGATAAATCATTTCAACAATTCAACTTTATACTTTGAAGAAATTTAGGTACCGATACTATTACCTATGCTTATTGTTAAAATAATGTGAAACTTTAAAAGTATATAATACAATTTTTTAAAGTGATACGTTACTATGTCAGAGTCCAAAGAGAATAATATTTTAACAATAAAGTTACCCTAAATTTAGTGTTTACACTTATATTAATGTCTCTATATAAAATTTTAAATAACATAAAAAAAATAAAAATTAAACATGTTTTTATTTTAATTCTCATAATTTGCCATTTAAGTCATCCAAAAACTCTATAAATTATAACTAAATTCTTTATAAACACACAATTTACAATTCATTGTGAGCTAATTTTAAAACTATACAATTTACGTAATCAAACTGGCACTTATTTCTTTTTGTTATTAATAAAATTTAGGGGTTTCTCCTTCTCATTGGGAGAAAAGAAAAAAAAAAGAAGCCGAACTGACCCATACTTTTGGTTATATGAAACTAAGTCCACTTATCCGTTTCAGCGTAGGGACTCATTAATTTTTTCCTTGTGCGTATTTAATTCTCGCTCTTTCAAAATTAAAACCACAATTACGATAGCAAATAAATTTTATATTTAATAGTCAAATATTTAAACCAAGGATCCATTTATTAAAGATAAATTTGAATTATATTACAGATTCGGAGAGTAGGCCAGTGAATGCTCAGTATGCTCCTGGTTTCAATGTAATGTTTTCAGATGGCTTTCCATTCCACTTGCTCTCTCAGGTTAGATAATTAACGATTAATATATTTCTTTTTAGTTAATTGTTGATTTTCTGAGATGTTTCAAATTAACGGATCGACTAAATTCGTTTTTAGGATATAATAATAAATGCATCAACTCACATTATAGATTAGAGTAACGAAAATTACTGATAGTTAGAGTTAACATAGATGGACATTTAGTTTTGAATGAGATAGTTCATATTTTGAACCTAACTCTCTGTACTAAGGACTCATTTAAATAAACGTTACTTGTCAAAATTAAGAAAATTAAACACGCGCTATTAATTTGGTACAAAAGCATACATTTTAATTAGAAGTTTATCTCCCCCCCGTGAATGCTTAAAATTAATAATATCTTGGCAGGGATCCATGGATGAGTTAAATAAGCTTCTCAAGGACCCTGTATCAGTGAATCGCTTCAGGCCCAAGTATTATGTTTCATATAACTCAAAACATCTTGGACATCTCTATTTTATCGTTATATTTTTCATTAATTTTTTTCCCCTATATTTTGACCTCAAAGCATTCTTGTTGATGGTTGTGAACCATTTTCTGAAGATCTGTGGAAGGAGATCAGAATAAACAATCTTAAATTCCAAAGCGTTATGCTATGTCCACGTTGCAAGGTAAATATATTTACGGTATTCTCAAGCTCTTGTTTGACTAAAGCACGCGTGACATGTTATTATGTCATAACATGACTAATACAATAGTTTGTAAATTGAATCTATTACAAATACAATGTACCCAAAATCTAGTGCTAATAAAAAATAAGTGACATATCACTATATACTCATAACAAGTTTGTATAATTTATGTTTCTAAAACTATCGATACCAGTGTACCCAAAATTTACTGCTGATAAAAAAATAAGTGAAATATCACTATATACTCATAACAAGTTTGTATAATTTATGTTTCTAAAACTATCGATACTTTTATGTCTTCCCATTTCCACGTCACCAAGTACTTTTACTTAATCTATTTAAATTCTTTATTTTTTGTTTAAACGTATAGAACTTCTATATCTATTTTATTCATGAAATTTTCAGGTAATCACAATTAATCAAGAAAATGCAATTCCAGGGCGGGAGCCAAATGAAACTCTCAAGAAATTCCGAGCAGATACGGTCTTGTCTCTGAACCTGAAACAAGGGAAGGTAAGGTTCAAAATCCCAGTAACTTCAAATTTGGTTTACATTACCCGCAAATGGTGAACAAAGTAGTGTGTTTGATTGCACTTATTTCCGTAGAACAATGTTTAAAATTTTGCATTTTTCAGTTTTGGTAATATTTGATGGCATAATTTTTCATAAAATTAACAGGGCTGAGGTTAGAAGGTGAGGTGATCGCATAGGCCCCTCATTTTTTTGAATTTTCTAGTGTCAGCAGTTTTTATTTATTAGCTCCACCTCTAGTAGTCAAGTGGTAGAGAGTGAAAATTCACGCAGAGCTACCCCCCCAGGGTTTGAGCATCTCCCTACCCACCTCCCCATCTTCAGAGTTCAGACCATCTGGATTTATTAGCTCCACTTCTAGTTTTAATTTTCATGCAATTAAATTAACAAATGCGAGCTAAGATATTGAAGGGAATTTTTGCAGGTGTATTTTGGACAGTTTTTGGTGTGCAAGGAGTCACCAAATGCAGGGGAGGGAAAGATAATTGAAGTGGGAGACCCTATCTTTGTTGACAAGGTGGTCTCTTCCTATGCTGATGTTACTGCTCTCTTATCCTAATTCTGCTGCTGCTTCAACTGCTTGTACGTCCTGCTGCTATCAATAAAAGAAGTTTGTTGTCAAACTTCATATATATATATATATATAGCTATATGGGGTAGCCTATATAAACCAGATATCCTAAGCTCTTCAATTGAGGGACATCCAAAGATGCATGTGGTACAACTCTATGTAATAAACTAGAGCCTGATTATGTATGGATAAATATGAATGTGTAATTAGATCCAGCGTTAGAAATGTAGATCAAAAATATTCCATCAAAATAAGTTCTGATTGATTCGGATCAAACAAATCTGACCCAACAAGATTTAGTTGATTTGAAACAAAGAACTGTATAGTTCAAAGGCCTTACATTTTTTTTAGAGCAAAAGTCTTAATGATGACATTCATTAATCATATATTTAAAACAAGAAGTGAAGACAATTAAACTAAGAATAAGGAGTCTCAAGTTTTCGAAATATCTTAGTCAAAGAGAAATTTGTCTAAATTATGAGTTACCTTAATACAATTTACGGGCACGAATTAAAAAATAACTTTCATATAAGAACAAAGAAAGCAAATATATTCTAAAGAAGAATTTAACTCATTAAGAATGTGATAGTTGACCATAATGTCAACTTATTCATAGAACTTATTCTTGAATTATTACCAGTGCACTTGCATTGGAGCACGCTACTATTAAAAAAACTGGTTTTAATTATTTTAGAGCAATTCAAAATTATGATATATGGTATAACTTTTTACAATAATATTGTTGTATGACAAAATTATAATTGGTTATATACAAATACATTGCATATTTAGGATTTCTTTATAGTGTAAAACCTCAATACAACAAAATGAAAAGAGAAGAAAAAGACAAAACTCAACAAAACACATAAACTTACTCAGTATCACTGCCTACTTTTTCTAGTACATATGGTATCATTATCCTCCCGATGGGCCTAATCCTCCCAGGACAGTTTATTAAAAATCCTTAAAATCAACAAATACAAAAAGAATAAAAAATAATAACTTAAAAAAATTGAGTTTTTCAAATCCAATTTTATTTTTATTTTTATTTTTTATAATATTTCTCTTATTTTCGCGTCCAGATATTTCCCTTAAAAAAAAATCTCAATAGACTAAAGTTTTGGGCCTCTAAACCCTAGCCTAATTTCTCATCGGCCTATACCCCAAAGTTTGGGCCAAATTGCAAATTTACCCATTAGAGAGCATCACTGTAACTCCATTCATCTTCATGCACAGAAATCTCATAGTGCTTAAACCCAAATTTTCGAGTTACAGATTGTTCATTTTTTTCAGTACTGGAGAATGTTCTTCAAAATCATACGTTAATAAGATATGCCCCTCGGTGCATCGATCAAAAAACATCTCAGTGTTCAGTTTTATTCAATTACATGTAAGTTCTTCACCAATCATCGCTACTTTTCAATTCTCAATACAGAAATTTCTCAAAACGAGTATGAAAACCAAGAAAGAATCGAACCCCCAATCCCTGATGAAATTTTCAGGTCTGCCCCTAAATTGGGTTCTTATAAATTGGGCGATTCAACCTTTTACTCCCTCATTGAAAGCTATGCAAGTTCATGTGATTTTAGGTCATTAGAGAAGGTTTTTGATCGAATGAAGAGTGAACGAAGAGTGTTTATTGAGAAGAGCTTCATTCATGTCTTTAAAGCTTATGGTAAAGCTCATTTGCCTGAGAAAGCAGTGGAAATGTTTGATAGAATGCTGGGTGAATTTCAATGCAGACCAACTGTTCGATCATTGAACTCAGTTCTTAATGTGATAATTAACGCGGGTCTTTTTCACCGCGCTTTGGAGTTTCATTCTTATGTTATTTGTAATAAGAACATTTTGCCGAATGTGCTAACTTGTAATCTAGTTATCAAAGCTATGTGTAGACTAGGATTAGTTGATAAAGCAGTAGAGACATTTAGAGACATGCCAGTTCAGAAGTGTGCGCCGGATGTATTTACTTATTGCACTTTGATGGATGGGTTATGTAAAGAGAATAGGATCAATGAGGCGGTTTCGCTGCTAGATGAGATGCAAATAGAGGGGTGCTTTCCAAGTTCCGTGACGTTTAATGTGTTGATAAATGGACTTTGCAAGAGAGGTGATTTAGCTCGAGCAGCAAAGCTCGTGGAGAATATGTTCCTCAAAGGTTGTGTTCCAAATGAAGTGACTTATAATACGCTTATACATGGTTTATGTCTCAAAGGGAAATTGGAGAAAGCAATTAGTCTTTTGGATAGGATGGTATCGAACAAATGTGTTCCAAATGATGTTACCTATGGGACGATTATTAACGGGCTTGTTAAGCAGGGGAGAGTGGTTGATGGTGCACGGTTGTTGATTGCTATGGAGGAAAGAGGCCACCATGGAAACAAGTATGTTTATTCATCGCTTGTTAGTGGGTTGTTCAAGGATGGAAAATCAGAAGAGGCGTTAAGAATGTGGAAAGAAATGATAGAAAAGGGATGCAAACCTAATACTGTTCTTTACAGTGCTCTTGTGGATGGTTTCTGTCGAAATGGAAAACTGGACCAAGCTAAGGAAATTATGTCTGAGATGGTGAGCATGGGTTGTACACCCAATGCTTTCACTTATAGTTCCTTGATTAGGGGTTTCTTCAAAACAGGTAATGGTGATAAAGCACTTATGATATGGAAAGAGATGGAAATTAATGACTTCATGCATAATGAGGTTATCTGTAGTGTACTTATTCATGGTCTATGCGAGGATAGGAAAATGGAGGAGGCTATGATGGTATGGAAGCACATGTTAGCAAAAGGATGTATACCTGACGCTGTGGCTTATAGTTCAATGATTCATGGACTCTGCAATGATGGATCGGTAGAACAGGGTTTAAAACTTTTCAATGAGATGCTATGTAGGGAAGCTAATTCACAACCAGATGTGGTCACTTATAACATATTAATCAATGCTTTGTGCAAGCAGAATAGCATTTCCCACGCTGTTGATCTTTTAAATGGCATGTTGGATCGAGGGTGTGATCCCGATGTAGTTACATGTAACATTTTTTTGAAGACATTGAAAGAGAAGCTAAACCCACCCCAAGATGGTAGAGAGTTTTTGGATGAACTTGTACTTAGATTATACAAGCGGCGCCGGATTATAGGAGCTTCTAGAATTGTAGAAGTGATGCTTCAAAAGTTTCTTGCACCAAAACCATACACTTGGGAAAGGGTGATTCAAGAACTTTGCAAACCAAGAAAGATTCGAGCAGCCATTGATAAGTGTTGGAGAGACCTTTTTTAGCTGATTTCAGAGGTGAACACTTTCTTTATTCTGTTATAATTTCTATGATTTCATTATTCTTTGTACCATTACCATAGAAACGTAGAAGAGTAAAACTAGTCATGTACACTTCTGTCATATTGACACAAAGGGTAAAGAGAATATAATACCGTGTATGGATTTTGGGCTTTCAGACTTCCAGTAGATCATTCGAGGATATTCTCTGATTGAGTATTGATAGTTTCTTTTCCTTGTGTCCTTTTTTTTTTTTTTTTTTTCTGTCTTTTTGGTGTGCTTTTTATTTTACTAAATATTCTGTACCTTATGTATCTTTAATTTTTCGGCCAGTCTTTACTTTATACCCTTTCAGAACCACAATCATAATACATAAGATCCTTTATTTTTTTATGGGTAGTTGGTTAACTCTTGATGGATATATGAGACCCCTTATTTCTGTTCATTCTAGCTGTAACTTGGATTTTTTTTTATTGCCGTAATGTTTGAATTGTTATGTTCAAGAAATCTTCCTTGACAATATCTTGGTCGTTCTTTACCTTTTTATCTGCAGAGATATCAAGGAATTAGACAAACAGAAAGCTGCTTTATGATGGGTGTTTGTATGTGATGCTATGGTCTTGATTCTATAAGCAAGGTTTTCGTTCAACTGGCATCAGGCATAAATATTGGGCTTTTCTTGTTGTCCACCCCTCTGTTCCCCCCAACCCCAAACCCCCCCAAAACAAAAAAATGTATATACGTGAATTTAGAGTTACTGCATTGTTTTTATAATCATTAGACTTTTGCCCCTGGTTGTGGGCAAATCTCTACGAACTCCGCAAAAATGGGGGGCTCTCTTTAGAAATGGACTACCCCGCATGCTGGGGACAAAGTCTTAACAATTATGAAACCATATTGTGGGTTACAAATGATGAGGCTTATGTAACATGATTTATAGTTTACATGTGTTTTATGTGCAGAGCCGTATCTGTAAAGTACATACAGACTTCGGATAGTGAAAAATGGACCTCTACTGAAACTGTATCTTATATGAATTCCCAACAATTGTTACCTGGGAATCGTGCTTTTTGAGGACAATCAAGTCAGATTAATTTCACATGCTAGAATACAGGTATTTGCAAGTCTCTTTTGCTGTTTGAATGCTCTCTGATAAAAAATTTGTCTTTGAACATTTTGTTTAGTTGTGATCCATATACTCCTCTGACACAAATTAAAAGTCCCCTTTTTGGGGTGTCTGAAATTAGGAGTCCACTTTCTTTTTTAGATGATAATCAATGTACCAAAACTCAAGATAGGAAACAAATTTTGTTCTACACCATTGATTGTGATGAAATTACTGCATTTGTAAAAGGTGTGTAAAGTTAATATGGACACATTTATTAAAGGATTGATTCCTCTTATTTAATGACTAACAATTTTATAGTTTCTTCTTGTCATTGTTACATTGAGGATACCATGAGATTTAGTTTAGATGACTGATTTCTAAAGTTTGATTGATCTATTTTTCCAGTTGCATAAACACATTCTCTATGAAGAAATTTTGAAGTTGGATGACTTTATGGCCCTTCATTTCTTGCACTGGCATCTTCATCAATCTTTGACGGTTCCTGTTTTTCTTGCTGATGTGCCATGTCGTAAGTAGCATGAAGACCAAAAAATACATAATAAATGAGCATTACACCCGTACAAATGCCGAACCGTACAAAAGCCTCGTATCCCAATGATCCCATTAGAAACAAATTCGTTGCAATCGACAATGAAGGTAACCACGGCACAAGTGGAACTCCCCATACTTTCGGTATCCGCTGCTTCGGCAAAAGAACGGAAATGCCCAAAGTCCCTAAGAACCAGCAAGGAAGAGTGATAGTGTAACCGACCCAACCTTTAGGGTTCAACCCCCAACAAGCCGATGTCCCCATAGAGGACCCAATAATGACCAACAGAAGTATAATTAGCTTCAAGAGGTTTGCTTTTGGAGTGACCCCTCTTACATAATATCGCCTCACTAAAAGTGCAACGGCCATCATCATAAAGATGAAGAGCGTACTTATGGATAACAAACTCGCCAATACATCCAAGCTCGAGAAGAAAGCTATACTTGCACTGCAGATGGTGATCATGAGTGTCGCGTTTATTGGGGTCCCAGTTTTTGGGTGCACCAAGGCGAACCACGGTGGGATCATGTGGGCCCGTGCAATATGGGTAGTGTAACGGGCCTGACCCAGTGCCCCTACCAAAAGGACCGTAGTCATCCCCTTGAGAGCTCCAAGGGCAACAAGATACTTGGCCCATTTCATCCCCACACTTTGAAATGCCACCGAGTAAGCTGCATCAGGGTCTATGTTTGTGTACTTTTGCATCATACTCAATGAAAGCGCCATCAAGCAATATATCACAGTGATGATCGACATCGATCCCAGCAACCCTAACGGTATGTCCCTTGATGGGTTCTTCGTTTCCTCTGCCATGGTAGCGATATTGTCAAAGCCTCCATAAGCAAAATAAACAATAGCTGCAGCTCGAAAGACTCCTTCAGCACCATAAGGCAAAAACGGAGTCAAATTTGCGGTATCGGCATGGGCAAATCCGGCAATTATCACGAACAAGATTACAATGGTGTTTATTGCAGATGCAATCCAATTGAGGTATGAAGTTTTTCTTGTACTAATCATTGCGATTGTTGATGCTATAGCTAAAACAAGAACCGCTATGGGATCTAAGAGGTTGAACCCTTCTTTCAGATTCGTATGTATGCGTAATGAATTTGACGGTCGGTCCAAAAGATTCGTGAAATACGAAGTCCAAGCTCTAGCCACCGCCGCACCACCAACAATGCTCTCAAGAAGTATATTCCCAGCCGTTATAAAGGCGGCAAAATCTCCTAATTCTACTCTCAAATACGCAAATGAACCACCGGCGACTGGAATTTCAATTGCGAACTCGGTGTAACAGAAAACCGAGAGCATTGCCGATAGACCAGAGGCCATGTAGGATAAGACAATGGCTGGTCCTGCATGGTTGTGTGCTTCTTGGCCGGTGAGGACAAAGATGCCGGCTCCTATGACCGAGCCGAACCCGAACCAAACTAGGTCCCACCAGTTGAGGCAGCGTTTCATTTCATTTTCACTTTGTTTCCGAAGCTCGCCGAGCTCAAAGGAATCAGCGGATCGGCTAAGAAGCCGGTCCTTAAACCTAGAACACGTTTGGGATAGTGCTGACAGGTAATTATTCCGGTTTTTGAATGATTCTTCTGGATAGAAATCTTGTTTGCTCCATCTCCAGTAGGTTCTTGTTTGTATTTCATCACTCAGTTTCTCTAGTGAACCCATTATTCTGTTTTTCTGACTTCTCACTTTTTTGCTCACTGGTAGATAAGGCAACTGGTGTGAGTAAGACGAAACCAAATTGGATGGTCATGTTTCCTTTTATGTTAGTACATAAACAATATACCAATTCTTACGATAATAATTAAGTTCTATAATTGACCCGTGATTAAGTTGCAAGTTTTTTAACCTAGAAAAGTACAAAAGCAAATAAAAACTCGTATTTTCGGATAGAGTAACTATTAATTATTCTGTTCATTCATTGGTTAGTGTAGATTTGAATAATGGAAAGATAATATTTTTGTTGAATTATTGATATTTTGAAATTTGTTGTTGTATGGTTGACTTATTGTTGAAGATGGGACAAAGCAGGGGAAGTGATATGATATCCAAGCACGGCAACTAGAATTTCGGATCTCCGTATGAAACGGGGCAACTGTCTCTATAAAAGAAAACTATTGTATTTGTATGTATTCTCCAAAGCTATGAAGATCCTATCGGCTCCCTTTTTATCATTTTTTTTTAACTGGTCTTATTAACACGGAAGAGCGTGTAAAGTAATATTTACACATTTTCACCTTTTGTTCCGACAGTTCACTTTTAAATTCTTGTTTAAAATTTGAACGAACCCAATCTTATACAAACACGTGAAATATATCATTATATGTAGTGTAAATGACCCATTGGCACCTTGGACTTTGTACTCGGTTTAAAGTTGCACACCAAACTTTAATTTGTTCTACTTTACACTCCAAACTACAAAAAGTCGTCAAATCGTTAGTTTTCTAACATAAGATGCAAAATAAGGGGTATAAAGGTAAATTTGTTTCTTCTTCTTTTCAATGTATCTATTTCTCTTAGACAGGGACTGTCAATGGTCAACAAAACAAATTCTGTGAAGGTTCGTAAAATTGGGGGAACAAAACTCGTTCCACTTCAATGTAAGTAATTTTTCCTATTGAAGCATCGTGCATGGTTTCTATAGAAATCTAATTATTTCTTTTGATTTCTGCTCATACTCATTTGACTTAAAATTAATGCTATAATAGCAAATGGTGGCCTTTGCCAACTAGCTAATTGATAATGACTACCTCGTTATTTTTTGCCCCAATATTAAACCCTGCTGCTTAAGAGCTTAGAACTCAAGATCCAGGAGCGACTATTTGTGTCCATAGCTATTGTATCTAAATATATAGATACAATTGTGGTAATGCAAAAAAATAAAATAAAAAGATATGGTTAACTTGTGAAAATACCAAAATAAAAATGTGGCTGTTGGATATGGTTCAAAATTCCCAATACCTACTTACGGGCTGCTTCTTCTTCTTTTTGTATCTAAATATGTAGATACAATTGAGGTAATACCAAAAAAAAAATAAAATAGATATGGTTAACTTGTGAAAATACCAAAATAAAAATGTGGCTGTTGGGTATGGTACAAAATTCTCAGTACCTATTTACAGGCTGCTGCTCCTCCTTTGAATTGTAATTTGACCCATGTTTATATATATATACAGTTTTTAGGAGATAGCATAAAGATTGAAATCTGTGAATTTCTTAAGCAATCTTTATGTGGTTTAAGCTTATGATCTCTGAGATGGTTTTCCAAATGGTATTGACGGATTTAGAAAAGAAAACGGTTGAAATTGAATGGAGAGAGGTAGATGAAGTTGGACTGTTGCAGTGTACGAGCAATGATTGAATCTGGACAGAATTATAAAGTTCGAAGAAGAGAAGAAGAATATGAAGATGATTTACCCTTATGCCCCTTCTTTTGCATCTTCTGTTAGAAAATGGACAGAATGTTAAAAAAGTGGGCATTTAAAATCACTTTTTGAAATTTAAAGTGTAATATGGAACAAATTGAAGTTTGGGGTGCAACTTGAAACTGGATACAAAGTTTAGAATGCAAATATGTCATTTACTCTTGTATTTAATATTCAATAAAAAAAATCACTTATTTTATACGTAATTTTAAAATGATAATGGTTTTTGTTTTATTAATTTAGCGAGTAAATTTTGAAAGCAATGGGTAGACCTACATTAAATACAAGTACTTATGTAGTACAAAATAATTTCTATAAACGGAGATCATAACATGTGTTCTTACAATGCATGATAATTATATATTTTCTTAAAAGGTGTTTGGTTCCTTGAAACAAAGCAGTGGAAGTAGTTTCAACATTGTAAAGAATTTTCTTTTATATAAATGAAATACTTTTTGTTGATTGGTATCACAAATAATGAAACCTAATTGAAATACCTTTTGTGTGCAGTTAATTTGCATTAAAGTTAACAATAAGTGTAAAATGAAGTGCTTAACATGCATCTCCTTTACTTAATGTTGGCATTTTGTGGCTATTACAATATTGATTGCGGTTGATTGCCATTAAATGCTACGGAGGAATTAGCTTGTAAGGAAATGAAAAATAGAATGTTTGGTTGACTTGATAAATAATGAAAAATAAAAAGGAAAATACTTGATTTAGTAAAAAGTTGAAAAATAAGTTGAGGCATGTGATAAAATATTTTTTATTTTATGCTCATTATATGAAACCAATTTCTTCAAATTTTTTGTGGAAAAATTTTCTTTCTTAACCACCAAAGAAAATTTCATTATGGAAAAAGTCACAAAGTAAGAACACATCTTATCACATGTTTCAACTTATTTTTTACACTTTCACAAAAATTAACTGTTTTTATTTTTCTTTTTTATGATATTATCAAACGAATTCGAAAAGACTGTATTATATATACACTATTTCCTGCATTTTGGTATAAAAATAATTGTGTATTATTATCAACAATGACAAACTAGTATGGCGTACCCATATGCCCTTCACATAAAAGATGGCACAAATGTAAAACACAATCCTCCATCAATGTCCTAAGCTGAGATGAGACGTGTAGGGCATTGGATAAGTTTTAGTTCGATGTAGGGGAGAGAGAGGGAGAGCCAACCAATTGAGGAACCTATTTTCCTCCACTTGTCAGTTGTTTAGATTCGTTTGTTTGTGAGGAATGTTAGCCATATAAATGTAGGGAGTTACTATTGATATATATTAAAATATTTTTAAACACTTTAAATTAGTTCGATTCTTAAGGATCGAGTATATGTACACATTAGCTCAGCCCTTAAGTACCGAGTATATGTGCACATACTCGATTATTAGAGGCTGAGCCAGTGTAATTTTTTTTAATTAAAAATGGTTCGATCTCTAGGCACCGAGTATGTACACATATACTCGGTCCTTAAGGGCCGAGTAAATATGACAGAGTGTTAGTGAGTGTTTTAGTGTGTGTCAATAACACTCACCTAAATGTATATATAAATTTTGGTGCACATCCGTCTGTATACTTATTTATTTTTAGTATCTTTTTTTTTGTCATCAAGAACATTTTTTAATATTTTGGTGACGAAAAAAAGTTACTAAAGATCGGACTGCATTAGAAATATATTTTATAAATGTATATTAAAAATGATATATAAAAAATTAGTACACAAAATATATTTAATTGACTAAGAATTAGAATTTGTTATAAAATTATTTAAATTATATAATTGTTGACCTATCTAGTGATTAAAGCATCATTTCTTGTGTACTGATTTGTTTTTATATAGTTATGCATAGTGTTAATGAAGGTTAGTTATCGAAGACCTCAGACCACACCTTTTCTTTTCGTTTTTTTTTTTAACTAGAATCATAAAATGTCTGTTCCAATATGTCCCTTTAATGGTTTTTCTAAGCCGGTATTTATTGTGCTAAAGAATAATGAAATGTGACAAAGATAAGAATTTATTGTGCTAGGCTTATTCAAGTCTCGGTCCTGAATTAGAAGTCTTAATGAAATAATAATTCAAAATATTGTGCATTTTTATAAGCAATAAAGCTTGAATATAAAGTTCTCAACCGCTGATGCAATTATTACTTTCTTAATTTTTTTTATATATTCATCACACACCGTGTTTCCTATGTGAAAAAATCTAATATATGATATATGAGAGTTACAATAAATATGCGAGTGGTGAGATTGTTTTTTCCAATATATTCTCTTATCTCACCTAACGCGTAGAAAAATAACATGACAAAAAAAGACACAAAATTAGTAAGAAATTCTAACAAGAGGTTGTGTTCATGTCTTCTATTGTGGGCACTATATTATATCATATCATCTCAATATTTTGATACGAAACTGTCAATAAATAGAAGTAATAGCAGTGGGGCTTGTACAAGGCCAAACAAGCTATAGCCCAGGTCAAATATTGAGTTACCTTTACCACTAGAGGCTTAACTTTATTTTCTTTTTATTTTACTGTCCAACACCAAATCCAATGTTTGTCCTCCTGCTTTCTTTTCCTTTGAAACTTTCAATCTACTTCAATTCTTTATATAAATATATGGTTATGTTTTACTGTTCCAATTATTACATTATTCTCACTAAAATATTGGTCGGCAGGAATAGGGGTTGGAATATTTATTTTTATTTAAAATCTTTTCTACTTCTCTATTAAGATCATTTGTAAATTAAGTTGTGTTATTGTTCTCTATTTTAAAAGAAACTTAGTTTTTAAAATAGGTATTACTTTGGTTACTAATTTAATTTGTACTATTGTGGTACTAATTTATAGGTGGTTAAGGCTAAATTCTTTTTTTTTTTTTAACATAATTGGAGTTAAAAATAAATAAAAAGGCTAATTTTCTTGCATGCCCTGTAGATTAAGAGTTCTTGTTAATAATATTTATAAAACATATAAACTTTAAAGTAATTTACTCCTAAAATTTGTTGTTGTTTAACAATTTCTTACTCTTAAAATAAATATACCTAGATTTATTAATTATTTGAGAGCAAAGAACTTTACTACTAGTCCGTCCCTAGTGAAATTATTTTGTCAATGATGTTATAGACGCCTAGTTTTTAATATTTTAAATTTTATGTTTTTATACATTTTAGGATAATAAATGTAGTGATTGGTTTGTTTTAAGAGAGTAGTTAAGGATAGTGGGTAGTTATGTTATTATTGTTTAAAGTAGTAGAGGTCATTAGTTTCATGTCATTTCTTATTTAAAGTACTTTTATGCGAGTAAAATGAATATTGAATTATGCAGATATAATTTTGAAAGTTCTTTGACTCATTAATAGATGTCTGATTTGTCTTGAATTAAACCACTTCACCCCTTCAAAGCCGGCTTTCTGTCTTGTTCTTATTTTATATTTTATTTTTACAACGAGATCGTAGCATCTTATCATCCTATTCATGTATTATATGTATTATAATATATGAATAAGTAAAAATAGGTCTATAATTGTGTTGCTCCTGTAATTTTGTATCTAATTGTGTTATTCATACAGCAATGTATTAAAAAAACGATTTTTTTTTGTTGCGTTTTTGTCTTCTCATTCTTCTAGTGTCATGGCAAGACACGGCCAAACACAAATTGCTACCCCAGAATAATCACATTTCTTAACTAATTAAGATTGGTTTATCCGCTGTGTTGGAAGATAAGTAAACATTTTTAGAAATTATCAACCCAAATTTTGACCGATACCAAATATAAAATAAAAGTGTTACTTAATTTTTCTACTCGTCAAACAGAGCTTCAAATAGTTGTACACCATATTAGGTTGTTGCGTCTTCATGTAATTCCTTTTTCTCTTCCAATAAACTGAAAATTACAAATATTCTTCGAGATTTAATCATTGTTGCTTTATTTTCCTACTTCTTATTAAATCAAGTGTTTTTATTTTTCTTTTTCATATTGTTATTAAAACGGAACCTAAAAGTTTTTTGACCAATCTAAAGGGTCAACCAAATTTATTAATGGTAAAACCTTTAACCCGCGGTTATTATTGTGTTTCAAACCGATGAACTTGATAACTAACTTAAATTTGTTAAAAGTTCTCCTATTAATTTATAATGTTGTATCAATTCATTTATGTTCTTGTGTAACCTTTAATGATGCATCCCTAATTCTCTAAAGTACGGATACTTTAGTTGGGGTTAGAGTATTGGTATCGGATACATATCTTTCACGGATACACCACTAGTACGGCGGGATATGTATTGGGGTATCCGATATTTTTGAAATTTCGGATATGACAAGAATAGATGCGGGATACGGTAGGAATACCTGCGGGTTAAATTTTGTAATTTTTTTTATTGGGTTCGCTGTAAAAATAACAAATAATTCATTTAATATAGAAACCTCCCAAAGAGACTTGGGCTTTCCTTTTACAATTCAATGAATAAGTCAACCCTTTTAACAGAAAATGAAACGATCGACCAAAACATTATATCCTTCTTCTAGTATTTAATTAAGAATATTATATCTATTTTTAAGTTATTATGCAATTAAGTTGCTCAATTGTTTATTTAAGTTTTATAAATATTATTGATATTACTCATAAATTTATAAAATTCTTATAACTGAATAATTAACTATATATATATATTATAATTATTTTTTATTATCCGTATCCAAGACATATCATATCTTATATTTTTTTGATTTTATCGTATTATTATATCGATACAATATTATATCTGATACCTGTATCTATATCCGTAATTCTGTATCATTCCATTTTGAAATTGCTTGATGTTGAGAATGGTATAGACCAAAAAGAACATCTGAATCTTTTGTTGGATTTGGATGGAAATGGGCTCACCTGGCCTTTCTATTGCTGTGATAGTGAAGCCCAATGGCCCCCATTTGAGGAACGGCTCCTGGGCCCACACAATCCTCGTCAAGATATCTAAAACTAAAACTTGTCGCTGTTTTACTTGATAAAACCTTAAGCTAATGCGTCCCTGGTTTTCTTTCTACCCTTTTTTTTAACCATTTTCAAATACCAAAGATACTTTGCACTTGTATCCTTGGATTTTAATTTATTTATGATCATACCCTTATAATTTTTGGACTCTATCATCATCCTCATTTTTAATCATATGTTTGGTTCGTCAATGCAAAAGAAGTTATCTTTAAAATTTAGGATTTTTCATTCAAATAAAATATTTTAATTTTATCATTATTTTCTGTGCTATTAATTAGAGTCAAAAAATAATAAACATATATCATAATTTTATTTTATTTTTTATTTACAACGTCAATCAAATTGTTTTTTAGTTACTATACCGCCCTACCAACGGTAGGGTTGGGATTGAAAAAATTATTTTAAATCTTTTTAAAATATATATATTAAGTGAATGAAATTATGTGATAGGATGAATACGAATTCTTTTGCCAATTTTGTTGTATTAGGATATTACAGTACCATTGTTCGGTGTAAAATATCTTACTTTTATGAAAAAAAAAATCCTAATAAATGAAAGGTAGGTGAGAACTACTGCGAAGAGAAGACTTTGGTCATCTTATGAAAATAACTAAACTAGGTGCTTCAATGCAAACAAGCACCCGCTGTAAATCCGTAACCATTTAAACTCACAGATTTACAAATCGATCCACCTGTTCTCATTTTCTACACGAAAAGGTTAAACGTACAGTTAATTCTTGGGAAATAAGTAAATATTCTTTTTCTTTCCTCCTCCTAAGTCAGCTCGGTTCCCCATATATGTGCAGTTGAAGCAATCTTCGCAACAAGCAATTTCAACCAAGCAACTCATTTGAGATTCTGGGTACGTTTCAATCTACTGTTACTTTTAATGGGTTTGTTCTAAATCTTTGAAATTTTTCTGGGTTTGTAACAAATCTGGCTAATTCAACCAAGAATTTGAACACAAAATTGTCCTAGTAATCTATGTATTGAGCATTTCTGTTTTGATATTTTCTCCGTTTATTTTCCCGATTGTAATGCTTTGGATCTGATATTTATATTTTGGTGAGAATCAATATCTGTTTACTTCAGCTCCAATTGTTATTTTTCCACTGATTAAGGCTTGTTAAACACTTTTCAATGGAATATCTTCTACATTGTGTTAGAAGGGTTTTTTACACTGATTCTTGATATCCTGTTAGGGATTTGATTGACTTCTGATTTTGATATGTTGAAAAATGTTCTGATTATTTTAGATTTATTGTTAATGGTTCATTTGATGTGAAATTAGAAATGTTTTATTTTGAATTTTTAGTAGTGTTGAGTAACTGATGGCATTGCCAAATGATTCCTTACTGATTTGTGGCTTATATGAATATTCGAGATTTTACACTTTATTAGTTCTAGATTAAGGTTGTCATTACTTCCAATGTAGTAGATAATATTCCCTCCGTCCCAAATTAAGAGTCTACTTTCCGTACCAAAACTTACGATACCAAACAAGTTTTGTTCTCAACCATAGATTAGATTGAAATTATAGTGTCCTTAAAACAAGTGGAAGTCAAGCTGGACTCGTAATTAGGGATGGAGGGTTTTTTTTGTATGTTTTGTGTGTAATTTTCAATTTTCTTATTCAGGGGCAGTGGCATTTTTCCATTTCTTTCAGTTATAGGAATCTTGGACAAATGTGATTGTAGGAATCTTACAAAGTCTAGTTTTCCTCACAAGGAATATGAAAATAACTAAGGAGAATAAGTCATCCTCAAGACACAAATACAAGGAAGAAAAGTGATAAATGAATGGATAGCGGCCCTCCACTCTGTGTGTAGGACAGAAACTGACATATGCCTCCAAAAGCACCCAATTCTATTGCCCATAAGCCATAAAGAAGCTAAAAGAACAACAGGATTGGCTCCTCTAGAGCGAATTCTAACATATTAGTTTCTATCTAAATGAATCCTTGCCAGAGGTATTTATTGGATGCTAAATTGAGGAAAATATAAGGATTGATGCTTGTGAAGAAGATGAGTAAAGAGGTATTTGTAGGATGACTAAACTTTGTTGTTTGAGACTTTAAGGAAAGATGACAAGGCTAAGGGGATATTGTCGCCTTAGCTACCATTCTTATTCTTAGAATGGAATTTGGAGAACGTTATAGCACCTTTTTTGTCCACATGCACATCTCCTTGACCTATACAAAATAGGCACATGTATCAGGATTCGGGAGATAATGCTTTGTTTTCCTTCACTATAGTAGATTTTTCATGAAATATCTTTCTAGTAATCCTAGATATAGTCAGTATTATAAATAGGCCTATGTGCCTTTCGTGAAAAGCAATCAACTTTCTATCAGATAATAAATTATTCTCTTTAAGAAAATTATTCCATTGCTAGCAAATTCAAGAGATCGTCTCTCTTTCTTGCAAATTGAAGAAGCCAAAGATAGCCGTTCTTCTAGTAGTTACCTCATTTAACTTTAAAGCTACAAAGCACAAATGTGGGTTGAGCAGGTGCATCGCAGTCTGGGTTTGGCAATTTGAAAAAAAAAATTCCAAAAAAAGAAACAGAGTAGGATATAGATGAAATTGATAATAAAATGATAGGATAAAAAACATTATATTATTTCCTTATTTTTATACAACTATTATAGAATTTGGGGAACATATAATGATTGACATTGACATTCAAATGCAGGGCTTTCGGATTTATCAAAAGGTGCGAATTATCAATGATCTGTTACTGATCTGATTCAAATACATAAAAGACGTGACAAACTGAAATATCCTTGTTAAGCATTTCAATATCGGATAATCATATTTACAATGTCCATGTTAACGAAATTACGCTGTATCACATTGGATGTTACCGGAACATTGATAGCTTACAAAGGGGAGCTTGGTGACTATTATTGCATGGCGGCCAAATCGGTTGGACTTCCATGCCCTGATTACAAACGTATGCACGAGGGCTTTAAACTTGCTTACACGGATATGGCCAAAAAACACCCGTGTTTTGGTCATGCTGATAAAATGCCCGACATTGTGTGGTGGAAAACCTGCGTAAGAGATTCTTTTGTCAAGGTAGAGTGTGCTACTTCTCCTATTGCTTTTCTTTTCATATGTAATCTAAAGGCCCTGTTTGGTTCGGGGAGAGGAGAAAGCGAAATACTTTTCAACGTGGGGGTTTGCTCTTTGTGGTATTGCTTGTGGCAAGTAATTTTAAAACCTTGCTGAGCTGGAAATTATTTGGCCCAGACCACAGGGCCTAAGCAAGAAATGTGATTAAGAAACAAAAACTGAACTAATTCTTTGGGTATGTTTGGTAAATGGTTGAGAACACAACTAGTTTTATGAGAAAGTTTGAAAATTAGGTTACTGATTTGGTGAAATTTTCTATTGCTTTCTCGGATTTTCAATATATTTCTTTGGGGGATGGGTAAGAAGTTTTTCCATGGGTGAAGGGGAAAGACTCAAAACATCTCACCAAATGACCCATCTCTTTACCAACTTTTCATAAAACTTAATTATTTTTCCAATCATTTCCAAATTTTTCTATCAAATGGACCCTTAGTTTCTTTTTATTTTTTCGGTGAATATGAATCTTGTGATATTTGATAGGCAGGATATGATTACGATGAGGAAACATTTGAGAAAGTGTTCAGACGCATATACTTGACCTTTGGTTCTGCTGCACCCTATACTCTCTTTGCAGATTCGCAGCCGTTCCTAAGATGGGCTCGTAAGAAGGGTCTGATTGTTGGGCTTGTTAGCAATGCAGAGTACCGGTATCAAGATGTAATTCTTCCAGCCTTGGGTTTGAATCAGGTATATATGCAAGCTAGATAGTATCATATCTGCAACTCTGATGGTATTGGGCTCCTCTAGAGTGATTTTCAGAGGAAAGTTGAAGAATTTTGGACTGTTGGTTTATGGTTGGATGGCTTAGATTGTAACATATATTTTCTATCTAAATGAGTTCTTGCTAAAGGCAAACATTATCCGTCAAAATCTAAGCCATCCAATTTTGAATGTACAGTCCAGATTTACTACTCTAGAGGAGCCAAATCCGCCTAGTGGTTTTGGACGGATGCTTTGACTCCTACTCTGCGTTCTAGTATTAGGATACATGCTTCAGCGTGTTGTACTTTCAAGATAGAATCCTGAAAGTATGCATGGGAGCAATGTCGTGACATGTGCTTTTTGTATTGCTCATTATGTTTTTGTTTTTTTAATTACAACTATGGGAATTGAGCCCACTACTCCTCTCCCAAACCCTGATAACAACCAGCGCTACCACTAAGGCTACACGGCTGTTAACACGCCGGTCGTGTTTAAACACACTCAAGTATGTAAGAACTAATTTTATTTATTTTTTACGTGTTGAAATTAAGGGATCCGAGTGGGACTTTGGCGTGTTCTCGGGCCTTGAAGGAGTCGAAAAACCTGACCCAAAAATTTATGAGATTGCCCTCGAGAGGGCTGGGAATATAGCACCGGAAGAAGCTCTGCACATAGGGGATAGCATGCGTAAAGACTATGTTCCGGCAACAAGTGTGGGGATGCATGGGTTATTGTTGGATAGATTTAAGACGCCTGATGCTGAGGATTGGAAGAAATCAGGTGCAACTGTGCTCCCTGATTTAGTGGCTGCTCAAGAATGGCTTGTTAACAATTGAATTGCACTGTTCTACCCATTATGCTTGGTTGTCGTTTTCTTTTCTTGTTTACTTCTCAGCGATCATCAATGCAAAGAAGACATAAATATAGTTCTGTAATTTGAGATGTTGTGAATTTTGGTTCAGAGGAGACTAGGCTTAATTGTTGCCTTTTCCTGTGTAGATTGGTTGGCACAGAAGACCAAACAGTGTTTCAAATCAATGAGAACTTAGTAATATTGAGTTCCCAACAAAGATGGCAGTTTCAGCAATTCTAAATCATATACATTATACAGATTTTGTTCTACTTATTATACAGGACATTGGGAATCAAAGCAAATGCTACTTATCCAATGAGTAAGCAACGATGTTTGTTTTTACCTAAATGGAAGTTAGTTCATCACCAATAGGTAATATTGCTGTATGTCTCACCTCTTAATGTTGAAAGCATTATAAAGGAATTCTTTTGCTCAATGCCTAATTTAATAAAACTTCGATCCAATGTCACCGTGCCCCTATTCTTTTTGTTCATGAGATACTGACGCATATTATAGTAGGGTACATTTGTCAAATTTCATATATTCAACATTAACAACCATAAAACCTCGAACAAAAAATAAATAGTAGATTCACTTGCCTAAAAAACACACATTTTTCTAATCAAACAAAGAGTAAATAGTTATTAAGAGGCTAGAAAAAAGAAACAGCCCCTTAGGCCCTGTTTGATGTGGACCTTGCAATAGCAATTCACAAAACCATTTTTCATGAAGCAGCAGCTAACATTCCCTACTCGCATGCGATTTAGCAAGAACCCTCTAAAGTCAAAAATAAGCGCACCTTATAAAAGGAACATTCAACAGAAATCACAAAGAATTCATCACATAAAACTAAGACCAAACACCATCACATAGAAATCCCTTGATCTTAACATAAAATCAAATTGTACCATAGTAATAAATAATCCATCATACAAATTAAGGTAAAATCCAAAACAAAGTCATTTGGAACTCGAAAGTATATATCAAAATAACATCAATATTTAAGAGCTCTCAGGTGCAGGCTGTGTCACACCATACTTTACCAACATCTTGCTCAGCGCATCAGGTGAACAAACCTGGTACTTTACTTTCCCCGAGGACACGAAAACTTCGGCCAATTCAAGCTTATCTGAGGTAAGGCTAGTGCTATCCATAGTCTTGCTAAGAACCTTGAGTGCCAGCTGTACCGCCTCCTCACGCGTAATATCATCCTTATAATCCTGCTTCAGCATTGACTGTGCCGCCTGATTATTCGCTCCGATAGCTGCCGCCTTCCAACCGCCATAGTTGCCGCTTGGGTCGCTCATATAAAGCTGGAACCCATAATTCTTATCCCAACCTGCAAAAAGAAACGAGACACCGAATGGGCGGAGCCCACCGAACTGCGTGTATCCTTGCTTGGTGTCGCACAGCGATTGGACCAGTTGTTCAACTGGCATTGGCTCTTGGTAGGCGAAGGTGTAGCGCTGGGCTTGGACCCGGGCTGTGTTGATAAGGATGTTGGCGTCGGACATTATCCCGGCGACAGCACAGGCTAAATGGTCGTCGATTTTGTACATTTTCTCAGTTGAGGTCGAGGTTTGGAGGAGCTTGGAAGTGACTTTCTTTTCGCCGACTAAGACTACGCCATCCTTGGAGAGTATACCGATTGCAGACCCTGCATTTCCAATGGCCTCCATTGCGTATTCGACCTGGTAGAGTCGACCTTCAGGGGAGAAGATCGTCGTGCGGCTATCATACCTTCGAGACATCTAATGTTTTAGAATTGGAAAATAGAAATATTAGGTCCAAAAAAATGAATGTGAATGACAATGAAGAGTTATAATCATAAGCTAGGCTAAAGATGGATTCCCTCTCTTTAACAAAAAGCAGGGGATGCCCATTTAGAGGGGTAAACAAAAGTTTAAATAAACATATGTAGAGATGATATATATGGTGAATAGATTCTCTCCAACAAATTTCATCAAAAGTTCAATCTAGACGTGGGTGTAAATGTGTAATGAAAATTTGATATATATGTGCATTTTCAACCATTGAAATTTTTTTATGGTCATCTCACCCACTTTTATTTTGAACTTTTTTATGAAATTTGGAAAAGGTGATCTACTACTCATCATAAAGATTATCTCTACAAATTTTCATAAAAAAATAAAATAAAATTCATTTATTTACCTCTTCAAATACGCATCCCTTTTTTGTTGAAGGGAGGGAATCCCTTTTTAGAGCCTGGCTCTAATATTCTTATAACACAAATAATAACCAAAGAAAATATATATAGTAATGGCCCCATATAACCTTTTCTTGTCAAACTTAAAAATCTTCATAATAGATCTTCAGCAATGACTAATTGAACTCAAAAGTTTGGTTTACATACGTATCAAAACAATTCTATAAGATGATGGGGTAACGCAATCCTTAAAACGAGGGTTCTTAGCAGGAGATATGAAGGTTCTTTCACCATAAGCAAGCCAATATCACCAAAAATAACTCTTGCAAGATAAGTTTCGTGCAAATAGTGTTCTAAAAATCGCGCCTAGGCGGCGCCTAGGCGGAAATCGCTCCTCCTCCGCCCGGCCTAGGGCAAGTCGTTTGTGTTTAGGCGCCGGAGTGATTAGGCGACGATTAGGCGCCGATTTTTGGTCTCGGCGCCGATTTTCCGATTGGTTGTGGATGAGACGTGGGAGAGAGAACGAGATTGAGATAGAGAGAGACGTAGATAGAGAGAGAGTACGTACCTGTGAAGTCGTCGAAGCCGATGAGAAATCGTCGAGGTCGAGGGTGAGATAGGTTGGGGCTGAGAAGATGTCGGGCCCTGACAGCTAGGGTTTTGTTTCGATGGTTGCTGTGGAATGGGGGCTGGGTTCACGGGAAGGAGATGATATATATTAGGTTTGGTTTGTCTTATTAAGTTTTATTATTATTATTTGGGACAATTAAAAAAAAAGGGCTTATTAGAGAAAGATTTTCACATTAAAGTTAAGGAATAATTTTTTTTTAAATAAAGGGCCTATTTTTTATTTTATTGATAATATGACATGTGTCTTTTTTTTTCATTATAAAATGACATTCCAACCTTTAAAATAAACTAAAAAAATATCAATATGCATTAAAATATGGACTGCAATATGAACTTTGCAGTCTATATTTCACTGCAATATGAACTTTGCAGTCCATATTTCACTGCAATGTGAACTTTGCAGTCGATATTTTTAGTGCAAAGTTCATATTGCAGTCCATATTTTACTGCAATGTAAACTTTGCAGTCCATATTTTTAGTGCAAAGTTCATATTGCAGTACATATTTCACTGCAATATGAACTTTGCAATATATATTTCACTGCAATATGAACTTTGCAGTCCATATTTTTTGTGAAAATTTCATAAAAAGGGGTAATTTAGGTAATACATAACATGTTTTTATTAATTAAATGATATTTAAATTTATTCAAATACATTCATTTAAAATATAAAACAAAATATGCCTCTTACACTAATTACCAATTAAAAATAGGCCCTTCATTCAAATTACCAATTAAAAATAGGCCCTTCATTCAAAAAAATATTATTCATTGGATTTTTGGTAAAAATCAATGTATAATAAGCCCTTCTACCTAATTTCTAGTTATTATTTTCACCCTATATATTTTTAGTTATTTGTAATTTCACCCCTATTTATTTTTCTTTTGTTAATTTTATTTATTTATTATTTTAAAATTTGGACTTTTTTTGGAATGCATGTTTTATTGGTTGAATGTTGGACAATTAATGTTAATTTGAAAGGTATATTATATTTTGTTAGTATTATTTTATTTAAAATAATATTTTTAATAAAAAACCGTTTGACCGATTAATCCCCGACTAGTCCCCGATTAATCCCCTAGGCGCTAGGCCCCCCCTCGCCGACCTAGGAGCGCCTAGCGATTTTTAGAACATTAATATATTTGACATATAATCTGATGTTTTCAGGGAAACTATACTTTTTGCAATACCAGATGAAACAGAAAAAGAAAAAACTTGATTACATAAAAAAGTCATTGCACTAGAAAAAACTATCCACTACAGTGGATCAACAAACCAAAATACAACCTAAATGATACATTTATTAAAGAGAAACCGGTACAACACGTTCCAACCAAACTATAACTATTGAATCTGCAATATCATTATGTTATTTTCATTGTAACTACTAGTGATATGCAGCATAATATACTTATGCAAGTCCCTCCTTTTTGATAAATTACATAAAGTTCTCCTATTAATTTATAATTTTGTATCAATTCATTTATATTATTGTGTAACCTGTAATGATGCATCCTCTAATTCTCTAAAGTACGGATGCTTTAGTTGGGGTTAGAGTATCGGTATCGGATACTTATCTTGCACAGATACGCCACCAATATGGCGAGATACGTATCAGAGTATTCGATATTTTTGAAAAAAAATTCAGATACGGCAAGAATACCTGTGGGATACAAAAGGGATACGGTAGGGATACTTGCGGAATACGACAAGTTAAGTTTTGTAAAAAAAATTTATTGGAGTAGCTTTAAAAATAACAAATAATTCATTTAATATAGAAACCTCCGAAAAAGACTTGGGCTTTCCCTTTACAACTCAATGAATAAGTCAATCCTTTTAACAGAAGATGAAACGATCAACCAAAACACTCTATCCTTCATCTACCATCATCCTTCATCTACAATAATCGTTGTTCGATCTCTATCCTTCTTCTGGTATATAAGTCAGAATATTATATATACTTTTAAGTTATTATGTAATTAAGTTGTTCAATTGTTTATTTAAGTTTTATAAATATTATTGATATTACTCATAAATTTATAAAATTCTTATAACTAAATAATTAAATATATATATATATATATATTATAATTATTTTTTATTATTCGTATCCAAGACGTATCCTATCTTATATTTTTTTAATTTTATTGTATCATCGTATTAATATAATATTGTATCTAATACTAGTATCCGTATCCGTACTTCATAGGATGTATCATTCCATTTCGAAATTGCTTGATGTTGAGAATGGTATAGACCAAAACGAACATCTGAATCTTTTGTTGGATTTGGATGGAAATGGGCTCACCTGGCCTTTTTATTGCTGTGATAGTGAAGCCCAAGGGACCCCCATTTGAGGAACGGCTCCTGGGCCCACACAATCCTCGCCAAGATATCCAAAACTAAAACTTGTCGCTGTTTTACTTGATAAAAACCTTAGGCTAATGCGTCCCTGGTTTTCTTTTTACCCTTTTTTTTAACAATTTTCAAATACCAAAGATACTTTGCACTTGTATCCTTGGATTTTAATTTATTTATGATCATACCCTTATAATTTTTGGACTCTATCATCATCCTCATTTTTAATCATATGTTTGGTTCGTCAACGCAAAAGAAGTTATCTTTAAAATCTAGAGTTTTTCATTCTAATAAAATATTTTAATTTTATTATTATTTTGTGTGCAGTTAATTAGAGTCAAAAAATAATAAAAATAAATCACAATTTTGTTTTTTTTCCATTTACAACATTAATTAAATTGTTTTCTAATTACCATATCATTCACTTCCACCACCCTACCAACGGTATGGTAGGGATTGGAAAAATTATTTTAAATTTTTTTAAAATACATATCTTAGGTGAATGAAATTATGTGATAGGATGAATATGATGTTGATTCTTTTGTCAACTTTGTTGTATCAGGATATTACAGTATCATTGTTTGGCGTAAAATATCTTACTTTTATGAGGAAAAAACTTTTATGAGAAAAAAAAAATCCTAATAAATGAACGGTAGGTGAGAACTATTGCGAAGAGAAGACTTTGGTCATCTTATGAAAATAACCAAATCTAGGGGCTTCAATGCAAACAAGCACCCGCTGTAAATCTCTAACCATTTAAACTCACAGATTTACAAATCGATCCACTTGTTTTCATTTTCTACACAAAAAGGTTAAACGTACAGTTAATTCTTGGGAAATAAGTAAATATTCTTCTTCTTTCCTCCTCCTAAGTCAGCTCGGTTCCCCATATATGAGCAGTTGAAGCAATCTTCGCAACAGGCAATTTCAACCAAGCAACTCAATTGAGATTCTGGGTATGTTTCAATCTACTGTTACTTTTAATGGGTTTGTTCTAAATCTTTGAAATTTTTCTGGGTTTGTAACAAATCTGGCTAATTCAACCAAGAATTTGAACACAAAATTGTCCTAGTAATCTATGTATTGAGCATTTCTGTTTTGATATTTTCCCCGTTTATTTTCCCGATTGTAATGCGTTGAATCTGATATTTGTATTTTGGTGAGAATCAATATCTGTTTACTTCAGCTCCAATTGTTATTTTTCCACTGATTAAGGCTTGTTAAACCCTTTTCAATTGAATATCTTCTACATTGTATTAGTAGGGTTTTTTACACTGATTCTTGATATCCTGTTAGGGATTTGATTGACTTCTGATTTTGATATGTTGAAAAATGTTCTGATTATTTTAGATTTATTGTTAATGGTTCATTTGATGTGAAATTAGAAATGTTTTATTTTGAATTTTTAGTTGTGTTGAGTAACTGATGGCATTGCCAAATGATTACTTACTGATTTGTGGCTTATATGAATATTCGAGATTTTACACTTTATTAGTTCTAGATTAAGGTGGTCATTACTTCCAATCTAGTAGATAATATTCCCTCCGTCCCAAATTAAGAGTCTACTTTCCTTTTGTGGAACATAATCAATATACCAAAACTCACGATACCGAACAAGTTTTGTTCTCAACCATAGATTAGATTGAAATTATAGTGTCCTTAAAACAAGTGGAAGTCAAGCTGGACTTATAATTAGGGATGGAGGGTTTTTTTGTGTATGTTCTGTGTGTAATTTTCAATTTTCTTATTAAGGGGCAGTGGCATTTTTCCATTTCTTTCAGTTATAGGAATCTTACAAAGTCTAGTTTTCCTCACAAGGAATATGAAAAGAACTAAGGAGAATAAGTGATCCTCAAGACACAAATACAAGGAAGAAAAGTGATAAATGAATGGATAGTGGCCCTCCACTCTGTGTGTAGGACAGAAACTGACATATGCCTCCGAAAGCACCCAATTCTAATGCCCATAAGCCATAAAGAAGCTAAAAGAACAACAGGATTGGCCCCTCTCGAGCGAATTCTAACATATTTCTGTCTAAATGAATCCTTGCCAGAGGTATTTATAGGATGCTAAATTGAGGAAAATATAAGGATTGATGCTTGTGAAGAAGATGAGTAAAGAGGTATTTGTAGGATGACTAAACTTTGTTTGTTTGAGACTTTGAGTTAAGGAAAGATGACAAGGCTAAGGGGGATATTGTCGCCTTAGCTACCATTCTTATTCTTGAATGGAATTTGGAGAACGTTATAGCACCTTTTTTGTCCACATGCACATCACCTTGACCTATACAAAATAGGCACATGTATCAGGATTCGGGAGATAATGCTTTGTTTTCTTTCACTATAGTAGATTTTTCATGAAATATCTTTCTAGTAATCCTAGATATAGTCAGTATCATAAATAGGCTTATGTCCCTTCGTGGAAAGCAATCAACTTTCTATCAGATGATAAATTATTCTCTTAAGAAAATTATTCCATTTCTAGCAAATTCAAGAGATTGTCTCTCTTTCTTGAAAATTGAAGAAGTCAAAGATAGCCGTTCTTCTAGTAGTTACCTCATTTAACTTTAAAGCTACAAAGCACAAATGTGGGTTGAGCAGGTGCATCACAGTCTGGGTTTGGCAATTTGAAAAAAAAAATTCCAAAAAGAGAAAGTAGGATATAGATGAAATTGATAATAAAATGATAGGATAAAAAACGTTATATTATTTCCTTATTTTTAAACAACTATAATAGAATTTGGGGAACATATAATGATTGACATTGACATTCAAATGCAGGGCTTTCGGATTTACCAAAAGGTGCGAATTATCAATGATCTGTTACTGATCTGATTCAAATACTTAAAAGACGTGACAAACTGAAATATCCTTGTTAAGCATTTCAATTTCGGATAATCATATTTACAATGTCCATGTTAACGAAATTACGCTGTATCACATTGGATGTTACCGGAACATTGATAGCTTACAAAGGGGAGCTTGGTGACTATTATTGCATGGCGGCCAAATCGGTCGGACTTCCGTGCCCTGATTACAAACGTATGCATGAGGGCTTTAAACTTGCTTACACGGATATGGCCAAAAAACACCCGTGTTTTGGTCATGCTGATAAAATGCCCAACATTGTGTGGTGGAAAACCTGCGTAAGAGATTCTTTTGTCAAGGTAGAGTGTGCTGCTTCTCCTATCGCTTTTCTTTTCATATGTAATCTGAAGGCCCTGTTTGGTTTGGGGCGAGGAGAAAGCGAAATACTTTTCAACGTGGGGGTATGCTCCTTGTGGCATTGCTTGTGGCAAGTAATTTTAAAACCTTGCTGAGTTGGAAATTATTCGGCCCAGACCACAGGGCCTAAGCAAGAAATGTGATTAAGAAATAAAAACTGAACTAATTCTTTGGGTATGTTTGGTAAATGGTTGAGAACACAACTAGTTTTATGAGAAAGTTTGAAAATTATATTTACTGATTTGGTGAAATTTTCTATTGCTTTCTCGGATTTTCAATGTATTTCTTTGGAGGATGGGTAAGAAGTTTTTCCATGGGTGAAGAGTAAAGACTCAGAACATCTCACCAAATGACCCATCTCTTTACCAACTTTTCATAAAACTTAATTGTTTTTCCAATCATTTCCAAATTTTTCTATCAAATGGACCCTTGGTTTCTTTTTATTTTTTTTGGTGAATATGAATCTTGTGATATTTGATAGGCAGGATATGATTACGATGAGGAAACATTTGAGAAAGTGTTCAGACGCATATACTCGACCTTTGGTTCTGCTGCACCCTATACTCTCTTTGCAGATTCGCAGCCGTTCCTAAGATGGGCTCGTAAGAAGGGTCTGATTGTTGGGCTTGTTAGCAATGCAGAGTACCGGTATCAAGATGTAATTCTTCCAGCCTTGGGTTTGAATCAGGTATATATGCAAGCTAGATAGTAGTACATTATCATATCTGCAACTCTGATAGTATTGGGCTCCTCTAGAGTGATTTTCAGAGGAAAGTTGAAGAATTATGGACCGTTGGTTTATGGTTGGATGGCTCAGATTGTAACATATATTTTCTATCTAAATGAGTTCTTGCTAAAGGCAAACATTATCCTTCAAAATCTAAGCCATCCAATTTTGAATGTACGGTCCAGATTTACTACTCTAGAGGAGCCAAATCCGCTAAGTGGTTTTGGGTGGATGTTTCGACTCCTACTCTGCGTTCTAGTATTAGGATACATGCTTCAGCGTGTTGTACTTTCAAGATAGAATCCTGAAAGTATGCATAGGAGCACTTTCGTGACATGTGCTTTTTGTATTGCTCATTATGTTGTTTTTTTAATTACAAATATGGGAATTGAGCCCACTACTCCTCTCCCAAACCCTGATAACAGCCAGCACTACCACTAAGGCTACACAGCTGTTAACACGCCGGTCATGTTTAAACGCACTCAAGTATGTAAGAACTAATTTTATTTATGTTTTTACGTGTTGAAATTAAGGGATCCGAGTGGGACTTTGGCGTGTTCTCAGGCCTTGAAGGAGTCGAAAAACCTGACCCAAAAATTTATGAGATTGCCCTCGAGAGGGCTGGGAATATAGCACCGGAAGAAGCTCTGCACATAGGGGATAGCATGCGTAAAGACTATGTTCCGGCAACAAGTGTGGGGATGCATGGGTTATTGTTGGATAGATTTAAGACGCCTGATGCTGAGGATTGGAAGAAATCAGGTGCAACTGTGCTCCCTGATTTAGTGGCTGCTCAAGAATGGCTTGTTAACAATTGAATTGCACTGTTCTACCCATTATGCTTGGTTGTCGTTTTCTTTTCTTGTTTACTTCTCAGCGATCATCAATGCAAAGAAGACATAAATATAGTTCTGTAATTTGAGATGTTGTGAATTTTGGTTCAGAGGAGACTAGGCTTAATTGTTGCCTTTTCCTGTGTAGATTGGTTGGCACAGAAGACCAAACAGTGTTTCAAATCAATGAGAACTTAGTAATATTGAGTTCCCAACAAAGATGGCAGTTTCAGCAATTCTAAATCATATACATTATACAGATTTTGTTCTACTTATTATACAGGACAATGGGAATCAAAGCAAATGCTACTTATCCAATGAGTAAGGAACGATGTTTGTTTTTACCTAAATGGAAGTTAGTTCATCACCAATAGGTAATATTGCTGTATGTCTCACCTCTTAATGGAAGTTATAAAGGATATCTTTTACTCAATGCTTAATTTAATAAAACTTCGATCCAATTTCACCGTGCCCCTATTCTTTTTGTTCATGAGATACTGTCGCATATTATAGAAGGGTACATTTGTCAAATTTCATATATTCAACATTAACAACCATAAAAACTCGAGCAAAAAATAATTAGTAGTTTCACTTACCTAAAAAACACACATTTTTCTAATCAAACAAAGAGTAAATAGTTATTAAGAGGCTAGAAAAAAGAAACAGCCCCTAAGGCCCTGTTTGATGTGGACCTTGCAATAGCGATTCACAAAACCATTTTTCATGAAGCAGCAGCTAACATTCCCAACTCGCATGTGATTTAGCAAGAACCCTCAAAAGTCAAAAAAAAGAGCACCTTTTAAAAGGAACATTCAACAGAAATCACAAAGAATCATCACATAAAACTAAGACCAAACACCATCACATAGAAATCCCTTGATCTTAACATAAAATCAAATTGTACCATAGTAATAAATAATCCATCATACAAATTAAGTAAAATCCAAAACAAAGTCATTTGGAACTCAAAAGTATATATCAAAATAACATCAATACTTAAGAGCTCTCAGGTGCAGGCTGTGTCACACCATACTTTACCAACATCTTGCTCAGCGCATCAGGTGAACAAACCTGGTACTTTACTTTCCCCGAGGACACGAAAACTTCAGCCAATTCAAGCTTATCTGAGGTAAGGCTAGTGCTATCCATAGTCTTGCTAAGAACCTTGAGCGCCAGCTGTACCGCCTCCTCACGCGTAATATCATCCTTATAATCCTGCTTCAGCATTGACTGTGCAGCCTGATTATTCGCTCCGATAGCTGCCGCCTTCCAACCGCCATAGTTGCCGCTTGGGTCGCTCATATAAAGCTGGAACCCGTAATTCTTATCCCAACCTGCAAAAAGAAACGAGACACCGAACGGGCGGAGCCCACCGAACTGCGTGTATCCTTGCTTGGTGTCGCAAAGCGATTGGACTAGTTGTTCGACTGGCATTGGCTCTTGGTAGGCGAAGGTGTAGCGCTGGGCTTGGACCCGGGCTGTGTTGATAAGGATGTTGGCGTCAGACATTATCCCGGCGACAGCACAGGCTAAGTGGTCGTCGATTTTGTACATTTTCTCAGTCGAGGTCGAGGTTTGGAGGAGCTTGGAAGTGACTTTCTTTTCGCCGACTAAGACTACGCCATCCTTGGAGAGTATACCGATGGCGGACCCTGCATTTCCAATGGCCTCCATTGCGTATTCGACCTGGTAGAGACGACCTTCAGGGGAGAAGATCGTCGTGCGGCTATCATACCTTCGAGACATCTAATGTTTTGGAATTGGAAAATAGAAATATTAGGTCCAAGAAAATGAATGTGATCGACAATGAAGAGTTATAATCATAAGCTAGGCTAAAGATGGATTCCCTCTCTTTAACAAAAAGCAGGGGATGCCCACTTAGAGGGGTAAACAAAAGTTTAAATAAACATATGTAGAGATGATATATATGGTGAATAGATTCTCTCCAATATATTTCATCAAAAGTTCAATCTAGACATGGTTGTAAATGTGTAATGAAAATTTGATATACATGTGCATTTTCAACCATTGAAATTTTTTTATGGTCATCATAAAGATTATCTCTACAAATTTTCGTAAAAAAAAAAAATCATTTATTTACCTCTTCAAATAGGCATCCTTTTTTGTTGAAGGGAGGGAATCCCTTTTTAGAGCCTAGCTCTAATATTCTTATGACACAAATAATAACCAAAGAAAATATATATAGTAATGGCCCCATTTAACCTTTTCTTGTCAAACTTAAAAATCTTCATAATAGATCTTCAGCAATGACTAATTGAACTCAAAAGTTTGGTTTACATACGTATCAAAACAATTCTATAAGATGATGGGGTAACGCAATCCTTAAAACGAGGGTTCTTAGCAGGAGATATGAATGTTCTTTCACCATAAGCAAGCCAATATCACCAAAAATAACTCTTGCAAGATAACTTTAGTGCTTATATTTGACATATAATCTGATATCTTCAGGGAAACTATACTTTTTGCAATACCAGATGAAACAAAAAAAGAAACAACTTGATTACATAAAAAAGTCATTGCACTAGAAAAAACTATGCACTACAGTGGGATTTAACAAACCAAAATACAACCTAAATGATACATTTATTAAAGAGAAACCAGTACAACACATTCCAACCAAACTATAACTATTGAATCTGCAATATCATTATGTTATTTTCAAAGTAACTACTAGTGATATGCACCATAATATACTTATGCAAGTCCCTCCTTTTTGATAAATTACATAAATCCTTAATATGAAGCATAGATGACACACGACATGCAATTTTTTCAAAATGTAGGACAAAACACGTGGAGGAGACACGTTTTTAATTAATTATATATATATATATATATATGTATGCAATAAACATTATAAATATTTAAGAATTCCACCACCCTTGTTTCTTTTGTCAACATCCCTTTTAGTGTAAGCTCCAACAATTATTTAGGTTAGTTCTGTTTCATATGGAAAAGAATTACTGGTGTACTTTTCCACATAATCAAATCCAAGTGCTTTAACATTTTCCAAAATATATCAATTTCGAAAATTATTAAATGAATCAAGCTTTATCAATTATTTCTCACATATCCACATAATTCAAATCCAAGTGCTCTGATTAATTTTTGAAATAAATCAATTTCGAAAATGATTAGAAGAATCAAGCTCCATCAACTACTAACTTAGTACTAAACCTGCCCCATTTAAAAATACTATGTAGAGAAAGAGAAAGACGGCAGTTGTAAAACACAAAGCAAGTCGTCGAAGATAGATAGATAGATAGAGAGAGAGAGAGAGAGTAGCGTGCCTTTTATGGGATGCTAGAGAGAAAATCGTCGATGGCTGAGACAGGAAGTTGGGGCTGAGAAGTAGTCGATGGCTGAGAGTTGGGGCTAGGGTTTTGTTTTGATGGTGGCTGGGGGAATGGAGGCTAGGTCTTACGGGAAAGAGAAAGTGATTTGTTATATCAGTTGTTTTTTTTATTATTAATTTGTTTTATTATTATTTTCATCCTATATATTTTTAGTTATTTTTAATTTGACCCCTTTTTACGTGTCTTTCACGTGTCCGACTAAAAAAATATAATAAAATATATGACACTCTCTGACACACGTGTCAGGCAAGACAGGCAGCCTCCAAGAGAGTATCTGTACATCATAGAATCCTTATTTAAATTAAAATCCATTACAACATCACACACAAAGTTAATTAATTCATAATTAGGAGCCTAAAGCTACAGTTTGCAGTTTTTCACAAAAACAAAAAAAACAAAAATTGGGGGGGTGATAAATGCACGAACGGATGATAATTAAGTTTGATATAAAATAAAAATGTGTTAGCTAGACATTGTAGTATGACCTTTATGAAAACTGATCCAAAAATCTATTATCAAAATAGTCGAGAGATCAAGGATAGTTATCAATAAGCAAAACTAACCAGGTGCAATACTCAATTCCCTTTTCAATGGCTCATTCTAAAGATGAGATTGCATGAAAAATAAGATGATGAACAAGCAATAAAAGATTTAATGGAATCAAGAGGGGAGAGTAGAAATCTTGTAAAAGCCAGGAAGATGTAAAACTACCCTTGTGGGACTTCCCTCAACATACACATCTTACCAAAATCGAATTCTCTTATGCCTACCAACCTTCAATAAAAATATCCAAACACTGTCAAATAAGCATCCAGTGAAAAAGAGCCTCTGCAGATCATGTTAGAAGCCCACAGTGTTCGTACATGGCATATTTGCTTCTAGTAACTGAGCACCAAAGAATTTTTTTTGTTGAAGGGGAACCTTCACAGCAGCTCACCTAAGAAAATAAGGACTTTCTGCTTTCGTTTTCAAGATTGTAACTTGAAAATAGTATTATACATTAAATAGAATCTGATTTCGATTTCTATGATATATACCATTGTAAGTATCATTTTGTATACATGTAATAACATATATCTACTGTATAACACATATGTGCTATATACTACCCCATCCCCTTGCCGATGTCAAATTAATAGTCCCAATTCCTTTTCGGAATATTTCAATTAATAGTCCTATTCCTTTTTTGGCAAGGGTGTGGCTATTTGCACTTCATAAAAATATCCTAACACTCCAAAATAACTTTTAGACACAAAAACATCACAAAAGATACCTAAATGTTATTTTGGAGTAACTAGACTACTTTTTTGGAGTGCCAATAGCCACACCCTCCTGGGACATAATCAATGTACCAAGTCCTAGACTAGAAAATAAGTTGTATTCCCGACCATAAACTAGTTTAAAATTAGTGATTTCTGAAAACCATCAATTAGGTTAAAATTAGTGCTCTCTTGTGAAATACCAAAGTTGAAGTAAATTAAGGACTACTATTAAGAAAACCCTGACACATGTGAAAACTAAACCGTCAGTTTCAAGCAGAGTAAAGTTTGTCTGTTTAGGTTTGATTTCGATTTCGAAAAAACGAACACAGAAGTGATTTAAACAAAATACACCGAAGATCTATACAAGTTTCATACTGAAGTAGACAAAATCAATTAAATCACAAAAAGCATAACTTTGCATTCACAAACATCCACATAATTTCAAAATAATCCATACTTGGATAGAAACAACTGAATCCAAGAAACAAAGATATTCGATTCAAATAATCATGACAAAATCAAACATTATTGAATCTTACTAACAGTATCGTACCTGATTGGAGATTGGATTAACAAATTTGAGAAGCAAAATATAAACGAGAATCGACTTTAGAGAGAATTGTAGCAAACCCTTCTTCTTTTCTCTTGGCAATATAATACGGGTATACTTTTTGCCCAAGCTTTGATTGAACCCAACTTTTTGACTTATTCCTATTTTTACCCTCACTCTTTCTCTTTTATTTTAAATTGACCCTGCTCAAGTTCCATACTTTGCATAACAGATGGCAATAGGTTGGATTTCACAAAAAATAAAACCCGCCCCGTTTACTTATGTGCATGAACTCTAATCTACCCAAACCCGACTTCCAATGTCCTGTTCTGTTTCGTTGTAATTATATAATATATAAGAGTATTTTTGTTATATTAAAACAAAATATTATATTCATATCAGATCAACAAATTTATTTTAATCCAATCTAGCCTGCATTTACATTTTAGAAATCCTTACTTATCCCAGTTAAGAAAAATTGACCTCAAACCCTTCTCATTAAGACTGGTCAGGTTCAATAAAACATTGGGCTGAGTGTTATTATCATACGATTGGATGCTGAAAACTCACGCAAGAATCATCTAATTTAAAAATTAAAGAAAAAATATAACAAAAATAAGTGTTAACATGATGGTAAAAAATATGCATATGGCTTTTAAGTAACTCTAAAAAGTAATTTAATTCGGAAGATTTAAGTTAAATTGCGAATAATTTGAATTTAATCGAACTACAATGCATGATTTACTTATGAATATTCTTGTCAAGTTCAATATAAATTTTTTGAAATATTGTAAAACTATTATAGAAGTAATTTTTCTACTTGAAATATTGATGAATAACATGTATAAAAAAAATTGTTAGTATTTTTTATCACTCATCAAGTACACATATGTACCATTAAAACATACATTACAATGCTTTTTTTTTTGTAGAGATATTGACACTCTCACTTTTCATTCGATTATTGAAAATCAAATAACAAAATGAAAGCGAAAAAGTTATCAAATATATTTTATGATATCAATATCTCCGTCATTTCTTTCTCTTATGCATATTATTTAAATATGAAATGCTCTATGTAGGCTCAGAATTTATATATGTTTCTTTCATAAATTTGTCTTTTGGTATGGCAACTTATTTATATCTAATTGATTTTGGGTCCCACGTCCACTTTATTTGGTAAGACTTTACCAATTCTATTGTTTCCAAAGGATCTATCTAAAAACTGCCACCTACCTTATAACATAACGGTAGCACCAGCATGCATCAAGAACTAAGTAGGGAGGGGTTTGATTCCCATAAATTGTAATTAAGAATTTGTTTGATTCGAGTTTTAGGAATAAAATAGGTATCCTAACCTTTTTGAAAATCTTTTCTTTTGGATTTCTTGAAAAAAAAAATGACATTTAAAATGCCTTACTTATATTTGGTTTAAATATGAATTCTTCTTTCTTAAAACATTAAATTATATCGTTATATTTGATTCAAACAGGAATATAAATAAAATACGTGTAAATTACCTAAATATTTTTTATTTTATAAAATTAAAAGACAAACTTAACAATTTTACAAAGGTAACCATTTGTTTTTATTGTTAAGAATCGTAATAAGTTGTTGTATGTATTTATTAATAATAAGAAAAAAGAAGAAGAAAATAATAATAAAAAGAAAAGTTCAATAACAAAAAAATATTTTTTTTCCATTTTTAAAAAAATATAAATGAAAAAAAAATTGTCTTGGTAAGTAAAAGCAATATTTTAATCTTATGAAGCAATCTTAGAAGAAAATTTAAAAAAAAAATACCTAGAATAATCTTTTATCCCCATCTATTTAAGAGGGAGAGTTTTGAAAAAATAATCTATTCCTGAAATGATGCGTGCCTAGTCCAAAACCTAAACCAAATATCAAAACCCTTCTGGAATATAATGTAGCATTCCAAGAATGATTTAAAATTCAAACCAAACTAGCCCAAAAGGAAAACAAAAATTTGTTTAACTCAAACGGCAAAGTTTCCTATATAATTCATGCCAATAGTGGTCAAGCCAAAAGAGGGAAAATAGGTTCATATGCAAACTTCTAGCTCATTTACAAATGCCTTTGGAGGAAAGTTCTAAATAATCGATGATTTTTCATCCTCATATTGGCTTTCAAAAATATTGTACACAAATACACAAGTAAAAGTGTAAAACATAAGAGTAACACAGGCATAAGGATGGCTCTTAAGAGACCTGGATACAGAGTTGTCTCAAAAATAAATAAAATATATAAAAAGGGAAAATACTACAAAAGGTAAAGGTTGGGATTATTCTTCTCAAGATAGATTCTTCCAACTTTTCCGCTTTTGGCCCTGGACAATCTGAATCCTGCTTGAAGCTAAAGGAGCCAGCCCCCATGTAGAGTAGTTTCAGTTCCATATCCCTTGCAAAGACAAGGGTAGAATCGGCATTTCTCGGTATATACACAATTGGTACACATTCTGAAAGGGCAAATACGTCCAAACACACAGTTCATCGACTGATTGGTTCATTTAAGTCTGACCTGGAGGATGAGATGGACATGCCTCTTGAATATGGACCTTAGCTCTTCATTTGCCTCCATGCCTATTCTCCTGTTTTTTCATAACAAACACAAACACATCATTTGGTGTAAGGAAACATCAACTACAATAAGAAGCCATATGATATTCATTTGAGCAGAGAAAAAGGGATCCGGCTCCTCTCGAGTGGTTGTCACTCTAGAATAGAGCAGTAAATCTGGACAGTTCGTTTAAAATTGGATGGCTTAGATTTTGACAGATGATGTTTACCTCTAGCTGCACTCATTTAGACAAAAACTACCTCTCAAAATCTGATCCATCTAATTTTAAACAAATGGTCTAGATTTCTCCAACCTCTCCTCTAGAGTGATTTTCATCATTTTAGAAGAGCCTGATACATGGGGGAACTTAAGGGGATACAGGGAACACAAAACCAAGAAGCGCCATGTACAAGTGTTCAAGGACACCTTCGTTTAGGGCTAAAAGAGTTGGCCTAGGTGAATAGTGAAATTGTGAAGATATCGGAGAATGTAATATGTATGCCTTGTTGGGCTCAACAATCCCATACATAATATGATGTTACAGTTAAATAAATCGCACATGTGGGAAGCACCAAAATGTATAAAACTTTGGGCACTGGTTAACAACCAGTGTTGTGGGCGGTCTTTTGTATGTGCACTGGTGTAGCTGCAGGAAGTGTTGGCAGGCCAGGCTACATGCTGTGTGTGTTCATCCCACATTGCCTGGTTGTGAACTAATGTGCTATACATGTGTGGTCACTGGCCTTCCTAGTTAGAAGCCTTTTGAGGAAAAGCAAACCCGCACTTAGGCCCAAAGCAGAATATCTCGTTGAGCTTGTTACTGGCCTCGCTTTGTTTGTTAAATATTTTATCTTGTAAAACAATTGAAGTTGCTTCAGTTTTAGGTGTGACTTAAAAGGACATTACCCGATCTTGGAACCGTTCTTCCCCACAAGAATTTTGCGTTGACTCATTTTGGGAGTGATGAAATGCTGCTCAATCCTCAAAGAACCATCTCGTAACTCCTTCCAATCAATCAGTCGATGATCAAGACCATACGGGATTTCCTGTTAAAAAACCAAAAGTTAATTCCTCAATTCAGAATTTGCCTAATAAGCATCATGGCAAGGAGGAAATTAAAGAACCAAGCATTACCTGATGTACGTGGTCTAATAGTTTTTCCCGCACAACTTCTAATGAGATATTCTTCAAAACTTCTTCGCTCATAGTGAGTGGATCTTCGTCCCAAGGTCTTTTAACTGCCTAACGGAACACAAAATTGAGAAGCCAGAATTAGGACCATTATGGGCTTTAGCAAGGTCGCTTTTCTCTAAAATGCCACAAGCATAAAAATGAGGACGTAATGGGTGCCTGCTACATTAAAAAACAACTAGAACATGCAGCAACTTGATGTGTGTGCAATTTCGCACCTGGTGATTCTTGATACTTAAATTGTTTTCTAAAATCTTTGGAGGCAATGTAGTCATGTTTTATCAAGTAGTTAAGTTGCACCCTTTCTAATCTAAAAGGATTATGTGTTCAAATCCTCTTATAAGTTACAACTATTATTTATATTTTAAAATTAAGGAAGGGTAATTACGTAATTTCAACTGCATGCTAAAGGCATTCCCCCCACAATATATAATCATATTAATATGCATACCTGCTCCATCAAATACTGGCTAAGATCTTTTACTCCAGAACCCTTCAGTCCAGAGATCATGAAATATCTAAAAGGTGGGAGGAATCATAGAATCAAAAACTATATCGGGCATCCATAGTCGACTATCAAACAATTGGGGAAAAAAATACCTTTCATATCCAGGAAGATCTTTAAATTCCTCAGCAACCTTTAACAAATCTTTCTTTTTCTCCACCAAGTCAACCTTGTTCATACACAACACCCGCTTCTGTTTCTCATTGACTAGTGAACCCATTCGTTTAATAAGCTTCACTACTCTTGAATCGGGCCTGTACAGCAAAAGAATTAATGACAAAAGTGATCAGCGATCCAAACATTTTATCTTATATATAAGAGTTGATAATAGGCAACGATCAATTGACATTTGAAAATGCAAATATTAATAATAAGATTATAAGTTTAGCTATGGATTATGGATTTTTTTTTATCAGAACAAGATGATCCTGAATTTTTGTTACAAGTTACAACTTAACTCATACTTCATCAAGGGTTTTAATGTAACTGCGGGGAATGTTAGCACAAAAGATTGCACCTTTTTGCTACACGTTGAATATTCTTTTGTATAGAAGATACTAAAAACATGAAGGGGGGAAAAAACGATTTAGTTGCTGACAAACTGAAGTTGTCTTCCAGCAAAAATACCAGATATGCACACAAATGAAAAGGTAAATATGATGCGAGAAAAAAGAAAAGAAAAGAACTCCAAGATCAAAAGAAGAGCACTAACCTGTTAAGATGTCTATGAACATCAAAAATAACTATGAGCACATCATACAGGTTAACTGAACTCCATGCACTTTCTACACGAACTTTTATGTCATTGTAAGGGAATCCACTGTTCTTCAACGTAAGTCCTGGGGTGTCAAAGAAACACTGTACAAGAGATAAGGTGTTATTTCCTTAAAAATAAAACATAATAGTAACTCTTTGGTTAAAACTTAAGGGGGGGCATGTGAAAAACAAAGGGCAATGAGAAGTAGGATGGGTTAAAGTAGTTGTAAATTAATGGGAATCAGATTCATCTTCCCGTTTGGTTAACTATGGGTTCCTAACTACAATCAACGGCAAATATTTGTAATTTTTATGTTTTAATAAGGATTTGTGATTATTAAGATATATATATATATCAAGGATTCCAAGGAAAAGTAGGAACCATACATTTTGGATGGATTCTCAACCCACCATATTTTTCCACCATAAAGAAATTGGATTCCTTTTACCCATGGTGTAAACTTTGCAACAATTTGTGTGCTAATGGTTACAAAACATTTGAAACTTCTGAAATAACATCTATTGGCAATATTATGGTTAAGACTCAAAATCTAGGAGAAGGTCATCCTAACCTGGAAGATAAGCATCATGTATTGATCAATATATTTATCTTAGGAGAAAAAACAACTATCAGACAGACGAAAAAATCTTAAACTAAGTCCAACAAATAGTTTTATCTGAAACGAGACGTACGATTTGGGTGTTTCCTTCGGTCAATACTCCTAATACTTCATGAGTAGTAGTGTTTGTCTTCCGTGAAACTGCAGCAACCTTTGTCCCAACCTGTGACAAATTACAAACATACTTAATACAAAATATTTCTGCACATTAAGTCATTATATATAAATGATGGCCACAGAACAGCTAAAAAACAAACAAACAACTTATTGGAACTCTGAACGCTTAACAATCTCATTAAACGTTCTCAGTGTTTAGCAATAAGAGGCTAAAGAAACTATTCCTAGAAGCAAAGAAATGAAAGGAAAAGCAAACCATGTAATTAGTCAGAGCAGATTTGCCAGCATTAGGGGCTCCAATAATTCCGACCGACAATGACCTCTGATCTTCCTCCTCAACCACGAGGTCTTCTTCTTCTTCTTCTTCCTCCTCATCATTATCCAACGCAGCCTCAAGCAAAGCTTTTGCTAATATAGCGGCTCTCCTCCTCTTGTCTTCTTCTTTCTCCAAAACTCTCAAACTCTTTTGCCCTAGGGTTTGCTCTCCCCCAAATATCTTCTTATTAGCCTTCTCCCTGTACTTGTTGTCCCACGTAGGTTGAATGGAGGTTTGGGGTTCCGAATCCAAATTAGGTAATTCGAATTGGCTACTGTCGAATACTGAATCGCTATTGTCATAGTTGTTTTCTTGTTGGGGTTGCGCTGAAAAAAATCGAGAGAGGAAAGGGGAATTGAGAGAGGGTTTTGGAGTGAGTGTTCTTACAGATCTCAAAGCTTTCATTTCAAGCTCCTTTGAATTTGTTTAACTTGTAATCAGTTAAAGATTATGAATGAAATATATATATATATATATATATATGAGAATACATAGGGACACAAATCAAAAATAGTTTTATCTTATTAGTGTATATATATATATGGAGAGAGAGAGGGGTTGAGCTTGATTGCTTGAGCTTTGCCTTCTGCAAGTAAAGATTTTTCGAGGGTTTATCGTTCGTTTCGTTATTTGGGAGACAGGGATGAGGGATATGGTGGTCATTTCCGAAGTTGTGGCTTCTCAGGGTTTTGTTTTGGAAAATTATAAGGTAAAAAACACTAACCCCTTCAAACTATTATATTTTTTAATTAAATTTTTTTATTTTCTAAAAGTAATATTAAATTTTTTAAAATTATTAAATGTTATCACTTAACTTTAAAATTATATAAATGCCTTTTTATAAATTAGGGGGTAAAGTGTCAAGTTGTGACACTAAATTTTCTTAAATTATTAAATATTATCACTTAACTCTAAAATTACATAAATGCCCTTTTATAAATTATGGGGTAAAGTGTTAAATTGTGATAGTTTATGAAAGTTTAGTGCCAAAAAGTGATAGTTTAAGAGGGTTTAGTGTTTTTAATTCAACTTTGTATAAGGACATTTATATAATTTTTGGGGTTAAGTGATAACATCTAATAATTTAGGCGGCTTTAGTGTCACTTTTAAAAGATAAAGGAGTTTAGTGCAAAAAAAGTGATAGTTCGAGAAGGCTTAGTGCTTTTTGCCCAAATTTTAATTAGACCACCAAACTTCTTTAAAACCACGGATACTTAAAATTGTCAGAAAAATATATAAAATTTATTAAAACACTATATACACCATATATTATATATTAAAAATTGTCATAAAAAATACACAAAAATTCTTAAAATATCACTAGGGACAATTAAAATAAATTAAAATTTTATCTCTCTATAATTTATTTCCTTACTTTCTTTTTATAATTTTTTTAGAGTAAATTACACAAGAGGCCATTAAACTATTGAGCTGTTTCGATTAACTCACTAAACTATTAATTGTTTCAATTCACCTACTGATCTATGCAATTGTTTTAATTTGACCATTAAATTATTAATTGTTTCGATTTACATACTAAATTATTCAGTTATTTCAATCTACCTCTTAAATTATTCATTTGTTTCAATTTACCTCCTAAATTATTCATTTGTTTCAATTTATCTAATATACCATTAATCATTTCGATTTAATCACTATATTATACATCATTTTCTTGCAATAGAACACCCCATTTCTTTTAATAATTTCCACCAAAATAAAATAATATATAAAACCGAGTAACTTGGGCTATTTTATGACTTAAATAACCAAAAGAAACTTAAATGAAGTCAATCAAATAAATAGATGAGCGTGTAAATCGAAATGATTTATAGTTTTGTGGATAAAGTGAAACAACTAAATAATTTAATGGGTAAATCGTAATAACTAATAGTTTAGTGGCTAAATTAAAACAATTGAATATATCATTGGGTGAATTTAAACAATTAATAGTTTGGCGGATCAATTGAAACAACTCAATTACTTAATGGCCTATGGTGTAATTTACTCTTTTTTTTCTTTTCTTAAACCCATCCAAACTATTTATCGCCTCAAACAAACTTTAATTGGATCTAATAAGTGCATGATATAATTTATAAGATTGGCCCCATGAATTTCAAAATCAAAAGGTGAAGGATGTAAGAAAATAGGAGATGTAAAAAGAAATTGGGGGAAAAAACTCTTTTGGTCCAACAAAAAATCTCACAATTGTTAGTCTTTATTCTTTAGGCTTTCTACCTTGTGCGCACAACATATATAGTAGTATAAATTCCAAGCTTTGAATTTTTAAATTCAGTTATACCTACCAACTATATTTTAATTTTGTATATTATGTTTGACATATAAAAAGTTATTGTGTTTAGTACAAATTCCGGGCACAACATTACCGAGTAAGTATCATTTATTCGACAATGTTCTGCCAGCCATGTTTTGATTGTATACACTTTATTCAGCATGCAAAAAGTTGTTGTGTTTGATACAAATCTCCAACATGATATTGCTTAAATATGTAGCATTTATTCGGCGATATTTTGTCGATCTAATATGTTTAACAATGATCGACACAAGATTACCGAATTTGTAGTCCAATGTTTAGTCGACATGGGCTTAATATAAACATGGTCAATTTTAAGCGAAACATGATCAACTTCAATCAGAACTCGAGTTTTAGTATCGGTTCTGTAATTATCATTTAATAAATTTAACACAAATGATGAGTCGCACATTATATGATATAACATTTAAGAAAATATAAACTTAAAGAAAAACTTGACAACACATGGACAAGAACTAAGGTACAATTCGGCAATATTGTATTAAATATAATTGAATGTCTCGACAATTGGTTGATGTATATGTCATATTTTGTCGGCAACATGTTGACGAAAATTTCTTATATTTTCGATTCTATGTAGCCAACAATGATGCGATTATACACCGCAAGATTTTTCTTAATTTATTACAAATTAAATATTGTATTTTTACTTAAAACACTATACAACTTTCTTAATTATACCATAAAAAAGGTCTAGTGTGTAATTCTTTTTTGTATTTTTTTAACATATAGTAGTTTTAAAGAATTTTTGTGGTGTAAATAAAATCTCCCATTAATTTTTTTATTTGGAGGGGCGTTGTCACACCCGAACAACAAAAATAATATTTACTTAAAAATACTATTAAATTAAGAGAATATAATAATATTATAATTTATAAAATCAACATCATCCTATATCCATGATTTTTTTTTAAACAACATTGTCTTAAAAAAGTAATACTAACAAATATTCACAACTCACACGCATATAAGGATGGCAAGTCAAAAAATCCAAGACAAGACTAGTAAATATTTACATCTCAAAACTTGTCATTTGTTTGTACTTAACTTATTGACAAAATATACAATAAACAAAAACGACGTAGTGTTTTTTTCTATAAACCTTCACACCCATCCTAAACCTGGCAGTAGACATCCCTTCTTGATTCCTATAAAGAGAAACATATATAAAGGTATGAGCTATAGGCTCAGTGAATGTACCACTTTCCTCAACAGTAATCTGTAAAAGTATATATATATACACATATCATATATAATCACATTCAATTCATATTCTCTAGCCATCATATAAGGCATCAGATGTACCACACACATAACCTCTCTAGCCTAAATTATTAGGCATCAAGCATCCATACCATATACTCATCCTCTAGCCCTATATATACTGTACATCAGATGTATCACACACATAACCGCTCTATACCCTCAATTAGTAGGCATCAAGCATCCATTCCATATACACATCCTCTAGCCCTATATATACTGGGCATCAGATGTATCACACATATAACCGCTCTATAACTTCAATTATTAGGCATCAAGCATTCATTCCATATACACATCCTCTAGCCCTATATATACTGGGCATTAGATATATCACACACATAACCGCTCTATAACTTCAATTATTAGGGATCAAGCATCTATTTCATATACACATCCTCTAGCCATATATATACTGGACATCAGATGTATCACACACATAACCGCTCTATAGCCTTAATTATTAGGCATCAAGCATCTATTCCATATACACATCTTGTGGCCCTATATATACTGGGCATCAGATGTATCACACACATAACCGCTCTATAACCTCAATTATTAGGTATCGAGCATCTATTCCATATACGCATCATCTAGCCCTATATATACTGGGCATCAGATGTATCACACACATAACCGCTCTATAGCCTCAATCATTAGGCATCAAACATCTATTCCATATACCCATCCTCTAGCCTTATATATACTAGGCATTAGATATATCACACACATAACCGCTCTATAACTTCAATTATTAGGCATCAAGCATCTATTTCATATACACATCATCTAGCCCTATATATACTGGACATCAGATGTATCACACACATAATCGCTCTATAGCCTTAATTATTAGGCATCAAGCATCTATTCCATATACACATCTTGTAGCCATATATATACTGGACATTAGATGTATCACACACATAATCGCTCTATAACTTCAATTATTAGGCATCAAGCATATATTTCATATACACATCCTCTAGCCCTATATATACTGAGCATCAGATGTATCACACACATAACCGCTCTATAATCCCAATTATTAGGCATCAAGCATCTATTCTATATACACATCATCTAGCCCTATATATATTGAGTATCAGATGTATCACACACATAACCGCTCTATAGCCTCAATTATTAGGCATCAAACATCCATTCCATATACCCATCATTTAGCCCTATATATATTGGGCATCAGATGTACCTTTTCATACTCTTCTTTCAATAAAGTCACGACTCAACTCCACTTTACCAAGCATGATAATATCAACATACATATTCCACATCACCCTTCACATTGATACATTCAAATGTATATAAATTTTAAGTGAGTACACTCACCTCAAGTCCACACTAACGTAGTTCCAAGTTCTATTCTCTCGGTGCATTAGAAGTATATGTTCCTTCACCTACCAATCTAATATAATTAGTATTTCAATTCTACATAAATATAATCATTTATAAGTGTGCAAAAATTACTAACAATTACACAAATGTATACTCCTTATGCACTTGTTAATTTATAACACATTACGACTTTTTAGAATTAGGTGTAGTCCGAATCCCCTACACAAACTAGGTACTTTCCGTTCTTCGATCATTCCCAAATTTTTAGAGTAGTTACACAACATATTTATAAACAATATTCTAGAATTTAAGCATAATCCAACAGCTAAAACATTGGATATTTACAAAACAACTCAGTACAAACATGTTATCCAGAATATAACGTATGGCAATAGTCCAACTTCATGGATTAAACTGTACCAATTGGCTGAGAGCTAGGTGCTCTACCATATATTTATGGAAAGCTCTGTATGTCTACTTTTTAATGCAATTTACGATGTATAAATTAAAATTTTTTACAAAGAGTTATAGCAATTCTCCCACAGTGACACCAATCTGCTAGAATTATAAAACTTATAAATTTTTAGCATGATTTCTTCTTATATCATCTATTATTATCTCTTCATGATCAAGAAAATTCAATTATATCATCACAACACATAAGAACACCAAGAAACAAACTCAAAACCATGTTCTTTCATTTTCAATCATAATTTTCCAATTTCAATCACTACAAACATGATAAAATGATGATAAAAACATAAATAGCATAGTTTAAACCTACCAAACTTTAATTCTCTAATTTTCCTTATTTTTCTCTTCTTTTCCTTGTTTTTCTCTTCTTCTTCTTGTTTTTCTCTCAATTTTCTCTTATATTTTTAAAATTATCGATTGATTCAATCATACACAAGTTATTCCATTTACACACTACCCCCTCTATTTCTATTTCAAACAACTAAATTCACTTACATACTTTATTTTCAAATAAGTTCCCCGTGAATTATTATTCTAACATGAGTTCTTATAATATAAACAAACTTAACTCACATTCTTCCTACAAAATCAAACATCATGGAAAAATGCATAATTCCACTATTCACCATACATTAGGAATAAATTGATATTATCAAATGCACAAACATGATTGTAAATACTAATAAATACTTAAACATATTTAAATGATACTAAAATATTTGTTTTAAGATTCGGAATGTCACAAGTGTGATGTGGTGTGAACTATGTTTAGTGGTTTAATTTACTGTACAAGCCTAACAAAAAGGAGTTCAGCTATTTCTAAGATTTATAAATTATATATTTAAAATAAATGTAGGTAGCTAAAATCAAACTAAACCCATTTAAAAAAGAATCAGTCCAGGATATGTTGTTTGGTAACCATGAAACTCAGTCGATGATAGTGAACAATAAAAACAACGAACGGAAAGAAAACCAGTTTTGGGGTTGGTTCATCCGGTAGCTTTAATTATTAATTTGATGTTTTTGGGTTGGTTCATCTAGTAACTTTAATTCTCAATTCGATAGTATGTCTTTCCTCGTGTGTGTTTTAATAGCTCAAAGGCTTAATGGAAATAAATACAACTGTTATGGTTTTTATTTGAGGAAGAAAAAGAATAATATATATGGGAGTACGCAAGGATGATTAGAATTTAATATATTCCAGCTGTGGGTTTTTCCTTCCTATTTATACATATAGGGTAGGGTTATATTAAGGTTTGAGATGGATGAAAATTACTATAAAAGGTAAATTTAAGTACTACTCACAGTTGTCCTTAACTCTATTCACATTTATAAAAATAATTATTTTCTATCACTTATCTTTCTGCTCAGCTACCTATATTTGTCGATCGACTAAAGTTAATGGGGTATAAGTCATTTGGTAACTCTTCGTTGGCAAATGATAATAATCAGTAGTTAGTCAGATTGAACACCAACATATTTTGGTCAACTTAAAGATTATTTCTTAACGGTGAACGTGGGTGTGTGGGCCGACCAACAAATTAGATTCTTCAAACTGGCTTTAGCCAAAACCCTATATTCAATTTTTACTTCTCACAATAAAAACTTCAGGTATTGTGTAGCTAAAAAATTATAAGAAATTTAATTTTTTTGAAACATGTAAATTCAAATATTTATTTTTTAAAATTATATTTTATTAACATACTGGTTTTATATTAAAATCAGCAGTATAAATAATAATATTAAATCATTAACAAGACCAATTATTTATTCTATTTTAAAAAATAATTAATAACAAAATAACAAAAGCTATATAGTAAATAAAATAAAAAATACAGTTTTTTTATTCTTATATATTTTTTTAGAAGTGTACTAATTATTTTTAAAAAGAAAACAAAATAAAACGGTTATTAACTATTCAACATTTCTATCTATTTTTTTCTTTTTAAAAAAAAAAAAACTGTATGCGAACTTCGTATTGCGAATTATGGGCGTCTTTTTCCTTTTACTTTTCTTTCTCTCTCACATTACATTCAGATTCAGAGATTGCAAGGACAAACAGAATATCGCCGGCGCGCTCAGCTCTCTCTCACCTACTCTTTCTCATCTTCAGGTCCAACATCTCCCTCTTTTCCCTTTTGCTTTCGGGTACTGAATTAGGGTTTTTGTTGCAAGTTGGGTTTGTTTGGGATATGTAATTGTGATAACCATATGTAATATCCCTGTGCTTTTTGTTACTCTTTCAATTCTGGAAAATTTGATGAATTTGGGATTTTCATTCTTTCCTTTATTTCTTGAGTTTGGGTAATGAATATATTTTTATTAACGATTCTTCTGTAGTTTCTTGAGAAACAGTGTGTTATATTTGCTTTGATTTGTTTCTCGGCTTCCTATTTGTGTTTCCAATGTGGTGCTGGAGGCTTTATGTTGGAATATGTGAAATTTAAGAATATTGATTTTAACACTGAGCATTGAATAATGAATATATAATTTCAATTTTTGTTGTGAGTGTATGATTTTGAACATGAACATCAAGGAAAAGATGGAGTCCCCTTTTACAACTTATCGTAAAAATCAGTTATTTTTTTAGAATTTTCAGTTTTGCAATTAAATGGACCCTAGAAGAAGGTATGAATTCGAAAATTAAGCGAGGTTATTTTCAGTCCATGTAAAGTTCTCTCATGATGGTATTGTCGTTTTTTCAGGCTACCTTACTGCCAAAGTAACTATGGCTTTATCAAATCATTGTAATGACATGAAAAGTTGTCCCATATGCTTTTACGACCTTTGCAGTTGTGCATTGCTTTGTCGGTAGACATATTGCTGTGAAATGTTGTACCATATTTGCTTTTGCAGCTGCTATTCCTTCTGAGAATCTTGATTAAGACCATTTGGAAGTGCAATAAAGCTGCGTAACTCAAATGGAGACCAGCGGAAATGAAAATTTATCACAGACCCAAACCAAATGGAGAAAAGTTGCCTATGGAGGAATGCAACTGGGGTTTGATGATAACCACACCGATGATTCTTTTCTTGAAGAAATGGTCATGAATGCCAACGTTGTCAAACGGGACATGCTCAAAGTAATGCTAGACTCGGTTTCCATTTCTCAATATCTTTGTATAGTTTCCCTCGTAGTCTTGGTGTGGGCCCATACGCTTGGGTCCACTTTCAACGAGAACTCTCTCTTACTTCTTGACATAACCCTTCTTGGGTCCGGTTTCTTTGTCCTTCTCTTAACTGCAGAAATGCTTTCCTTTCACCTTCTCCTCAACTATGTCCTCAAAATCTCGTATTTCATAACGGGTTTATACGCGTTATCTCCTATCTACCACACGCTTACGAGGTCCATAAGCTCGGATACCATATGGGCGCTCACAACTTCACTTGTCATACTCCACCTCTTCCTCCATAACTACGCAGGGTCCACCGTAAAAGCTCCCGGGGCCCTTGATAAGCCAACCTTATCGAGCAATATATCTTTAAATTCTTCCATCGTGGCTTCCCTTTTGATTGCTTCTCGACTTCCATCAAGGCTCCATGTGTTTGCTATAGTCCTTTTCTCTTTGCAAGTCTTTCTATTTGCGCCGCTGGTGACTTACTGTATTAAGAAATACTCCTTTCGTTTGCATCTCGGCTTTTCATTTGGATTGATGGCTGTTACATTGGGTTTTGTGTATAGGTTTGATGGGTTGGTTTTTGTGGTGTTGTTGGGTGTTTTGGTTTTTGTTAATTTGGTGTGTCCTTGGTGGTTGATTAGGATTCAAGAATACAAGTTTGAGATCAATGGTCCTTGGGATGAGGCCAAGCTTTGCTTTAATATAACAGACTGATAGTTCTCATTGCCCTGCCTATTTTCTTTGTAAGTTTGAACATTATTGAGAGTTGGAAATTCGTGAAAAGTTCTCAAAATTTGCGTGTATGGATAAAGAGTGATGAACATGTGCATTTGATCAGTGTTTTAGTAAACTTTGCAAGTAATTGATATACTTTTTGACATGTCATTTGAGCTATTGCTGTGAACTTGATCATTTAAGTTGGTATGTGTATCATTCTTTTGCTGGTATAAACCAGACAATGGCTGCATATGTACTCCTTTTGTTTCAAAAAAGGTAGCAACACTTTGACTATAATAGCATATTTTAAGGAATCGTTAATTTCAACCCAATGTTCAAGATCAACGCAATTTCTATTGTGAGATAAGTGCTTTGACTGTGATGACTCTCAATTTGGGCCATCCCGAAAGGAAAAATCTGACCATAAATTTTGAACAATTTTTTTTTAACCGACTAATTTTTACTAATCTACCGGACATCTTGAAAAACAAAATGGGGCCATAAATCTTAGACGTGTTTGTTTGCGACACGCTAATTCTACAAATTTATTCCTTTTTTTTTTATAGAAAATCACTAGCCTCCTTAGAAGACTAGTTTTATGTCATAAATAACCAAAAAGATGCATAAAGAGGGGAATTTCATGATACATAAATAGCCTCCTTATCTGCAACATGATACATAAATAGCCTCCTTAACTGCAAGAACTTTTGCATGAAAAGAAACGAAAAAGGGCATTTCACGATAACAATTGCAACACAATAATATACTTTTCCAGCATGATAATCACCAAAGGAGTGTTACTATATTGTACAAACAAATCCAACTACCGCTACATTAGAACCAAACTAAGCTAGTACAATCTTGCTTCTCATGACCTACAACAACATTAACAGTAAACTACAAAATACGAAAAGAAAATGGGAAAATTAAGAAAACCGTGTTAACCATTTCTCGTGGTGGACATACAAATCCCAATCAAGTTTCCTAAATCGAACTCAGAGTAATTCTACACTGACCTGTTAAATGACACTCGAAACTACACCCCCTCCCCGAGTGTGTAAAGAATACATTGCTTAGCATTTTCTTGGACCTTTGCAACCCTCAAAACTGACCAATGCTTTCTTTTGTTCCTACATCTCACTATAGTAAGTTGTGAGGGTCACTTTATAGAGTCAGTGTAACTGACCAATGCATTCTTTACACATCACAAGGTCTTTTTTTGGGGTCACTGTAGAGGGTTAATGTCAAATTACTCGCTCAACACACTTTCCCACTGGAGGCTAGGCCAACTGTTGCAACTGATGAACAACATGCGACATTCTTGGGCGCATAGACGGTACATGTTGAGTGCACGAATAAACAAGGTCCACCACCTTTTGAATAACTCCGGCCTCTGGTATTTGCGAGGAAGACGACAATACAAGAGGGTCCAAAAGCTCTAAGTAGCGGTGAGACTGGACAAGAGGGGTGGCCCACTCGAATATACTCTGCCAACCCACCGAATCAACTGCTTGGGCTGGCCTACGCCCACTAACAATTTCGAGTAATAAAACTCCAAAGCTGTAAACGTCACTCTTTGTGGTGAGCTCGTTTCTGTAAACAAACTCGGGGGCGAGGTAACCGTGAGTGCCACCGGCCATCACTGTCCTCTCATGCATCACTTCCCAAGGGACAAATTTTGATAGACCGACCCCCATTAAGTGGGCACCGAACTCCTCATCAAGAAGTACGTTGCTAGCCCGGATGTCTCGGTGCACCACTTGTGGCTTCACCTTGTCATGGAGGAACCTGTTACCATTTAAGCAAATGAATGAGATGAACAATAAGATGTTAAATGCCTATAAGGCAACTCTCAGTTTTTTACTTGCTCCCTCCATAAGAGTATACCATTCCTATCTAGATTCTCCAAGTTAAGAGTCGGCTTTCTTTTTCACAACACAATCAATGTACCAAAGCTCACGAAAGGAACCTAGTTTTGTTCGTTGACTGAAAAAAATTAGTCCATTTTTGAAAATGGTGATATTCAAACTTGGACTCTTAATTGTGGGTTGGAGGGAGTAATTAATTTAACGAAGATAGCCAAAAGAAGGTGGTTTTGGAAAGATTCTCACTACAAGTATCCCGAACAACTTGAGCAACTAGCAAGAATCATCAAGTGGGAAACATTATGAGCTATACTATCGCTAGATAGCTAACTCTTTCCGCAAACGGAATATAGCACCATATTGAATAGATACATTCGATAAGAAAATTTAAATTCAAAATAATGCATGGTAGTGATGATGATGATGAATATATGCCCTTTTACTAAAGAAGAAGGAAATTTATATTCTTAACGGTTTTATCAACATGATAATTTTACCGGGTGCAATCAGTTGAACATTCTGAGAAAATGTACAACCTATCATGTATCCAGTATGAAAAACCAGTTGATGAAGCCGGCAAGTGTAGCATTGCTCAAAGTTGTTTCAGGATTATACTTACGCAATTCCTTGAGCAAGAGTGGTGGCAACTTTCATTCTCATGGCCCAATCCAAACTCCTACCGCCCCTCGGAATATGATGCAACCATCTATCCAAGGGCCCATGTATTATAAACTCATAAACAATATAGCGATCCCCGTGATCATAGCAGCAACCTTTCACTGCCACCAAATTTGGATGACGAAGCCTTGCTACCCTTCCAATTTCAGAATAGAACTCCTTTTTCCTCTGGAAACTAGACCTCTTTAGCCTTTTAACCGCCACCCTTGATCCATCGGGTAGAAGCCCACTATATGTGCCACCTGTTTTAGCATCCCCAAGAAGACGGTTTCCTTCACTAAAATTCTTTGTCATGGACTTGAGCTCCTCACGGTTGAAGACTTTCCATGCTGGGGGAACTAATGCCAATGCTGCCGGATTTGATAGTTTGCGAGATTTTCTTCTCCTCTTGCTCCGCTTATATACAAGGAGCCAAATAACGACAGCTAGCGTTGTGAAGAGAATCAACCCACTCACAACAACAAGGATAATAAGATATTCCCTGTGGCAGCGCATGTGGTAACATTTGTTCTCTGAAAGAAAAGGGGGGGAAATGAAGAACTTTTGTAAGCTATGTATTACAGAAAGGGTATTGAAGTAATACTAGATGTACCCTTGTGTAGCGATAATCCTTAGATTTTGCTCCTTGCACTAGGCATCTCAAAGGATTACATAAAAGTATGGAGGCAAGGAGGACTATGTAAATAGTAATTATACATTTCCTCTTATTTATACGTTATCCTTTAACACCCCCGCATGCAGGGAGCAAAGTCTAATATCTTAAAAGGGAGATTAATCTATTTCAGTACAACATGAAATGGGGGGAAATTCTAAAATCCCCTTTTCTAACTGTAGGTGATTCGAATAAGGAGCAATGGAGCAAAAGGGCTCCTTTCATAATTAAATCCAAAGGAAGGACATTTCACATTCCCATTTCAAAGTAAGAACACTCAATTATTTTATACCTAAAATACCTTATTACCTTCCCTTATATTTTTTTCACCTCCGCCACTTGTTGGACCACCGTTGGTGGTCCAGCAGCAGTGGGTGGTGGTGGCGCACGTGGTTTGTGAGGCTTGCCTAGCAACCACCGGGGATAAGTAATAAAAATGTTTAGCAAGGATAAAATAAAATTGACCGCTACACAAAAGGAAAGTGCCCTTTTGCCGTACAAACATTGTAAAATGTCCTTATTGCTAAAACAAATTATAAAGTAAGCCTGCCATGTGTTGGGTAGAAGTAAGGTGTCCTTACAATGGAAAATATTTTGGGGAAGCCCCTACAGCCCATTTTCTATTCAGATAATCACATTATTCAATGGCTAAATCTTAAAATTAGAATATGCATGTTGCATTCTTAGCAAAAGTGAAATACAGAAAAAATTTAAGAAAGCTAATAGAAAAGCAAGCTAATAGAAAAGCACAGATCAAGGCGAAAACAATTGACTTTTAAATGAAAATTAATGCATACCTATATCAAGCATGCATATAAATGCACGAGACGTATTGCATCTCCCAGCCAGAAGTGATGAATTTCCATTAATCACCAACGTACACAGTGAAATCGGATCAACATTGTGGCATGGAAAATTGGTGCACCCAGACTTGAGAGTGGTCTTAGGAATGATTGTTTCATTCCAATGAGATGTGTTGTCGGACCATTTCCAACTCAAACCTACTGTAATATTAATGCCTCTACCTCCAACCCAGCATCCATTAGCAATTTCAACACACATATTTTGAGCAAGACTAAGTTCTTGAAGTGATGTTAGAGCTGCGAGGTGTCCATTATAGCCATTGCAGCGGATCTCTGACTCGTCCCATGACTGAGAGCTTGCCATATATCCGAAGCACTTTCTCTTACTAGGGCTCATATGCCAGCCAGAAGGGCACGGTGCTGTCCACAAAAAAATGGATGTTTTCACATAATTTATACAAAATACAACCAGTAGTGTGACGGGGAATATTGATGATTAATTTAAGAAAGAAATTGTAAATGAGCAAAATTATAGATGTTTGCTATAAAGGTAGTGCTTATGCAATGGGTTCTTACAAGTTGAACTCACAATAACACACAATAATATGGTGAAGTTTAATTCAAAATGATTTGTGCTTCCAGAGCACACAGATCTATACTGAAGGGGTTTTACTCGGTAATGCTTTTCCTTAGCTATACACACTTACTCATAACTATGGTAATATAACGGGAAGAATATAGCACTTCTTACAAGAATAAATCCCATACTGATGGGTTATCCCACTGGAGTTTTTGTGGGTTTTGATCATTTTTAAAAAAGGGAAAAGAAAACAAGAAAGGGCGAAAAGAAGATCTTGAACTCATAAACCAAGAAACAGACGTTTCCAATGCCCAATCTCCCACATGCCAAGTATGATAGGTCATAGGTGAAAGAGACACGTTTGAGGAAATAAATTCCCATTGACATAGGAAGGACAAACTTTTGACCACATTTGAATGGCACCATCAGCTTAAATACTATATATGTACACCCAACCACAACCCTAGAAGGGCTATATTCCTCTTGACCAAATTACCTGAAGCCCAAAACCATGTAAGTCCTATTTAACTAGATGAACTTTCTTACACCAGCCACAACCAACCCACAAGAATTTTCTACCGACTTATCCAACCAACTTGCCAAATTCAATGGAAATCTAAAAATACAAAGAAAAATAAATAAGGATAATACAAAACTAACGTTAACCACCACCACTCCACCAGATAAACCCACATTCCTCCACTCATACAACCTTTTTGACACTTTTTCCACCCTCCTTTTCCAAGATCCTTTGCTCTCAGATACCCGCAACCAACAATAACCAAATAATTCAAAGGTCGAGCTCCAATCTCACTGCCTGGTGCTGTATATAACCTTTCCAACTCCTTCGTATTAATCCCCACTAACAGACTTCGTCTAAATTAAAGGACTCGTCATCACCTAAAACAAAGAAAACGATATCATCGGAACCTGAAATGTTAAAATTCTTGAAAGTCCATCAATCAACCTGTTACCACAAGCTCTAGCCATCATTCTAGTATATACATCTGTCTCAGGGTAAAACGAAGGAGGAAAGCGAATCACCACTCTAATACCTCAAGCGTCCAGGCATCTTATTCAATATAACTGAAAAAGACGATTTTAAGCATCCACTTATCCCCATCCCTCCAGTGAAAGCCATCCCTTTATTTTCTAAGACATTGTCCAACCAACAAAAAACACCATTTACCTTCTACAGATTCTCCCCGGGATAAGCAATTCAAGTATGCAACTCTCGCACTAAGCACCTCACTCAAACACGTCACTAGACTAATTAACCGAAACTCCCTCAACTTGAAAGATACAGCTTTCTTCTGCATCAAACTAAACTGATTTAGTTCTAGAATTTACAATCACTTCTATTGAAAAATCCTTAAAAAAAAATTCAACGATTACAACCTCCCCACACTAGGGAAACATCACCACAGTGAACCTACCTACCTTGACCAATTGAGCCCCTCTACACCAAGAATTTATGTTTCTTCCCCAATCTCCTTCTTCTCTACCATTTTCCCGTCCTCCCTCTCCAACTTATTCATCACTTCAGAAATAGTCAACCAACTCCCAGTTGCTGGCCAATGAAACAACCTAGTATTATTATCTCACTCCCTCAACCATTTTATTTTATTTTTGAACTGAACTCCCTCAATCATTTGATCTTCCACTTTTTCATCCAAAGAATTTGTTCTTTCAAAATCATCTCCCCAAGTTTGTTCGTCAACCTTACTCTCACTAGACGCAAGCACTCATTTACTCTCCCTCTCTCCTCTAGCTCATCTATCTCCTTGATCTTCTTCGCAACCAACCCCTTTTACAATCTAATATCCCTATGGCCTATACACATGAAAACCAATGAAAGATTGTATTTCCACACCAGGTTAAAATTATTGCACTATGAACCAAGGATAACAAAATAGGGCTTCTTAAGCTCTATTAGGAGAATTTCTTATAAGTCGCACAGGAGAATGCAAACTTTATAGAGTAAAATGGAGCTTCAATTTCATTTTAACCTCTAAGACATTATGATTATGCATACCAGTAATAGTACGTAATTATAATAGATATGACATAGACATGTAGTAAAATATTTTTTAATCCTACTCTACATATCTACTAGGAGCACGCGCACATAATATCTGAGAGAAGAACAAAAGTATAGAGCCTAAAAAAGTTGCTGCTTTTGTACAACATGTGAAGTTTCAGCTAGTCATGTGCAGGTGTAAAACAGCTGAAATTTTGTGAAGACATTATTTTATCCTAATAGGAAACTTGAAGTAAAGAACAGGGGGAACCCCAAATTAGACAATGAAGAGTGATTCAAATGCAAAATTAGCAAAGCAAATGCAGTGCATAACTAACAATAACACACCTTCGCTGCTGTTTTTAACTAAATCCGCATCGATTGATTCATTGAAAACCTAAAAACAAGTGAAAAAACAACTTCAAATTCCACTCAAAACATATTCACATTCTATATATATATGTACTTCTTTTAAACTCTCACCGTGTTGGAAGCATCGAGTCCAATAACAAAGGAAGCAATCAGAAGAGAGAGAATCAATGGATACAACAGCACATTCTCTTCCATCATTTTAGCAATTTTATAAACCCTAGAAAACGAAAATGAGCAGTTAGGTGCAGGAAATGAACATGGGTGTAGAAAGAAAAAATTTAAAAGATGTCTGAAGAGAAGGAGAATCTAACCAACGTGGAATTGTTGAGATCAGGTGATCATCATGCCGCGGAATTTTGACAAAGAGGTGTAGTTCATAAAATAGCAGTCGGGGTTTTACTTTTGACGAAAGGTAAGGACTTTATGGAGTATTATTAGGGAGTAGTTTGGAAGTTGCAGAGAATTTTAAGTCTCACACCACTCTGCACTTATTGCTTCTCACCATCCTCTTGGTCCCAATTTTTTCTGGGTCAAGTTAATTAATTTTAAAGCAACTTTAATTTTTGTCATAGCATATTTTGCCACTTGAGTTCAAGTTTGAGTTTTACGAGATATAAAATTTGGGGGTTATCACAAAAAAGGTTTTGTGAATTCGGTTGACTGAAAGATTTTCATTATCTTCGTACTATTTTATAATTTTTTAAAAAGAAAATAAAAAAAATAAAGATGTTACTTGTATCTTAGTCACACATATATGCATATAATGTGCTCTTTGTTATAATTAAAGATAAATGATACTACATGAAATCAAAAGATGTAGTGTGTGATGTTAGTGAACATGGTTACGTGACTGCAAGATTTTTGGTATAAACATGGTTAATTTTGTGGATAAACATTATTATTTTAGAGTTCAATATGATTTGGTTGGTTAATCCGCATTCAAGAAAAAGAGGGAGAGATTTAACGTGGTTCTTTTTATTATTAATTTAATGTAATAATTAATTAAGTAAAGGCTTGTTAAGTGTTACCTATCAAACTCATCCGTCCCAAGTGATTAATCTCTTGATTGAAAGGTTTGGAAATAAAATTGGGCTAGGAAAAAAAAAATGAAAAGGCTCAATAATCCTTTTTTTTTTTGGTGAACAAACGCTCAATAATTCTGAATTCATTATTTCATTGCACTAAAAATGTAAAGATAAATTATCTGGAAGCAAGAACCGGTACTCCAGTAGCTTCAGTTGATCGAGTAAAGAGTCTTTCCATTAAAATTAATATGTGCGTGAATGGACTCTCTTAATTAATGAAAGAGTAAAAATGCTGCTGAGTGTAAATAAGGACACATAGCTATAAATTATTATGAGTGGAAGTGATAAAATAATAAAAGGAAAAAGTTAATAAATACTAGCTTAATATTAACGCGTTGCGTGGGCATCTTAACATATAATTTTGTTTTACAAAATTTTTATTAATATGTCATTTTGTGCATCAACTATTTTATACGGTACTTATTAGATTTGAGAAATTTTATACATCTCAAATTAATAAATTGTCTCACTTTAACTTTAGTATTTTTTAAAAGAACTCCAATTCAACATATTCAATAGTAAGTATAACATATTTCTATTGTGAAATTTAAAAATTGATTTCATACAAAAAAAAATAACAGTTTTATTAATTTAAGAAATCACAATAAAATGAAATGATTATTTAAGATGGAGAATATTTCCTTATTGCAATCCACACTTGCTCGTGTGCATCTAATGATTTAAAAAAAAAAATTAATGATAGGAGCAGCACTTACATACATGATTAACACAAAATTAAAGGAGAGCTTTAAGAACAAAAAATGTAACACAAAGTTTGAAAAGAGTTTTAAGAACAAAAAATATTTAAGGCTCAAATCTCAAATCAATTAATATTTAGTTAGTAATTAATATATAAATTATAAGAAACAATCTTCTTTTGAATCTTGAAACTAAAATGAAGCAACAAATCTTTTTGCCGCATACTCGTGGATTTATAAGTGCAAGAATGAATTATTGTGTCAAATGAATCGAGTGATCTGGAGGGTTATGTAAAGATACATGAATGGATGAATGTGTATACATATTATGATATTGAGGAGAAGAAAAATTGAGGTGAAGAAGTGGAAAGAGAAAGGCATAATTAATTGGATAACATTAATTAAGAGAGACAGGGCCGGCTCTAGGGATTTTGAGATTCCAAGTGAAATTTAATATCGATGAAAATTAGGATCCCATATCATTGTTTCCTCCTTCAACAAAACGATCTTAAAATCATATTATTTAATAATTTAAAGCCAAAAAGCTCCAAAAAATAGACTCAATCAATTACCGAATTTAAAAAATTATAATAATAATAATAATAATTAAAACAATAATTAACATAAGATTAATAGATAAAATCTTCGAGTTTATAACAAAAATATGCAAAACCATCACATGTACTATCTAATAGTCTATTCTTTGTGCTTTTTGAAATGCGAAATTAATAATTACATCACTACAATTAATACTAGTAATTACATTCTCATTCTCGTTTCCACTATCAACATTTGTATTCTCATTCCCATTTTCACCATCAACATTAACATTCTCATTTTTACTATTTGCATTCTCATTCCCATTTTCACCATCAATATTTACATTTCCATCATTTATATTCTCATTTTCACTATTTACATTCTTATTCACATTTTTGATATTAATATTTGCATTCTTATCTAAAGTATTCACATATTCATCATTTACGTCCATATCTATATTCATATCCACTTTCACATTATCTTCATTTGAAAGTGAGGGAGTATTTTTTTTTTTTTTTACATACTTATCCATAGAACCTGCAATAGATTGAATGACCGACTATTTTCTTTTCTGAATTTTTCTCTTTTTACTTCCAGAGTTTTGTATCCGCTTACTTGACATTGTTAGAATTAATCAAAAAAAAAAAAAAATTTGCAACAACCATCAAATAAGGAAGACTAGTACAAGTGTACAAAATTACAAATAATCAATAAATACACATAATATTATGCAACTAATCAAGAATAAAACTAATATTTAACAACTAAATAGCTGAATTTAATAATTTAAAATTATGGCTTTTGTCTTTTAACTTAAATCACCAAATACATTCAATAAATCAACAATAAACATTCAACATTCAACAAGATAAACAATTCATCAATATTTCAAAAAATATACTTCATATCATATTATTAATCATTAATTAATCAAGAAATATGCAAGAAATATACTCCATAAGTTCATAAATATCAAAAATTAGGACTTAAGATTTAAGGAGTAGTTAACCACTTAACTTTGGTCGATGGTCGGAGGTGAAAAGTGAGGACGGTGGAGCCGTGGAAGGTGGAGTCGGTGGAGAGGCAGAGAGCTCACAGTCGGAGAGGTGGAAGGGAATTGGGGAAAACAAAAATGAAAATGAAAATAAAGAGAGAAAGAGGCAAAGTAAGCTCTCAGGTTTTCTCTCATCACTTAATTTCATTTCAATTTTCAAAATGCCCCTCAAGTTTTCTTTTTAACAATTAGATACTTTTAATTATAATTTTTTTTTTGTACCCTCTCTCCAAGTAGAGTCCTAGACATTTGCTTAAGTTGCATACCCGACTCTGAAGAGAGAAGTAGACTTTCTTCATAATACTATTATAATATAGTATAAGATTACTATATAATCTTTTTCCATAATTGTATTATATTGTAAGATTACTACATATCTAATCTTTTTATAGAAAGTCTGTTAAATCAACATGGTGTAGTTTTGAACCATATAAATAACTGAATAAGGGGAATAAAACGAGTGACAGTATACATGTTCAGGCACCAAAATTAATTCAACAATATTGCGATTGAATCTTTAATCATCTATAGTTTACTTTTTCTTCCTGTTCATTGATTAATTATGTATTTCTTAAAATTCAATGATCAAATTAATAAATTAAACAAGAAGCCAAAAAACTGTGATAATCGGTGTTTAAGCATACGTTTTACACCGTTCAGTGCGCCTTCGGATGCTTCGTTTGAGTTGTGAGTTTACTCGTTTAAATTGGCCTACATAGCATCGCTCTTTTCTTTTTCTTTTTTTCAAAGTCCACGTTTTTTTTTACAAGAACAAACAAATAAGGATTCAACTATCAATAGTCTTCTGGTAGCTAGTGTCAAGTGACATTTGAATTTGAGAGGGATTGAATTAAGAATTCAATTTCTATTAATGTAATTAATATATATATATATAAAAGCTCATCGCGGATAATAGAAAACAATTGAAGGGCTAATAGTTTCTTTTGTTTCGCATAGAAATAAAAATGGAAGAATTCACTTAGGGCCCGTTTGGTTGCGTAAATTACCTAATTTTAGAATTAGTTAATTTTCGATTGAAGAATTGTGAATTTGCTCATTTATGAATAATCCAATTCTAATTCAAGTAGTGTTTGGAAAACTTAAACAAGAAATTCCGATTGTTCGAATAAAAACATGTTATGTATTGTTCTATGTTATTTAAAATTTTGTCTAGATACATCAACATCACGGGTAGAAACTAGATCTTCTCGAAAAATAGAGTTGGAATGAATTATCTAATTCTAGAATTAAGCAATTTCAAGTTTTACTTGAAATGATTTATTTTGAGTTTTTGTGAATCAACTTGAATTATCATATTTACAATTGTTCAATTTACACAACCAAACGCTAATAAATAAAATTTTTGTAAATTACTTAATTGTAAATTATTTAATTCGCAATTTGAAGGACAACCAAACGGGCCCTTAATTTTCTTTGTATAGTGCGCAGGTCTATATTTATCGACGCTTCTCAAATGATACATCTCGGTGAATGCATTGAAATAATAGAAACCCACACTATTTAAAATATATAAAAGTGGAAAAGAAAATGGAAAGCAAAAGATACAAAATTAGGCTATTATATCGTTAATGACGCTTTTACGCTTCAAATAAGATAGCAAATCAATCGAATACTTATCTAGAAATTAGGTAGAAAGTCTTATTACATATTGATTTTTACCAAAAATCCAATGAATAATATTGTTTTGAATGAAGGGCCTATTTTTAATATGGACTGCAAAGTTCATATTGCAATAAAATATGAACTGCAAAGTTCATATTGCAGTGAAATATGGACTGCAATATGAACTTTGCACTAAAAATATGGACTGCAAAGTTCATATTGCAGTCCATATTTTAATGCATATTGGTATTTTTTAGTTTATTTTAAAGGTTGAGATGTCATTTTACAATGAAAAAAAAAAGACACGTGTCATATTATCAATAAAATAAAAAATAGACCCTTTATTTACAAAAAAATTATTCCTTGACTTTAGTGTAAAAATCTTTCTCTAATAAGACCTTTTTTTTAATTGTCCCAATACTTATTTAAGGTGTAATTAATAAAAACAAACATATTTATTTTCTTCCTTTTGTTCCTCGTTGTACACGTACCTAACAGAAAACTTTAGTCTTCCTCAAATATTCCATCAATCCTTAACAAATAAATAGAGGAGAAAGAGGATTCTTTTCCTTTATGAAATAGAAAGAAAGATATTCTTCCGGTCTTACTTTTCTTTCAAACACTTTCTCTTTTATTATTGAAAATGTTGGGCTTGACTCTTTTCCATTATCTCTCAGTCTGATTTTGTTTAAGAGGGTCTAATTCGAAAATTAAACTGATACATTTTTTTATGAAACTTGATAGAGATGATCTCTATGATAAGTAAATCATCTTCACAAGATTTCATTAAAAGATTCAATTTAAAAATAGGTGAGACGATAATCTAAAATTTGAATGGTTTAAGATGAACAAATGCATCAAATTTTTAATACGCCCATTTTCGATTTGAATTTGTTGATGAAATTTTGTGGACATGATTTACTCATTATAAACATCATCTTTATTAAGTTTCATGAAAAAATTCATCTGTTTAACCTTTGAACTAGACCCACTTGAACGGAATTTAACCGAAAGAGTAATGGAAAGGAGTCAAGTCTGAAAATGTTAATATATTTTAATGGCACACGATAAATATATTATAAATGAAAAAAGAAAACCACTTTATATGAGAATAAATACCTTATATTGTTACTTTTTTATTTCTAAAAAATGAATTCTTAATATGTAATTAGTGTAAGATAAACGGACTTCAACATGATCTTAATGGGAAATATTAATATGTGTCAAGAGGATATATATATATATATATATATATATTAAGTATACTGTAAAATAAAATAAAAATATTTTATAATTTGTATCTACTTTGATGCATCGATCAAAATTATATATATAAATATTTAATTAATACGTGTTCGTAAATATGACCGTAATTCTTTTATACATGTGTATATAGGTTGGGGGTTAACAAATGTGAGGACTGAGTAGGGTTGATAGTGGGCGGAATTTATTTGATGTATCAATTACCAATGCAAAAAGGACCACAAAAGAAAAGCTAACTAAAAGATAAAAACCTCAAGACCAAAGCCTTCCCTTTTTTATAAGGAACTTCCAACACAAACACTAAAATTCTTCCCACAAAACTCTCCCTCTCTCTCTCTCTCTCTATATATATATATATATATATGTATAACACTGCAGCCAGCCAAAGCAATCTAGCTTGTACTTCTGGTCTTCTAAGAAGAGTTATAAAAAAAAAAATGAGGGTATTATTATTATTATTATTATGTTCAATATTGATGTTCAACATTGTTTTGTTTTTTGTATCACAAAAAACAAGCTCATCGTCTTTGATGAGAAAAGAAAGGCGGCTCTACCAATTCAAAACAAAGCTCCAACACAAAACTACTGCTTCTACTCTTGAGCCTGCTCCATCTCCCCTGCTTTCAGATTCCACTAACCCAAAGGTAGTCTTTCATTTATACACTCTCATTTTTTTTATGATAAATTGAATTCCCTGTCGTTTAGCACAAAATAAATAAATAAATTGAACAATAGACCAAATGCCATTTACTTCTCTTCAATTTTCAAATTAATATAAAAAGTGCCTAAAACTTGTTCAGAACCATCTCTCTCGAAAGCTTAAGCTGTTAGGAGAAGAAACTATAACCGTAATAGATATCATGCTTAACACTCTCTCTCACGTGCGATCAGGAACCATAATGAATACCATGCTCATGCTTAACACCCTCCCTCACGTGTGACCTCATACCATAGAGAGTAAACAAATAATTTCGAATTAACAAATGGGAATGATCCGTAATGAATATCATACATAACACCCTCCCTCACCCCATACCGTGGAGAGTAGACAAATTTCGAATTTCGAAGATACCGTATTGAGAACCATCTCTCCCAAAAACTTAAGTTGTTAGGTAGTGGGCCAACAATGTATTTTATGCTCTTCAACAAAACCACCTTAAACAAAGTGTTTACACCGTAACATAGCATTATGTCCTTTTTATTTATTTATATTATTTTTTCAATAAAAGGAGGATGTCTAGGTAATTTACCACAATAAGAAAGAAAAACTCACTACTCCGGGTGTAACTCGAACGATCAGAATATGTATGTAAAATCCGGATAGGTGTCTTTTACCATTAATTTGATTGATTAGTGTCACGTTAGTTTGTAAAAAAAAAATTGTATAGAACTAAGTATGCTCAACATTGTTGTTTAAAATAAGGTTTTCAATAGGTGGATTTCTTGAAAGACTATTAAAAAGATAAGGACTTTTGTGCAAATATTAGTTAAGCTGAGGGAGGTTCATGGCATTCCCAAAACTTTTCTGCAAATTAAATTTATTATTTGGAAGTTAATGTGCTTTGTGCTGATCCTTACTATTATTAGTGTGTTGAACTGCTAAATGCAGAAGAGTGAGGGCAGAGTTTTTTACCCGATTGGGTATGGGGGAGACCCGAGTGGGGCGCAAGATAGCAGCGATGCAATACTTGAAGCCTTGGGTGATGCTTCAAAGGTCCAAAATGGGGGTGAATTGTTGCCTGGAGTTAGTAATTTGGGGGGTGTCATCATTGATTTACAAGGTGGGATTTTCAAGATTTCTAAGCCCATCAGATTTCCTCCAGGTGTTGGCAATCTTGTGGTACATTTTCTTTCTCTCTCACTCACATAGTTAACGTGGCGCACGTTAGCATACATGCTGTTTTTGATATTTGAAAGTTGCTAGCTTTGCTCTTTTTTTTTTGCCTCACTTTACTTCCAACGGTGGCTCCGCTCCACCGATTGTTGAGGAGGAATTTTTGCTTTTAGGTTGGGTTTGGATTTCAATTAATAAACGCATTAATCTATTATTCAAATACAATTACAATTGCAAGTTTTGAATCATATATAACAAATACAAAAGAGAATTAATTAACACAATATAGTTATTACCAGGGGCGGAGGCACACGTGGTCCAGGTGGGGCCATGGCCTTACCTGGACTTTTGGAAAATTTTTAGAAAGTATGGGGGGTTATGTGTTAGGAAGAAAAGATGAGGGGCTGATGTGTGAATTGATGGGATAGGAGTTTGGGCAGGAGTGTCAAAGTTTTGTTTGGGGGTCTAGGCGCAATATGCATTATAAGTTTAAGGTTTTAGTTTGTAATTTATATTAGGTTAGGTTATAATTTATACATTTTAAACTAGCAGGAGCAGCAGTAGTACAGTTGCAGAGCTGATTTCTTTCATTCTTTTCCCCTTTCTCTCCTTTTCCATTCAAGCTTTACTGTGAGCTTCTTCAGTTCTTTTGTTCAATTTTTTTTTTTCAACCAGTAGACAATACTCAGTAGCTCTTCTCTTTGTCTTCATTCTTCATTTATTTCAGTATTTTAGGTGAGATTTCCTTTTTATAATGGATAAGTATTTTAATAAAAATTTAGCCTAGAAACATAATTATTGAGTTTGATTTGGCTTAAAAAAAATTTTGGCCCCACCTGGAATTTTTTCCTGGCTCCGCCACTGGTTATTACTAAAATCATGTATATTGTAAAAACATTTAATTTAAAACAATATTATAATTAATAAAATTATAATTACTTTGATAACACCACGTCCTCATGTAACTGCATTATGTTAGTTTAAAGCACGTACTTAAGGTCAATTTGCTTAATATTTTTTTTCTCTGTCACACGGCACACGTTAGCATGCGTATTATTTGAGGTACTTGAAATTGACTGGTTCGTTCTATTTGCTTTTAATTGGCGGAATTGTGGAAATGCTCAACTTTCTTATATAAAACGACACAAACATATTCACATGGCGCAAGTTAATTAAGGACCTGTTTGGTGAACTTTCTTAAATTCTTTTTTGTTCTTTTGGGTGCCTTTTTATGGCTATTTTCTCTGGTGCAAACTATGATTGAGTGTTTCTCTACTTTTTTTCACGTGACCAGTGACCACACAAAGAAATGCATTCATTAGAATTTTAACCGGGCTTTACGCATGAATATGAGATATTTAAGTTTAGGTAAAGTTTCTTTACTACTAAGACGACTTACTCATTCTAAATTATCTCAATTTTGTTTTGTCAATTTTAAAAGAAAAAAATAAGCCCAACCTCTACAATTGTAGAGAAAGTAAGATTCATTTACTATGATGAAATATGGGTGCAAAGTAAGGTTTAAATAATTATTATAATATTCTATACAGTAACTCAAGATGGCAATTGATTCAAAGTTGACTCGCCATATATGCATTATTTTAAGTGTTAGATTGTTGACCCAATACAATTTTTTTGATATGCTTGTCAATTATAATTTTTTTCTCTAAAATGTTAAAAATATATTACAATCTCGTGCTTAATGAACTTTTAATATTGTGCCATTTGTCGTCAAATAATTGAAATTTTTGTACTTGATTGTCGTTTTTAGATACAAGGAGGCACTTTTCAAGCATCCGATACATTCCCCGGTGACCGGCATCTAATCGAACTATGGTCACCCACCTCCCAAAAACTTCGAAAAACCACCACCACCACCCTCCACCCTGATACCACCTCTGATGAAAAAGACCAAAATGCCGCAATCTACTACGAAGATATCACATTCCACGATGTCCTCTTTGATTCAAATTACAAAGGGGGCGGTCTCCTCGTTATCGACTCAGCTCGAACACGCATTACAAATTGCTTCTTTGTCCACTTTACAACCGAAGGAATTCTAGTTGAACGAGGCCACGAGACTTTTGTCTCTACCTCTTTCCTTGGACAAAAGTCAACTGTTGGTGGGGACAAAGGAGAGAGAAACTTTTCTGGCACGGCTATTGATATTGCCAGTAACGATAACGCTGTTACCGATGTGGTTATTTTCTCGGCCGCCACCGGAATTATCCTTAGGGGGCAGGCTAATATGGTCACTGGGGTACATTGTTACAATAAAGCCACTTATTTTGGCGGTGTCGGCATTTTAGTAAAAGCCGGTCAAACTAGAATCGACCATTGTTACCTTGATTATAATTCTATTATTATCGAGGACCCTTTTCAAGTTCATGTCACTAACGGGTTTTTTCTAGGAGGGGGAAATATTGTAATTAAGTCAATTAACAGCCGAATTTCAGGGTTGAATATTGTAAATAATATGTTTAGCGGTGATGCTAAAAACATGGTGCCTATAGTGAGTTTACAAGGGGAGTTTACTAGTGTTGATCAAGTGGTGGTGGAGCATAATAATGTGAATGGGATGGGGTTGCGATCGACAGTGGCAAAGATGGCAGTGGCCGGAAATGGGACCCGGTGGGTGGCAGATTTTTCGCCGGTGTTGCTTTTTCAGAACCGGATTAGTCATTTTCAATACTCCTTTTACGTGCAAGTGGTGGCCGGAGGGGCTTTTCCGTCACATTATGTGACAAATGTGTCTAATAATGTAGTGGTTGTTGAGAGTGATAGAGCAGTTAATGGGGTGGTTTCATTTGCTGTTGATCAATATAACATGCCTGGAGAGAGAAACATTTTCATGTAATTTTTTTCATAAATTGTTTGGCGACAATTTTGTGGTTGTCTTTAGGTGAGAGTTTTTGCATTGAAAACATCAAATTTTGTTGGAAGGATTTATGTTTATTGTGATTTGGGACAAAGATCCATAGTCAATTGAATATAATAAATGTTGATCCTCCTTATTTCAAAGTTTCTTAAAAGAAAAAATAGATAGATAAATAAGAGAATGAATCCTGGTATGAATAAATTGCATTTGTAGTCATAAGATTGGAACCTGAAAATTAACAAACTTGCATGTTTCTTTCTTTTAACATTCATGGTTATTGAAATTGAGAAAAGCGCTTGGAAGATTAAAGGCGTTCAAAGTAGTGAAGGTTATAAAATTGAACACAAATCAGGGAAGTTTCTAAAGCGAAGGAACATTAATTTTGGACTTAGTGTTGGAGCGCCTTTACACACATTTCTTAATTATGACCTATCCAAATCTAGGGCTTCTTTAAAAAAATAGACTAGTAAAAAAATAGAGAAAAATTTATTGAAAAATTGATAGATTATACAAAATAAGGGAACCTACTCCGACAACTCTTTTTTCAGTAAATTGAAAAAGATTATAGCATTAAACAGCAATATACATTATACAAGGGGCATCCCCCACGAATTACACCAAAATCTTTTCATTTATACCCCAATTCTTACAAACAAGCCAATTCTCGTAAGTTCTTTTAATTTCCCATTTCCACGCCTTTCCACTTCTTTAATAACTTGATAAACAGTACTTACAGCCCTTCTAAAGATTCACTTATTTCTTTCCTTCCATATGTAATAAACCACCACTGTAAATGCCAATCACCCCACTTTAGCCTTCATACCAGTTCCCCTAAACCTTCGAATAGATTCATGTACCTCCTTTGCCCAATTCATATTGCAGGTTACACTTAAACAGAGCATCGCTCCATACTTCCCTAGTGTAGCTACACCCAAAATACAAATGATCTATACTTTCTTCATTATCAGCACATAAAACACATCCATTATCATTAATGACCCCCAACTATATAACCTATGATTTGTACTTAATATATTTTTGCAAGTAAGTCACCATATTGTTGACCTAGAAAGTCTTAATCTTATTTTGATAATAACAATAAATCAATCATGTGTAATTTAATATGTTCTTGATTTAAGATTATAGATTTCTTATTTGAAAAATCAAGAATAGCATGATTGCTCGAAGAAAGCATGCCACATGACAAGGATCATTCGATCAAGTCAACGAAGCATTGGACTAGCAAGAAGATCAATCTCATAAATGCAAATCCATGGAGATCAAGATCAAGGATCATAAGCCAAAGCTTCAAGGGAAAAGCCTCAAGGAAGAATCAATTTGAAGAAATAAATCAAAGCATTTGAAGACTCACATATTCGGTAATTGAGTGTTTGCTTAGGATTAATGTAAAGTTTCTTAATTGATTGATTATATAGCTCATACATATTGGTATAACATTCTTAGATTGATCAAAATCAGTTTGAATCAAAATTTCTTTGAAAACATCATTCTTGCAAAAATCGGTTTTCAAATAAATTCATATTAAATTCAAATGATCATATTTTGAGTTTTCCCAAAAATAGGTGTCTTAGAAACTTATTTTTAAGGTTTCCAAAGCATTAGAATTGATTTTGGAGCTTATATGCAAAAGTGCAAAAATTAAAATTTTGGCCTAATTGTCTGGTGGACAGAACAACCCATCAGTCGACTGATGGATTGTGATCAGTCGACTGATGGATTGTGATCAGTCGACTAAAGGCCTATCAGTCGACTGATGGATTATGCTTAGTCGACTGATGCTTCAGAATATAGCCGTTGGATTTCTGATTTTTTACTATTTTTGGTACCAAACTTCTACCAAACCTCTAGAACGGCTGTATCTCTTTTGGAACTATATATACACTATCTAAGACACATTTTGATGACCTTGAATCACTCTTATACTCTATTCTTCATCTATCTTCATTATTCAAAGATTCAAGAAATTGTTTTTGATCAATCATTCTTATTGAGCTATATCATCTTGATCAAATAGGATAATTCTAGTGTGAGCTTCAAATTGTATTCTTTACACACTTTAGAGAGTTATTGTAAATTGGTGTGAATCACCAAACAATTAGAATTCATCGTGAGAGGTAAATCTCATAGGAAAAACAAGAAGATAAATTCTTATTTAGTTTGTGTGAAAGGTAAATTTCACAAGGTTAGCAAGAGGGTATCTTGTGAGAGTATTGTGGTGTAGCAATACTTGTAGAGTGTGTGAGACAACAACACTTGTAGAGGTTTGATCTTCACCCGGAAGGAGATTGATTTTAGTGAAAATTCTCGGGGAACTAACCGAGCGCGGATTATGGTTTGGTAAACCAAAACTGTGTGGACAAAAAGCATTGGACTTCAAATCGGTTCAATCTTTCTTACTCAATCTCTTTATTATTGATTGTTTGATTATTTGCTCTTGAGATAGTTTATTTAATTATTTATGTGCTTACATTCCTTGATATATTTGTTTAGTAAATTTGTTTTACTTAAACATTGTTAGAAAAGTTTTTAATTCCGCATTAAAGTTTTTAAACCCTATTCACCCCCTCTAGGGTTGAAATCCGACGAACACATATCACTCTACATCTAGGAATAGCTTCCTTATTCTAAATTAGATTAGTCCACTCAACTTTCTAATGTTAGCATCTCAACACTTTCCAGGCAAACCTGCACGAACATTGTTTGTTTGCAGCAACACGCCATTCCACCTTATCTCTTAACAAGAGCATTAGGTCTATACTGAGCATAGTTATTCTAAACAATAATATGATCCCTAGATAAAACCCTAGGCAATAACCAATTCATATTTCAAATGCAATCCTACACTTTAGCATCCAAGCAGCTATTAAGATCACACAAATTCAAGTTCCAAAAGTTTTCAAAATTGGACCATAAGGGTGTTAATTATCAATCCACATAAGTGTATTATTACCATCACCGTCACCAATTTTATATCTCTTATACATTCATATTGTTTCCCTGCTCTTCATAAGATTCCTCCATGTCTAAGAAACCTCTCCCTGCACATCTACCACCCATATACTTCTTCCTCTTAACAAATAGCTATGATACCATTTAACCCAAAGCGAATCCCTCTTCCTTGCTAAATCCTACAAATGCAGTACCATTAAAGCTTTTTTCCAAATAACCACACTCTTAATACTTAACCCACCCTCATTCTTAGGGCAGCACACTTCCTCGCATGCTACTTTTGCCCCAAACTACCTCAATTCTATACCAGACCACAAAAATCTTCTCAGAATATCATTAATATCCTTCAAAACCCTCTTAGGCAAAATGAAAATGTTATTCCAATAAGCCTGGACACTATGAAGCATTGAAATGATCAATTGAATCCTTCCAGCATAGCTAAGTGCCCTAGTAGTCCAACATTGAACTCTATTCAGAATTTTCTTTTTGATTTCTTCACAATCCCTCATATTGAACCAATGTTTTATTAAATTGATTATATATATTGATTTTGATTATTTTAATACAAATTATGATTATCTAACTTACATTAATTAAATTATATAGTACGACATTCTTTATAGTGTAATTATATTAATAAAGAAAAGCTTTATGGATTTTATTCAAAGTATCTCAAGTCATGAAAAAAATCAAAGTGTTACAAGGAATTTTATTCAAGAAGAAGATTTACAAAGAATTATAATCTCAACGCATTCTAGAACTTCGTCAAATATTTAAGAGAAGGATTATTGTGTGAGTATGTCTAGGAATTTATTTTGTAAAGTTATAACTATTTGATCTTAAAAGAAATAAAGTTGCTCAAATTATTTTTAAATATATTTTATAAATTCTTTTTGAACATTATTTGTGCACATATTAAGGAAACGTGTCATATGTCTCTTTTCAAGAAAAAGTTGATCTTGGGATTTCAAATCTTTTTAAAAAATATATACATTCTTTTCACCAAGATTGGTTTTTAATGTAACGTAACCCCAAACCTATTTTAAAATAAAAACATTTAAACTATTTCCTACCTACTTAAGGTTTCATAAAAGCTCGACAAAAGCATATTAAAGTAGACTTATTAAGGGTTCAATAGGGGCCTATTGGAAACCAAAAGGAGTCTGTTGGTGTAGAACTGATGTACCAAGAAATTGGTACATTGTATGGCACTATTATATATCTTGGAGAGCATATATTATTACATTTGTTGTGTTTTTGGAGCTTTTCAAGTATTTGGAATTAAATCGAGAAATTTGCAATTGAAGAGAAAAAATTCGCTGCGCGCAAGGCCTGATTTCAATAAATTTCTAGCACTAATCTGTAAGGAATTTGAAAAAAACTCTAGAGACAAAAGTTTTAGACCTTTGAGTTAGCTACAAGTGAGCAAAAATCTTGCGTCAATCGGAGTTCGGAGCGCAAAATTATAACCAAAATACGATCAGTGCACTAAAATACTTAACTCCAACGAGCCAATTAAAATATCAAGCCCAAGCCTATTTGTCATTTAAAAGAGTGCTGCCAACATTCTTTCAAGTAGCCCATTCATTAATAAAGCCGCAGCATTCAATCAAGGGAGGGGGCAGAGAAGCCGCAAGTTTGCTTCTTCTTTTTTTTTTCTTTTTCCTCTTCTCCCTCCTTTGGTTATCGAAAAAAGAACAGCCTCTATTTTATTTTATTTTGTTTCTTCTAAGGATCATTTTCTTTTTGCTCTTTTATTGGGATTAATTTTTGGATGCTTTGTGGATAACCATAATTAATTCAGAATTATTTTTTTCTTCATCAATTTATTTGTGCGTACCAAGTTAGTAATTAATTTATTTATTTATGCATTATTTAATTATGTATTGTGTTTTAATTGCGAGCATGCTAGGTTAGGTTATTTTCTAGGATTGAGGATGAGTATATTTAATTGATTCCCTTACACATATTCATGTCAATTGACTCTACCAATTTAATGCTAAAAATAATTTTTCTTATTGAATGCCTATTTTAATTGATAAAAATAAAATTGGATTCTCACTATTTTTTGTTGGATTCACCTTATGATTTATTGAGAGCGGATATAGGGTGTGTTTTGATGGATATAGTTAGTGTTTTGATTTTATACATTCGTTTGGCTGTGGAATAATTAACACTTGGACTTTATAAACTAATTGAGCTTAATTGAATTTATTTTCCGCATCTAATAGAGTCGAGAGACCAAATTAGTGCGAGACAATAAGTAGAGTTTGCTGGGCATGAATATTAGAAACATGATATCAAACATATGACTCCGCATCCCTAGTATTTTATTAATTAATTCTTTTATTAGTATTCTCTTTTATTATTTTATTCGTATTTTTAGTTGATAAATCATCCCACTCAATTTTTAAGCTAGATTAAGAATTAATTATAATTAGTGAGAGAGATACGTACATTACATCCATCAAGTCCCTAGGGTTCGACCTTACTCTTGCCTAAGCTATATTAAATACCAATTCGTGCACTTGCGAGTAATTAAAACATTCACATCAACAACAAGAGCCTGTTTAAGCGCGGTTGGAATTTTATATTTTGATAATGTCTCTAAACGGCTATATAATTCTCCAAACAGTCAAAAACATTTTTAGGGCTATTAACACTCAAGAAACAAGCTTTCAAACTCACCTCTTGTACTATCTTTCAATCCTTAAGCTTACAAATTTTTCAAGCATTCCATCTTTGAGTTCAAAGCTTTCTTGATTTGAGCAATCACACATTTCTATATATTGATAAAATCTTTATAACTCTAAAAGTGAGCATTCATCTTATATCTTGTGCAAACACTTTGATAGGGTTATAATTTATTGGTGTGTGTCACAAAACTATATTCTTCTTCACTTTTGATAGGGTTTTCTCATTGTTTGAGTAAAAGGGTCTTGTGAGAAGTGTAGTGAGAAAAATTACACTTCATATGAATGTTTGATTTTCGCCCGTAAGAAAATTGATTATTGGAATTTCTCGAGGGCACTACTCGGGCGCGAACGTATGGCCAAAAATCGAACCACGTGAACAAAACATGATTGTATTGTGGTTAAATCTCTTTATCATTATCTCTTTATTTATCCTCATTATTATTTCATATTGAATCTTTGTTTGATTATTCAAAATTCTTATTGATTAACTTAATTTATTTTGAAATACTTTTAATTTGTTATAAACCCTATTCACCCCTTCTATAGTTTAAATCCGACCAACACCTCACTTTCAAATGAGTAGAAATTAAAGGAAGTCCCAAATATTTCACCGGCAACTCTCTATTCTCCACGTCAATACACTGCACTAAATCATATTTAACCTCCTTATTCGCACCTATTACAAACATGTAACTCTTCTACAAATTGGGTCTTAGGCAAAAAATGTCCTCAAACTCTTTCAAAGCATCTCTAATCAAACTAAACAACTCATAATTTACACCACACAGTAGAAAAAAATCATCAGTGAAAATGAGTTGGGTAATACCTGTTGTGTTTGGCTTGTAATCTATGTTACAAAATAGTGCAAGCAGGAATGGTGCAAAAGCACTTTTGCACCTGAGCCGGAAAAGTGCAAAAGCACTTTTGCATCTGGGCGAAAGTGTTCTGGAAATGTGCAAAAGCGCTTTTGCAATTGGGCGGGTAAAGCCTTTTAAGCCTATTTTCTCACTTAGTATAAATAGAGAGGTTTATTTCTATTTATTGAGTGGTGCATTTGCAAGAGTGAGAAATAGAGACTTGTTCTTACAAGAAAGATATTCCTTGTGAGAGGTTAGCTAGGGTTTAGCTAAGGTTGAGAGGGTAATCATTGGAGGTTTATTCCATTGATTTAAGTGGGGATTATTGAGAGATAGTTGGTGTAAATTCTTAGTTGATCAATAAAGTTACTCCCCTTTCAAGTGGAAGACCCGAAGGGTTGGTTCCACATTATCTTCGGTGTGTTTTTTCTTTTTGCTTTATATTTGATTCTTGTTGTTCTTTATCTTTTATCCATATTTGCTTTTGCTTGTGTTGGCCATTCTTGGTTTGAACTAAGATCTTATTGCTTGTCGGTTTCCGCCCGCCAAGTGTTTGTGAAAATTCTCGAAAGGGATTTCTCGGGTATATTTGTGAATTGGGACTAGAAAATTGTTTCCAAATTCACAACAATACCTAACTGTTCACTTTTAAGGTGACAAACAAAACCTTGTTGAGAAGTATATTCCTCTAACACATTAGAAAAGGCCTCAATTATCCCGATGAAAATATAAGGAGAGCGGATCTCCTTGCCTAAATCATTTCTCCCTTTTAAAATAACCATTGTGCGATAGAATAGTAGGGAGTAGTCACACAAATCATAATCTGCTTAATCATTTAAAAAGGAAAATTCATAACTACAAGTATTTGTTTCACAAAGCTCCACTCCATGGAATCGTAAGCCTTTTAGATATCCACCTTCAAAGCACATCTAACAGCCCCATCACCACGATGATATCCTCACACTAGTTCTTACATGAGCAACGCATTATTAGTAATATGCCTATCGGGCACAAAAGTTGACTGCTGATCTCCACTAGCATAGAAAGATATGGTCTGATCCTTTGAACCAAAAATTTTAAAATACATTTATAAATTACATTGCAACTTGAGATCAGTTGAAAATCCTTCATGGTACATGGCACATCAATCTTGGAGTTAAATAAACATCAGTAGAATTCGAAGCTTTTAAAAGTTTACCAGTAGCAAAGAAAGACATAATTGCTTCTGTAACCTCATTACCCACCACTTCCTAGTTATTTTTCAAGAATGAGACACTATAGCCATCAAGCCTAGTCACCTTAGTAATGTTAATTGAAAACATAGCAGCCCTGATTTCTACCACCGTAATTGCTCTGCATATCTCAGTACACTGCTCGCTAGTAAGAATCCTCCTCATATGAATCTGCCTTCTCCTAACAAGTTGAGCCCTCCCAACACATTCTTAAAATATCTAATGGCTTCTTCATGAACAGCTTGCTCACCTTCAGTTATTTCCCCCTCCACAATATTAATACTCAAAACTTTACGTCTATTAGTGTTGACCCTGTCCCTCTTATAGAAATATTTTATATTTATAAACCCACAATTAAGCTTAGTAATATGAGCCCTTTGCTTGTAAAAATCCTCTTCAGCCCCCCTAAGGTCAATACACTTCACCAACTGTTCTTTTTCGACCTGGCTTATAGCACTACTACCCTATCTTTGATATATCAATGTATGTTGTTTTATCAAATCTTCTTTTGCTGTCAACACTCTATCACATATGTCACTATAAACTTTTTGGTTAATCTTCTTCAGTTCTGGTTTCATATTCGTCAACTTGCAGTGCACCCTAAACATAGCATACCCTTCAATATTCTTATCCAAACCTCCTTTAAAATGTCCTTGAATTGATTATTCCTCATCCAAAAATCAAATAATTTAAATGGCTTTCCCCCCTTCTTACATCAGCAACCACGGAGATAACTAGCGGTGAATGATTAGACACCCCACCCAACAGAGCAACAGCTTCAGCATTAGGCATATCATTCATCCGCATGTCTTTAATTAGAACTCTATCAATCCTACTCTAAATATGAACCCTATTTTCTCTCTTATTATCCTAGGTCAGAGACCCCTCTTGTGCACATATCAATCAAATTATTAGCAGTAGCACAAGCATTAAAATTAGCCATCTCATCCAACTCCATAGGTAACCCTCTTACTCTTTCATGAGAAAATCTAACCGCATTACAGTCACCCATAACCACCCAAGACACATTCCCAATCAAATGCCAGCCACATTAACATCTCTCCACAGTTCAAGTCTAGGCAATCTATCATTAAAACCATAACGACGAGTAGCATAAAATACTTTCCTTTGCTGCCTAGTTTCCACTTTACAAGTGATGGTTTGTACAGTAATAGCCACCACATCCACCTCAAGAACATTCGGATTCCAAACAACCCACAACACGACCAGGCCAGTTATGCACCAACTGCCAAGTGCCTAAGCATTTCCTTTTCACTCTACCAATGATGCTTGCGAGAAGGGAGTGCTCATTGTTGAACAAATATATAACCTGTTTCCCGTACACAAAATGAGCAAGTAAAAGTGACATATTGCGTATCTATTAGAACGCGTTGGACCATTTATCACAACAGAACACTTTTTTGTCGCATTTAAGTTTTCAGTTAATTTGTGGTAAAGGACATTCATAAGCTACTGTTTCTTCCTTTCGGCCTCCTGACAAAGTTAAACTTATCAACAATTTATCAGATAAGGTTTTAAACTTTTTGATCAATTATTTGGGCCTAATATTTTAGTTGAAATTTTGAAATAAATAAAAGCCTTTCTGATTAGTATTCAGAATTTCCTTCTGCCTCGTTGCCCCTTTTTCGAAACACAAAATTTCAGTTTCTTGATTTGAAAAAAAGGAAAAAAAAAACACGTAACAAAGACGATAAGGTAGGCCCAACTGCAAATTAAGGCCTCTTTACTCAACTTTATGCTTCTTTGGTCTTAAATTGACTCTCACTTTGATTTTGAAACATTTTTATGAAAATGTTAACTTCATTCACTAAGATTTGGAAAGTTAGATGAGACTATTTAGAAATTTTGAAAGGAAAGTGAGAACATCAATTTTAACGTGAAGGAAGTAATCATCACCAGAACGACAGTCAAAAGGGTCTTAAAAACACCCACAATTCTCAACATCAAATTTTTTTTTTCCTTTTGTACAAATCAGCTACCAAATTACACAAGAAGCTGCATTTTTACAATGAAACGGGTGGGTACAATTCCCCCCCATAGGCATACATCAAGTAAAAAAAAAAAATTAACAAATAATACACAAAATTGGGAGACCAGGTATCACTCGCACCCTCTGTCACCAACTTCATCTCTTCTTTTTTTGGATACCTGTATCTTTCTTCCCTTTTTTTTTCCCATTTTAAAAACCCCCCTTGCTTGACTTCTACTCTACAGTTATTTCCAATATAGTGGTGAGTCTTGGTTTCTTATATCTCCTAAGTAGCAAAGAAGAACACACAACACTTACAGATGACAAAGCCATACACGCACCAGCGGCCCACGGAGGCAACTTCAACTTCACCAACGGAAAGAAAACTCCGGCAGCTAGTGGGATCGCAATAACATTATACGCCATGGCGAAAACGTAATTTAGACGTATGCGAGCGAAAGTCTTTCTAGAGAGATCGATGGCTGTGATTACATCTTCTAAGTTGTTCCTCATCAACACGTAATCAGCCGCCTCTATTGCTATGTCGGTCCCCGCCCCAATTGCCATTCCCACGTCAGCTGCTGCCAGGGCCGGGGAGTCATTGATACCGTCACCCACCATAGCCACCGTAGATCCGTCTTTTTGAAACGAACGGATCGCATCCGCTTTTCCACCCGGCATGACCTCTGCCCTTACATCTTGGATACCGAGCTGCATGCAAAATTTATAATTTAGTTTGTTTTGCTTCATTTTAAGGAAAAAAAATTATTCAGTACTCCAAATGTAATAGGTGAGTGCCGAATAAGCGCGCATTCCTTATTTATATATTATTCCCCTTCACGTGCACCCCCACCCCCCCGGCATGCATGGTGAATCCAGCCTAAAGCATCACCATTGGGCTGAAGTATGACCACATGGTACTCCAAGATTTCCATTGTTTTGAATTCAGGGATTAGTCAGGTGCGAGTACTTCTAAGTATGCACACACCAATGATATATTCAGGGCAAGGTGACGTGTCGCCAATATATTGGTCAATGAAATGGGTCTATCATACGTATCATAAAGTTAACTGCTGACCAATGCACAAATAACACATCACTGCATTATCAAAACATGTCCCCGGATTGTGTCTTCCATTAATTAGTGTACTAATCCAAATCCAGTCCATTTATTTAGATATGGATAAAATATTGAAACTCGATAATCTGATTAATAAATGGATCAGTACTACTCCCATCTGTTAAGAAAGTGATCTGAATAAGTAGTCGAGTATGTTAAAAATAAGAGCAAATGTTTCATACTTCAATTTCTATCACCTACATAAACTCATATTGTTAGTAAAACTATATACTCATTACCATTAATCTTCTTTTTTCCTTGAAGAAAAGATGAAGTTTCACTGATATTAAAGCCTAACTTACTAATATATTTACAAATAAAAAAGGTTTTGGTAGGATTAAATTATACTCTGTGCTTTTCTGAATTGGATGCACTTGCAGGCCTAGTTTTGAAGATAAACTGAAATAAGCATGAAAGAAGAAATTAAACAAAGTACGAACCTCTCTAGCGACAGCCTGAGCAGTCCTCCAGTTATCCCCTGTGACCATGACGGGTTTGACACCCATCTTCCTAAGGCCTTCCACAACTACAGAGGCTTCTCTCTTTAGCGGATCTGCTACTCCCAAAACACCAATCAAAACATTATCATATGCCACTAGTATCCCTGTCTTCGCACTTTCTTCTAAGTCTACCACACAACTTTCTGCAACAGTTGGTATAGAGATCTCGTTTTCGGTCATCAATTTACGATTACCAACCTGTTCAGCGCATACAAAGTTTCATGTCAGCAAAACTTGCAAACATTATCAATCACCTTTACAGCCTGTTTGGTTTAGGTTAAATATTTTCACCTAGACAAAAAAATAGAATGGCGAAAATCAGTTTCTCCTATTTCAGGTCATCTTTGTTCTTGTCAAAAAAAAGGGTCATCTTTGTCCGTTTATAAATTATAAATAAATGGCATGTAATATAGTTTTGACATGCTACACACTATGGGTGTTCATCTCACATTTCATAGGTCTAGGCTTGTCCATGGATCAGCTGGCCTGCCAAGCCTGTTTTAACACTTCTCCTAGCCTGAAAAAAGTTAGGGCCTAGACTAAAATCTGGGCCTATAAAGTTGGTTGGACTAAAATTTTAGGCCCAATCACAAAATAGGCTGGGCTGGGCTGGGCTGGGCTGGGCTGCGCTGCGCTTGGACTGAGCTTATCTTAGGCTCTTAGCCCCAGCCGATCCTGGAGTGACTTCATATTTGTAAGTATTTTACACGCATATATGTATATGTGTGTGTATTATATTTTGTAAACAAAAATATATTACGTTGGGTGGGTTGAACTAATGTGCTATATATGCGTGGTCACTAGTCATTGCTAGTGTGAGGTCCTTTGGGGTAAGACCGTAAGAGCAAAACCATGTGGGAACAACTTCTTACTAGGTTGGACCGGAAGCAGGTGAAATAATTAACCATTTCACTAAGATGAAAACTGAAAAGCAGTTTATGCAAGAATAGTATGGATATCTGCGGTTTGTTGTCTTAGCACCGATAACATAAATCTTGTTTAGAAAACTTACCAAAATCTTCTTTCCGTTTATAAAGCACTGGACCCCTCTTCCAGGAAGAGCAGAGAATCCCGATGCTTCAAGAAGCCATCCATAAAATTTAGGATCTTTCATGCTCTTTTCGGCATCTGTGGGACCAGAAGAGTCCTCGAAGAAATGGAAATGACGGGCATATTCCACTATTGCTTTTCCCAAAGGATGCTCACTGCTAGCCTAAGCCATAGGAGAGAAGACAAAATCTATAATATTCATATCTTTTAATTTCTAAAATATTGAGAAAGTAAAGCTAGCAATTTTTAAGAGCAAGTGGATTAGCTAGCCTAGTGGTAAAGGCACTCATCCGGATCTAGGAGATTCCGAGTTCGAGTCTCAGGGGTGGGGTGGGGTGGGGTTTCTTTGTAATTTTAGTTAAAACAAAGAGACTTAGACCTTCCTCTTCTTCGGGAAAAAATTAAGTAGCAATTTTAACACAACCCATAAACCCAATACAAATTCCACCCATTTCCCATCTTTTTGTGGTGCTTGCTAGCCAATATTCCGAGAAACAAATTCAATGGGATGATCATACAACCCATCCAATTCCTCAAAAAGCTAAAATTTCAATTCTCTTCCCAATCTCACCCCGCCCCGAGAAATTGAATTCCCTGGTAAATATTGCAACTAGTTTTGAGGACAGTTTGGGGTCCAACCTTCACATTTCCATCTTTTCATGTTAAGTATTTTCCATGCTAGAAATAAGCCACTTCACTATGTTCAAATGACATTTTCCATGGAAAGCGATTGCTACCAATTTAATGCCCATCCCATTATTTCTAGCCTCTTTTCCACACTCGCAATCAAATGCACCCAATTGTAGTTACAACTTATTCTAGCCAAATGATGAGGTGACCCTCCATAATTTTTGTTGACATAATTTTAATAATAAAATAAAATAAAAAAAGATTTGGTTTATAAGCACTAGAAATTGTGGCATGCTCAATGCGCGTTTCGATATTAAACGTAGTCCTCAGATGTGGATGTTCAAATTACAATAAACATGTGATGGCAATTGGTCAAGTGGCAATCACATTGTTCTTCATGTTTGAAATCATCAGTTCAAATCTTAGACACTATTTTTATTTCTAAAGTACGAAGACTAATTTTGCAATTTTACATGTACCAAAAATCCTCCTCTCACTTAATATAAAGTAATAGATGCTGAAAATAGCGAGGAAAGTGGAAGTTACCTCAGCAGAAGCTACAAGTGTGAGGAATTCACCGCGACCAATCTCGCTGAAAACTTTTGCAGTTGTAACTGAGGCTTTTCCCTGGGTGAGGGTCCCGGTTTTATCGAAAACCACATACTTAACCATCTGAGCCCTCTCTAATGCGTCTCCTCCTTTAATGAGCACACCATTATTAGCTCCAACACCCGTTGCAACCATCACAGCCGTTGGTGTGGCCAATCCAAGGGCACATGGACATGCAATCACTATAACTGATATTGAAAACATGAGGGCGAAAACAAAGTAATTGCCGTTTTCAGGTAGCCAATTTTCTGGGTAAGAACCAAGCATTCCACCAATATACCTACGAATAAAAATGGAAAATATTAAATTTAAAATAAGAAGGATATTCAACCCACAATTATCAGTTCAAACGAATCATTGTGAACTTACCACCCTGCAAATGTCAACAATGACAAAGCAACAACAGTTGGAACAAAAATGCTTGCAACCTGCACGTCACAAAGATATAAAAGAAAAGAATGATAATTAAGTTTACAACTTTGTTATGATACTAGAGCAATAAATTCTCCAAACTTGTGAAACAGAAACTGCAACAAAATGCTGAAACCCGTTAATAGCAAAAGAAACATTATTTGGATAATCATAATGTGTGAAAGCTATACAGTGCAATCAGGGAAGAAAAATTAAGATATACTGCAAAAAATGATACTTACATAATCAGCAAACTTCTGAATAGGAGCTTTGGACATCTGTGCTGTCTCAACCAAAGAAATTATCTGGCTCAAAACCGTGTCAGAACCGACTTTGGTGGCTTTGTATGTGAAGGGAACCATGTAAATTTATGGTACCTCCAATGACTGGTGAATCAATCTCCTTTAAAATAGGTAAAGATTCACCAGTAACCATACTCTCATTAACATAACTTGAACCCCAAATAACAACACCATCGACAGGAACTTTTGTTCCCGGAAGAACTTTTAAAACATCACTTGGATGAATCAGAAGAGCATCTATTTCCCTTTCCCCAATATTCTTGCCACCTAGGGTACCAACAGAATTAAGTTCTCAATGTGTCAAGGTTCATTATTTAAAAATTATTAAAACGACACATTTTTTGCTTTTCTACAATTTCTTATATACAGCAAAAACCCATAAGGCTCTCCTTTTATTTTCTAGGCTTCTTTCACATTGCTCCTTGGTCTGAATACGAAATTAGACATACCTCCCTATTTTCATAATCATTAGATTTTGGCCCCTGTGTGCAAGGGAATCTCAAAGAATTACGTAAAACTGGGGACGAAGTCTAATTTCTTTTAACGTAATATTTTGACATACCCACTGTTTCTACATCATTATTTGAGATTCCCCAGCATGCAGGGGCCTAAGTCACGATTATAAAAACAGGGGTAACTCTAATTTTGCTTATAAATTGGGGGACAAAGCATATTTTAGTTACAAATGCTCACTGAACTTCACAAACTATGTTAAGAAAATGTACCTTTGTCTTTGACAAGCAACAAAGCCGTTGCCGGTGTGAGTTCCACTAGCTTCTTTATCGCATCTGATGTTTTCCCTTTGGCAAGAGTTTCCAGGTACTTCCCCAAAAGTACAAATGTTATTAGCATTGAACTTGTTTCAAAGTATGTTGGAGACCAGAACCCAGTTACCGCACCGTATAGCAGTGCACAGACAGAGTAGAAATAAGAAGCTGAAGTTCCCAAGGCAACCAACACATCCATGTTTGTTGAGCCGTTTCGAAGTGCTCTGCCGGCTGCAACATAAAAACGCCTTCCAATGCCAAATTGAACAATAGTCACTAGGGCCCACTTCAACCAATCACCCATTTGGAAAGGTCCACATCGCCAGAGCAATAAGGTGTACAGCAGAGGTATGCTTGGGCAGACAACTCGCATGAGAAAGACAGGAATCTGTACACAATTTATAAGGGTCAACAGTTAATACACTAAAGGGAAGATGAATGAAACAAGAGTGGCACATAGATGTTCTTAGGAGCCTCTTGACATGTCAAGTAATATTTACGTAAATTTGTGAGAATCTACTATTAAATAAAGGTGGAAACCATTTCAAAGCCATGTCATTTTTTTGTGTTTTCCAATTTTGTCCCTCTGGGTTCTTATTTCACAAAAAATCTACACTATAGCGTAAGCATGGGATCTCAGCCCTTGCTGTTAGCAAGAGCAGTAGAACTCCCAACCGCTATGTTATGCTACTTATTATTTATTTAACTTTCTTTCTTGAAATTACTTATATCCGAACTAGTAAATGTGTGCTTCTCTTTTCGTAGACATTTTGTTTTTACACCTTGCCTACCAAACAGATATCTGGAGATATTTCATTCTACATGAGGCTTATGTGGATATTTTTCTTACATACATTTCAAGAAAAGAGGCCTCTAAACGTGGCATCCAACCGCAGTGGAACTCAAAAGGCATAAAGATCTAATGTTCCAAAAAGAAAGACTAATAGAAATCGAAATCTGAAGAAATAGATATGTACGATGAAGAATATATTAAAAAGAAATGTGAAGATGAAACAGATTTACTCACACTGAGAAAGAGACTGGCTGTGAAAAGCCGAAACATCTTTGCAGATTCCTCTAGATCTTTAGAAGCCATTCTTGTGTAAGGGTTCTTGACACGTATAATAAACTTCCCTGAGCTTCCTCCTTCAATCCCGTCCACTAATGATCTAGAAGCAAGAACCTCGGGATCAAAGACTACTTCTAAATCTCTTGATGTCCTATCAAAACAGAATTGTTTAACTCCCTTTAAGTTGCATAGTATTCCTTCTAAATGCTGTGCGTCCAATTCACTAGATATGCCAGTAACCCCTAGTATGATTTTATCCTGTTCACTGCTCTGTATGAGTGAAGCTTCAAAACCTGCATCTTCAATCGCTTCAACTATGGCATCCTTAGTAATTATAGAAGGATCGTACTCAACTTCCCCTAATGAAGTAGCTAGGGCAACCACCGCCCTTTTGACACCTGGAAGCTTTCTTAAGATACCTTCGACAGAACTTACACAAGCGGCACATGTCATTCCTCCTATAGTGAACTGTCCTACTAGTGTTCCATTTTGCTTTGTTTGGGATGTACTGGGTTCAGGTATAATCTCTGCCTCGAAACCTGCATCTTCTATTGCATTCTTAATGTCTTCATCCTGATTGAGAAAGTGAAAATGTATATTAGGAACTAAAAACCATTTTAGCATTAGATGCAGCTATTGAAATAAATGTGACAACGAAAAGAAAGGGCTTATCTGACATTGCCCCCATTTTTATACATGAAACTAAACTAACTCACCTATTTTTACAATCGTTACTTTGTCCCCTGCATGTAGAGGAACCTCAAAGAACTACGTAAATTCGGGTGTTGGGGTGGGGTGGGGTTGTTTGTGTGTGTGTGTTTTTTTTTTTTGGGGGGGGGGGGGGGGGGTTAAGTTAATTCTTTGAGATTTCCCCAGATATAGGGGGCAAAGTATGATGATTATGAAAACAGAGGGTAAGTCTAATTTCTCATTACGAACAAGGGGGAAAGTGAAAAGAGCCAAAAAAGAAACCATGTAACATTTTCGAAAATGTATCTACCAAACAACTGTATCATGAATCACATGGGAGGCATGTGTTAGTTTTGTATTCTTAGCAGAAATAGAAAGAAAAGTCAGAGAACCACGGAAAAGTGTGAGCTCAATCAAACATATATTGAATTGACCAGAGAACCGACGTGCGAAGTAGAACCAAGAAAGAAATATTGAATTATTACAAAATGGGATAATGTGATTTTACTAAAAAATAGTTAATACTTAATATCAGCTAGAAAAGGTCGCTCAGCGCGCTACCTAGTCATGTCCAACAGTGCGGCCCCTTAGTTAACATCGTGTATGAAGTTACGTTAACTTGTACCATTTCTAGTCCTGCTCTTACCTTAATGGGATTATTTTATACGCAAATGGATATGTGGGACCACCACGTGCACCATGGATATAGTGACATGATTCATGAACTATGTGGCACATATCCCAAGATCATTGTTCTGCTCTCTCCTAACAACAACAGCTAGGTGGAGCATCCACACTGAGTAAAGTAGTAGGATAAGTAGATAAGTACAATACCATTGTCACACAACATTTGCAATGGCAGTGTTTAGATATTCAATATGACAAGTGCGCATAAGGGCCAAACAGTTTTCAGAAGAGCACTCATATAAAATATCTAATATTTTGATATAGCTTTCATTCTTAAACAGCACTATAAAGTCCATTTTGGATTGCCCCGGGAATCAGAGATCTATTTCAAAGTTCAATGCTTGTTCCTAAGTTCCATTGCTTACCCAGAGCATGAAATACAAAGAAAGTAAGATATAATAATCCTACCTAGTTTATATTCAAGGGAAACATTGTGGATGCACTTAAAATGAAGTTCAAAGTTCAAAGGAATCGCGTGGAACAAATGATCCAAAGAAAATGAAAGAAGGAAAGGCTGTCAGACAAGGTGGAACAATCTACCATTATTGGGATCTGAATCTAGTGACCACTGCATCGCTATAGATATTATAATATATATACAACTATAAGGTTAAGAACATAATGAATTGGCACAAGGGAACTAATCCATAAAGGGGACCGAGATGGCAAAGGAGGCGAGGGACCTACTTGATGCAAGTGATTTGGGACATCGAATAATATCTGCAGGGCAAAGAATCCCACTGGACCACGGTACAAGGGGCTTTAGTGGACTAGTCAATTCCTCTAGCATCAAAGTTAACGCCTCTCTCAAGCAGCAAGAACCAAGGACTAGGTGCCGTGTACCAAGAATGTGGGTCCTTTGGTGAAGACATTTGGGGAACGAACCTATGATGTTGGTAGTTCTATTCAAGCTAGAGTCTGTGATTTTCTTAGAGGGGGTGTTTGGAATATGCCTGCTCCTGTTTCTAGGGATCTTTTGCTTATGCGCAGGAATATGCCTCTCTATACTCCTAATGGGCAAAGTGATACTGTTGAATGGTGCTTTACTTCTAATAAAGGGTTTACTTGTAAATCTAGGTGGGATGCTATTAGAGTTCATAGACTGATAGACCCACTGTTCATTGGCATAGCATGGTGTGGAATAAGTATTGTATTCCCAGATGCAGTTTTGTATGTTGGATTGGGTGTAAAGATAGGTTGTGAACAAAGGATACGCTCCGAAAATGGGGAGTGGTTACGGATGATATTTGTGTGTTGTGTGGAAGTGCTGAAGAGAACAGAGATCATTTAATTTTCGTTGTTGTTTCTCTATAAGTGTTTGGAATGCTGTTCTTCACAGAAATGAGAAGCAATATACTTGCCATTCATGGGAGGAGGAGGTTCAGGAGGTGTTGAAGTGTTGTACAGGGAACACCCTTGCTGCTAGAGTTTGCAAGTTTGTCTTCCATATTGTTGTTTATTGTCTGTGGCAAGAGAGGAATGATAGGATCTTTTAGATATTGTTTGAAAGATGTTAATGGAGTTATAAAGGAAATAGAAGCTTATGTTAGAGCTAGAGTGGGGAATTGGAAGGTTAGGAGAAGTTATGAGGATTGGCAAACTCAATTTCATTTTAAAAATAGTATTATCAAAGGCTGGTGCAACTCAATTTCGCTGGGAAATTGAGTATCTTCAATTATATGCCAGTCGTATTGGCAAACAAACAAGAATGATCATGAGAAGTCAATCTATATATAGTAGAATGCAGATGGAAGATAGCAATAGCATTGCCAAAATGTAATTTCACATGTGGGAACAAGAAATAGAGGAATAGAGAGACTCAAACATGAGAATAGTGTAATCCACATAGCAAATAACATTTGCAATAATCCTAATCAGTTCAAAACAATATAATAACGTCTAAAAAGCAATAGTTTTTCAATAACCCAAGGTCCTAGGGACCGCCTGAAAAAAAAAATAAGCTGAATCAACACATAGTCTACCTATGAAAAAAAAAAAAAAAAAAAAGTCAAAATCATAGACTTTTTTTGTTTCTCCCAAACAACAAACCATAAAGGTCCAAATCAGTAATTCTTCTAACAATACCAAATCACCAACTATGAAAATGAACAAAATCATTCAAAAACTAGGAGGTAATCACATAACATATGCATGATCCAAGTTCCAAATATAACCAACCTTGACCAAGCTCGGATCGAAAACGACGTCGGCTCGGTTCTGCAACAACGCAACCGAAGCCTGCAAAACTCCATCGACGCTCCTCAGAGCTCCTTCAACCGAATTCGAACACGCCGCACACGTCATCCCTGTAACTCTCACCTGAATTGTCCTTCTACCGTCGAATTTCCCCAAATTCTCCTCCTCGCCGCCTTCGTAGGCATCTAGAAGGCGTACATCTTCGAGGTCTCCGCGATCTCTTTCGGCACCGATCCCCGACGTCTTCCCGGCGCCGGCAGCCGTCAATTGCAGGTCTCTGTAACTCGGCGCCATTGGAAGAACGACCGAGAACAAGAGACCAGAGAGTAATTAAAACTATATCAATCAACAATTATATATATCTATATATATATGTGTATTTTTTGGCTATGTGTGTTTATGTTTGTATATATATATATATATTATATACACAAAGCGAGAGATGTAGTTTAGAGAGAGAAACAAAACGAGGGGCGGGTTTGCGAAGGAGGTGGTGAAGATAGCGAATTTGTAACCAAAATAAGAAGAAGGTCCGAGGGGAGAGAGAGATTTATAGTTTGGACAAAGAAGTCAGTGAGTATTTGTTTTAATCCCCGTTGTGTCCTTTGTACTGCTGGGGTTGTACTACACGTGGGACCAGGGGTAATTGCGTAACGTGTTAGCAAATTGCGAAGGAGTCCAACTTGGGTTGTTGGGGGCCGTTCGGGAAGAATTGGATTGTATTTTCTTCTCCTAATTTTCCTAATCCAAGACTCATGCTACTCTTGTTGGTAATAATAAAGTTTGATTGTTTTCTTAGAGGATGCATGATTAGTGGAAATCTTCATATAAGTTTTACAACATCCCATGGCTATTTTAGCATTAGATTAATGAATGAGATAAATATATTAAAATTGCACTTGGAACATTTAAAGTAAAACTACACACATGAAATTTATAATGTAACTAGTTTTGCAGCTCGTGCAATGCACTGGCATTTTACAACTAAATAAGAAAATAACTCGTAAATAAAAGAATTAATTTGGATCGAAACATTTTCTAATAATATCATAAAACACATACAATATATGAACCAAAGATTGCTATAGAATAGAGATAGAAAATGGAATTTTGAGCTTTTCATCTCCTTTATATGCACATCTAGGAGATCACAATAGTAACCTGTGTAATTAGTTTGCCCAACAATCTTGTAAAATATGCAAAAAAAATTATTATAATTACAAAGAAAATATATTTAAAAAAATTGAGAGTAAGACAATAATTCAATAATTTTTTTCATTGAGATACTCTTTATGTATACCTAATTTGTAGCCTCCACGACGCGTATACAATTTCGTAAGTATATATACATTTTGATATTTTTTAATATAGAAGAATTGTTTATAACTATTAATTTCATAAAAATGAATATATAAAAATTGTATGACATGTATGTGTTATGTTATGTAGTAAGTATAATTTTCAAAATGTGTTTATTGAATTAATTAACACAATTATCATAAACAATGTTCGGAATATAAATTGTTTAAATGAGTAAAATATCATGTAATAAAAATAATTTGATTCAGGAGAGTTTTGAAACAAATTGGTACGAGAAAAGAAGGCTCCATAAGATCTAAGAAATGAATAGTTAGAATTAAAATTGTTATTGTATTTGAAAAAATAAGTTGGAATGAAATATATGACAAAAGATTATGAACAAATAGGAATTTTAGAAGGGGAATATATTGTCAAATAAGTGATATAGATTGACCAATACACTTGCTGATAACAGAACATTTGTTATATTTTCAGTGAAATTGGTTTTAAGAAAAAAAATTAAATTACTTTAATGATTGTAAAAAAAATAAAAATGAAACAATTAGAAACATCGAAGGCCTAGAATTTTAGTCTCATTTGAAAAGGTGTGACACTGAGTACCACACCTTTGCTATTATTTAATAAATTACTTTTATGTAAATACAAAAAGGAATAAATGTACAAAATATGAGATTATAAATCCAACAAATGTGTTTGATGACAGTGCATCAACATATATATTTAACAACTCACGTATATATTGCTTACAATGAAGAAACTCAATTATTGTATGCTAATTTTTCATTTAAACATGTAATTTTTTTATACATATTTTTCAATTACAAAAAGTTTGTCATTTAGTAATTGACCTACTATCTACATTCAAAAATAAACAAATAAATTTAAAAATACGAACAACTTATAAGGGAAAAAATAATAACAGCCTTGTGACTAATAAAAGTAAATTCAAATATTAAGTATATCAGATTTTTAAAGTGGGAAAACAATCAAATAGGAAAAAAAGTTGATATACTAACCTTGAAATAATTAAGCATCGATGGATTGAAAGAAAATTATATTTGACGAAAACCTTGAAATCTTCAAAAACATTCAAAAGGGAAACAAATTATGAGTATACTATTGAAAGGGAGAATTAAAACTAAATTGTTTAATATAAATTAGATTAAAGCATTACCTTAAAGAAGTTCTTGATAGGAAATATACAGTGAATTTGACTTGTGGGGGGGACATTTTTATATGGGAAATATACAGTAAAGTATTTAATGAAAATTATTGTCCATTGAATTTTACAGTTTTAAAAAACTGAAGTTATAATTAATATATACAATTAAAAAAGGTTGTAATTAATATATATATATATAATTAAGAAATGATTGTCATAATTATAGGCAGTAAAATTGTGAGAAGTGACGTTACACAATTAATGAATATTAAAATTCAATTAGTACAGTTATCATAATTATAGTTAATGAGTATTTTAATTCTAGCAACGATTTTATTTCGTAATTATATAGCCATAGCAATTACACAATATTAAAAACTTAATATTTGAAGTGCTTCCCGTGCACCTCAAAACCAGCAATTACGCAATTGATGAGAAGATTAATATTATAAATATATATATATATATATATATAATAATATATATTAATGAGAGAAGATTAAAACTAATACAAAATATTTAGAGAATATTATATATATTTTGAGTATTTCATTGGGACCGTTTACTAAATATTCTGAGTATTTAATTGAGTTTAACTGATACACATAGAAGATTAATATTTATATATATATATATATATATAAGAGAAATATTAAAATTTAATTCATATATGCCACGTGTCATTCAAGGAAGATTTGTAGTGCATTTTACTAAATATAAAATAGATAGATGGTGGTTAAGCAATTAAGAACAATATTATTATACGTGTGGATAAATGATTTTAACATATCCCTCTTTACTTATTCTTCCTCGTATTTTGGTAAAAAAAACAACATTAGAGGATAAAAAAAATGTTTTCCCTTTTACTCCTCCTATTTAATTGTCTGGAAAATTCATTAATCAAGTTCTTACCCTAGTTGATCCTATTTTTGAAATGAACTAAGAGGGTGTATTCAATTTAGATTCTATAGAATTTTTTTGGATTTTGAAAGTTCATGGGTATTTGATTAGGATTTTAAAAATTCTTTTAAAATCTTGTGGTATTCAATTATAATTAAAAATAGTCTTTTAAAATCTTATGGTATTCAAAACTCAATAAACTTTGATGGATTTTATAAATTGATAGATTTTAATCAATTTAAGAGTATTTTTATGAATAACAAATTCACCAATAAATTTTATTCTTCAAGCAAAAATTTTCACATAGATTTGTTTTCCGTCTTTCTCCCGAGCCTTATGTATTATTTCTTATTATCTCTATAATCTATTAAAGCCTTCCACATCATTATCTCTATCTAAAACCTCTTCTTTTTTCAAACCCTTTGTATTATTTCTTTTTTATATCAATAATCTACTTAAATCCCTCTACTTCATGCACTTTATCTAAAGCATATTTTTTTATTTAGATACTGCTACATTCAAAGTTTTAATTAGCCAATTAGTCATATTCTTCCAAAATTACAGAGATGTTTCCCCTTAATTTTTTTCTTTCTTTTATGATTTTTTTTCAGATAGAAGATGAAAATCAAAATAGAAAGGGCAAAAAAAACCAATCCGTTGAATTTTTAGACTTGAATTGAACCATTTGCGGCGGATGTATAATTTGCTTATTACGTTAAAGTCGTAATCAAAATTCTTTTATTATTTATCCTTTGATGTTTTTGTTAATATTAGAAGAATCCACATGTTTAAAAAAGTTCATAAAAAAAACTTTTAAAATCTGAATTGAATACACCCTCTTAAATAAGATAATAATAGTTGCCTCATTCCTTCCTCAATCGTTCTTCTCATTTTCAAAACGAAAAATAAAAATAAATTAGAATAAAATAAATAGTACTTAGTTACTTCACAATCTCTTTTTCCTTCCTAGCCTATTGTACCTCCCAATTAGGCGTGGCATTTTGTACTATAATTACCGCACCATATCATATCATTATTAAATTATATTGAAGTTTGGTAATAGTACAATACCAATTAATACCATACCGTACTGAAATATTATAGTACAGTCCGAGTACTGAAAATCAATATCGACAACATATTGTACCGTGCTTAAATGTTGGTATTACCATAGTATACTGCATCATGCCATACCAAATTGTACCGAAACTATCAAAATACCAAATATGAAATATCGCACAATTAACTTCACATACATGATACAATCAGATTGTCCAAATTACACAATCTAACTAATCTTTAGTCTTTAATAACTTTAGGGTTTAGTAATCCACCAAAAACCACCTATGAGCCACCACTTCTTTATCACTCAGTCACTTTCTATTTATCTCTCTATATTGCCCATTCTCTCTGTTCACTGTAGTATTTGTTTATTCTTATTTATTCTAACTTATAACAACTCTTTTTATTTGTTTATCTTCATGTATATGTTATTTGTTTTAATATAAAAATGGTTAATTGATTTGAATTAATTACTTAATTTTATTCCCACTATGATACCTAATATCCAAATTAAGCCGTGTTAGCGAGCTCAATAGTGAACAATCGTGTTGCTGTAATGCCACCCTTTTAGTTGTCATTTTTTTCCTTTCAAAGTGTTAAAAGGATTTAAATCATAAATATGAATAGTAACTCATATTTTTATTAAAGTAGCAGCTATTGTGTTATAATCAAAAGCAAAATGATGTAATTTACATCTTATTAAAATGGTACTTCCTGGCAAGATATTATATTGAAAAAAAAAATTAAAGCTTATTTTTTGGCAATATGTCGTACCATGCCATATTATACCAACATTTATGGTATACAAAAAATTTGGGTATAGTAGAGTTAATAGATTTTGGCATACCAAATTTTTAGTATGATACACAGTACATATGGTATGGTATAGTATCAAATCCACCCTTACTCCCAATTGCGAAAAGCTATAAAATATGAGATATAATCTTTAGTTTTAGAGATAATATAATAATTGAATTGTTGCTGTGCATTTATATAAGAAATTATATTATAAGTTTATCCTCTTTATAATGTTTTTTTTTTAAATTGGAAAGTTTAAGTTTTCTCCTTTAACTACACAACTGAAATTATGTAAATTGTTTGGTAAAATTCGAATCTAAGATCTCTACGTGCTTCTAATCAGCAACCATTTTTAGAATTGAAACTTTCTCTAAGCAATACAAAGAAATCATAAATTGGAATTCTTATTTGAAGCCGTATGTACGTATATTGAATTAATCCTTACTTTTAGCAATTAAGGCCACCATTTTGTATAAGCCAAGCCAAACATACCCTACGGACAAAAAAAAAGGCAATGAATTTGGTTTAGTTGGTTAACCTTTTATTATGCCAAAGTTGCAAATAGTATGGATGGCAAAAATAACCGTGGGTTCGGGTACCCACGGGTTTTTACCCAAACAGGTCTATTTGAAGTAGTACATTTCGAGTCCGAGTATGGGGCGGGGAGAAAAAAAATAAGCGGGTCTAGTTTAATTTCGGGTATCTAAGTACCTATCCCCAAAGACTTGCCCCGAAATATATATATATATATATAATTATTTTTAATATATATAAACCATTAAACATAGGGTTTGTTAATCTTATCGCTTTCCTAATTCGTCTACCACTCAGCCAATCTTCCTCTCTGATCTCTGATCTTCGTCTACCCTCTAGCAGTCTAGCTCACCCCCTTTTATCATCTTCTAGCGATCCAAGGCCCGTCTCCCTCTCATCAAGTCAGTAACTCTCCCGAATTTGAGCTCATAATCTTACAAATAAAGCTTCGATCTTTCAATATAATTTGTTTTGTACTTTTAATTTTATTCATTTACTTTACTCTTTGCTTTGATTTATTTTGTTCATGCGTAGATACAATAGTTCGTGTGTATATATATTTGTGTTTTTGCATATTTACACGATTACACATAGTGTGAGAAAAATAAGAAACAACAATGGTTCATATATATCTGTGGAAGTAAACAATGACTCGCGATGACCTCAAACTCGTGTTTATATATCTGTGTGTATATATGTGTATATATCGTCTGTATATAAGAAGCAACAATAGTTAGTGTGTATATATCTATGTTTTGGATTTGTTTATTTTGTATATTTTGGATTTTATTTTGTGAATGATGGGTTTGTTTGAAAATTTATTTTGTGAATGATGGGTTTGTTTGAAAACTTGATAGTTTTTTTGGTGTAATGGTAAATGATTTCAAAATCAAGCTAAAAAACAACAGTCTTAATGTAAATAAAGTGGGCTTTAAAAAAATAAAAATCGTGGGTACCCGTTTATTCATTACCATTGTCATACCAAATTTTCGGTATACCAAAACATTGGTATAGTACAGTGTGGTACGATATGTTACAAAAAAATCAATCCTGAAAATAAAACTGAAAGTGGACGATCAAAAGTAAGCTTTTTTTGCTAAAACAAAACAATTAAGTTGTTTTTACTTGCATTTAATTAAGTTTTTGCAATCATTTGTTCAAAAAATACTAAACCATGAATATTATTGCATTATAAATTATAATCAATACATACACATCTATCAAATACTTGAAAGCCAAATGATTAAAGTTTAACACGTTTAAAAAAATGAAGATAAATACTTGATATTTAAAGTTTAATAGGATTAGCCTTTGATTAATTAAGAGAAACTGAATGATAGGTGATATGTTATTTAAATTGCTACTTCATCATCATGGGTATGTAGAATATAGCAAAAAAGAGAGGAAATAATATGAAAGAGAGAGAGATGAGAAATTAACCTCAAACATATTAAAATAGATTCGGTATAATTGAAAAATACTGGGATAGATGAAGTGATTAAAATTAGATATTGTGTATGACAATGCTGGGGTGGTAATGCCGCGAAGATATTTGGCGGTTTCAGATCTAAAAAGAATAATAGAGGAAAGGTGTAGAAGAGAAAGAGGGAGGCAGCGTGTTTGTGAGTCAGACAGTGAAACTTTAAAATAGTGTGAAAATAAAACTTTGATTAATTTAAATCTATACTCTTGATCTAAATGTTATCGGTAAATGTTGTGGTATATTAGTATTATTTTGGTATTTGGTATTAAATTCTAAACAAAATACTATTTTGTATTAATAGTACAATTTGTATGGTATGGTACGGTACGGTATACCATGGTACGTATTAAAATTTTAGTATAGTACGGTATACTATCGGTATTGATTTTCAGTATCAGTACGATACCATATTATTTCGGTACGGTACAATACTGGTCGATATTATACCGTTACTAAAATTCGGTACATTTTGATAATGGTATAGTATAGTACGGGTTGTTATGGTAATAATGATATAAAAATAGAATTTTGATTCTGGGGTCGATTCTGGTCCGTAATTCCGGGGATGGGTAATGCATACCTTGCCCCGTTGCCATCCCTAACAAATGGAACTGGGTTTGTGTTCTATTTAAAACGTGTCTCACTAGCCTACAATATTTTAGTGAGTTGTAAAAAGAGTTATTAATAAACTTGTGTTGTGTTTAATATGTGTATCACTTGCATATGATAATTTTATAAGTTGTAAATAAAACTCCCAATTAAGTTTGTGTTGTGTTTAATACATGTATCTCTTGTATATGATAACTTTATGTAGTATAAGTTGAAATTTTGGTCACCCATTAATATAATTATCGGACTGTAATGTATACTTTTAAAAGTTTATCTATAAAATCAAATATTTTATAAGTGTTTTTACACTAAATTTTGAATTTTCACTTTTGTCCCAATTATTATTTTTTCTATTCAAAAATTTAAGCACTTACCTTTCTAACACCCGAGACTTTTGTTGTTATGGTAAAAATAGAAAACCATTGAGTCGTCACTTTTTTTTTTATTGTAAATTACATAATGTGGGCATAAAAAAAATGTACATATTTCTCCTATGTTAATTACTAAACATAGAAAATGCTTTCAAAAAAAATAAAAATAATCAACAAACACATTTAATAATAACTTTGAAAAAGTGTGTAATTAGTGATGAGGAATATCTCAGTGCATCAAATTTTCTTTTGATTTATGTGATTAAACTTTTATACAACTCGATAATTTTTTGATGACCACAATTAGAATTGTACCAAGTGTCACGATACTTAGTCACTCTTGGTGGTTTATATTAGTTTATCAATGTTAAGTGCGTTTAAAACAAATTTCTAGTGGTAGACTAGGCTTTTCACTTTACAGTTATCATGATGAATTACATGTCAAAACGCAGGCAATCAGCCGTCAGAAGAGATTGACTCATCTACGCTGCTTAGGACGGAAACTTCTTGTATTTGATAATACTTGTTTGGATATAGAGTAAGAATTAACCTATGTTTGGATAGAAACAGACATTATTAGTACAACCCCTCAATCTACCTGGAATTATTGGGGATACGAGTATCTTAAACCTTACGCACACCTTTTATTACATTTAAATATGGTGGGCACTATTCGCACACCACAAATTACTTGGTTTTGGACCATTTCTTATAAACACTCCAAAAGGTAAGTTACTTTCTCATCTCCACTCCAAAATCACTTTCACCACTCTCACTATTATACAAAGTAATTAACTAATTAAATACATTAATTAATAAATTAATTAAGTTAATTAAATTGAAAAAAACAAAACCATTCCACCACTCCCCCTTTTCAAAACACGTACGCTCTCTTCTCTCATTACACTCCCTCATCGTAACCTCTCTCACCCACTCCTCCTCACAGACTCACCCATTTCTCAGTCAATCATCTCCCTCATCTTCGTCTTCACCATCGCATCATCATCTCCTTGCTTCTGTCTTCAGCATCACCAAGTAAGTTAAACATTTTGTCCTATTTTGACCTAATAATGGTTTGGTTAATTGTGGTTGTAACCTATGCCAAAATTTACCCAAAAATAAAAATTTTTTATTAAGAAGTTTAGCATCCTAACCTTTCAAAGGAGAGGTTTAAACACAAGCTTTTTTTCTTTTCATTCTTTTCTCTTAAGTTAGATATTGCTATGCATGTCAGATTATTACATCAGTCACCGCATGTCCAACGAGAAAGTAAGTCTCACTCCCTGGACATCCGGCATCTAGTTGCACCGTAGTCACCCAATGTCTAGCGAGTAAGACTTACTGCTTGCATATGTTTTCTTGTTTTATGGATGAAATTTAAGGTTCGAAGTTTTGTCTTCTTAAGTATCATTCTCAAGGGGCTTTACGAGGTTCTGGAAATAAACAAAGGAAATGTTAATAGACTTTTCCTTTTGTGTATATGCTCCTTAAGATCTTATAATCATACGATAGAGTGTAGACCTTTCTTAAATTTGTTAAATGTTCTTTCATTGGGATTCAACTTCAATAATTTTATTATATTTCCTCCATCTTGGTAACTGTGACTTAGCTTTATTCTGAACTTATGGTCATATGTATGTGTGTATACTATATGCATATGGCTTAGTGCTATATTTAGCTACAATATTTTATAATATTTTGCTTTTAAAGAAAAAAATGGGGTAATTCATATTTTTGGGTACTCCACTACTCCATCCCTGATTAAGATCAATCCAATGACTGATTATTATTGTTTTATGTTATTAGATATGACGAATAACAATCCAATGACAGCCGCGGAGAGGCAACGAAAAGTAAAGTTTGTCGCGGCACTAAAATTGTTTATTATACCTTCATTTTAATTATTTATTGACTACATATACTTTTATTTTAATTCTTTATTAACTACTATACTCGGTCCCATTATTTATTTTAATGTAGGACCAATCTGAACAATTGAGTATAATTAGCCATTGGAACAAGCAATGCAAAAGAAGAGACATGCGGATCGACAAAGACTACAAGTACAACAACAAAAACCTCGCCAGGATGCAGATCCGCTAGAAAAGCCAAAGCCCCACCACAAAAGAAAATAAAGTAGTTATTTTTGTATAAATGTAATTGCGTTTGGCTTAATGTAGTCACGTTTGGTACTTCTTTTTTGTTAATGTATTTGCTTTGGATTTGGTACATGTGTTAGGCTTAATGTATCTGCTTTGACTTAATGTTCATGTATTACATTATCTAAGTTCCATTTTTGGATAATGAAAAATACTGCCATGCATGTTTTGATCATTTATTTTTTATTAATTTATCCTAATTATTGCAAAGAAGAAGAAGAAGAATTTACCTATATTACTAGTATTAGAAGAAGAATTTGTTATCCCATGTCCTAAATTGATAATGCTCGCTAGACATTGGGTGATATGTACGCAAACAAAAGACGAATGTCTAGCGAGTAAGGCTTACTTTTTCGCTAGACATGGGGTGGCTAGGGTGCACCTAAAATGAATAAAACCTACTGAAAAATTTACTAAGCTTGATATCTAACGAGTATATTACTCGCTAGACATTAGGCGACTATGGGAAAACCAAAGGACGGATGTCCAGTGGGTAAGGCTTATTTTCTCGCTATACATGGGGTGGCTGGGGTGCACCTAGAATGAATAAAACCTACTGGAGCTTACTTTCTCTCGTTATGTAGTGAATGAGGCTTATATTTTGTTCCAAGTGAAAAGTAAATCAAATACACTCACAACAATAGTAAATTATGTATCTTTAAAAGCAATTATATTATGAGGACCCTTCACATATTCGGATCAAAATGTTGTCATTCATATAAAAAAAAAGGTATCAAACACTTTCTATGCAATAAAAAGTTACATATTCGGATCAAAGTGTTGTCATTCTAACAAAAAAAATAAAGGTAATACCAAATTACCAAGTAATGTATTCAGTTAATGAAAACCCAAAAACAAATTTGTCCTGCTCGATGTCTGGTAATTATACTTATCATACTCGCTTATCATGAAGCGAGTTACAGGCTAGGACTGTCTACTGATGTCTAGCGAGTGGGATGACAGCAAAATTTTCCTATGTCGCTACATTTTCAACGAATGAGCTACTATAATTCACTCCATATCAAGCGGCTGTCACTGTATTTCCAGTTATGTGTACTCTGTTCAATGCTTTAGAGTGTTGTGTATGTATTCATTGCTTAAAAATGAAACACAATGACATACAAAACACTAAGCATATCTCTCCTCCATCATCCTTTTCTTGTATATCACCTTTAGGTTCTTCATTACCTTTCATTTTTAACTCTATGGTGTTCTCACCACTATTCATGGGTCTAGGGTTTCTTGCTTACTTCCACAAAATATTGCTTTAATGCTTGATTTTCTTCAATCAATGAAAGTCTTTGTACATTTCAATCAAGAAGAGGAGAAGAAAAGGAGAGTCCAGCGATTTTGGCGTGGTGGAGCATTGGAGGGGAAATCAAACGTGAGATATCATTAAATTCCATTTGAATTTGACAAAGTAATTATAAGTTAATGTAATATGTAATTAGGAAGGTTAATTTTAACTTTAGGTAAATAACCATTGGGTAAAAATATAAATGAGTGGTGTGCAAATAGATAACTAATGCATTTTTAATAATGGAGTATTACCAAGTAATTCTTGGTGTGCAAATAGTGGCTGCCTTAAATATACCTACGTGGAATAAAAGAAGTATAAATATTCTTTTTCGTCGGTCAATTTATCCATGATATTTGCATGATCAAAAGATACAATATTGCTAATAATAAAGTTTTCAATAATGCATTACTTTATCACCTGGCTAATAATAAATGTTTTAGTTCTTTTTCTTGTTGATAATTGGCGCTTTTTTTTTTTTTTGCCATCTAATGTTTTAATATTTTTTTTCCAGTAAATTAACAATAGCAAATATGATAGATAAATGAGAATTTAATTAAAGAACTATACTATCTTGCACCTGCGTCTTGTGCAATTCGTATGAATATAATTTAAACAAAAATAATAAATATCCTAGTGATTAAACATCACTGTTTAAGTTTCATGTGAAACATATTTTTGTGAGAAAAAATAAATTAGAAGAGTAAAATTAAAAGGTAAAAGTTTAACACATTTTTATAACAGTTGAAATCTGTCCGAGGAATAAGAAATTAAAAGATGAAAGTAGGATGCTTAGTATTAATTGAAATTTGTATAGGTAGAATTTGTGAAATGGTGGTGTTATCGACACCTTCCAAATCTGTCATAAACACATCCTCTAAAATTTAACTAAAAACACATTTTAACACCATGTTATTTGTCACAAACACCCCATTCCATTGCCTCATATTAAGTGAGTGGTCAACAACACACTCTCCTTATGTAAGCCGAGTTTATGTAAGTACGCTCACCTCTCATTAAGCTGGCCTTATTTGAAAAATACTATAATAATTTATTGTCTGACGTTATGTGAGTTATTACAAACAAATTATTCCCAAATAGGGCGAGTGTGTATATTTGCACAATACTTCTCATTAGATGAGTCTTAAGAGAGTATTAGTGATTAAAAATTTACCTTTAGGAGATGTTTATGACAAATACAAGGCTCCGTTTGATTGCAAAGATGGAAAAGGAAAATAAATTTAATTAGTTTATGTGAAAAGATAAAATATAAGGTAAGAGATGTTACTCGTTTTATGAGAGTATATATCCTCAATCCTTCAATATTTTTGGTGAAATTTTTTTACTCACCACCAAGTAAAGAAAATTTCTTCATGGAAAAACTTAAAAATGAAGAAGATATCACATCTATTACTCAACTTATTTTGAATCTTTTCATCAAAACTAATTCAATTTATTTTTATTTTTCACTTTACAATCAAATGAAGCCTAAGAGGCGTAAATAATACTTCTCTTTGTGAAATAGATCGTTATCTTACATCCATCCATTTTGTTTTTGAATATTATAAATTAATTGTACTATTTACTTTAAAAATGGGCGAGGGTAATCCAGTAATATTGGCATAAAAATTAAAGTAGGTGACATTAAATCCTTAATTAGCTAGATTGCTATATGGTACCCAAAAATCTCTCTTTTTCCCATTGTGGAAGTCCGCAACTCCCTCTCAAGGTTAATTATAATTATAATATAATAAGAATGCTCTTCTTTTTTGGTTGGGAAAGTGTGGCAGGTGACCTGTACCCATATAGCGCTAGAGTTGGTGCAACGTCAGTGACCAGAATTAGTTTAGTTATGTAACCAATTAACATAATAATCCAATAGTTGGTGGACCACCCCACGTCATTGACAACATCCAATAGTTAGTTGCCACGTGGCTTGGCCCATCGAAGGGTTTTTTGGTCGTGAGCGTTCATTTCACAAAAAATTACCTTTAATTTCATTGGAGTTTGGATTGGCTGTGACGGAGCTTTCGATAGTAAGAATGTGTTGGAGCATTTTTAATAGGGTAATGTAAAATTATTGTGTAAATTTTACATAAATGAGGAGAAAGAATGAATGGGTGAAGAGAATTATATTTGAGTGTGTAAATTGGATACGCAAAATACACAGTCATTATATACAAAAGCTTAGTTAGTATTGATTTTACACAACCATTAGAATAACAAAAAAATTACACAATATATAAATTTTACACAATGCTGAGTTGGCTATTTTTACACAGCATCATTAAAAATGTTCTTAGTTGCCATTTGAGCTATTATTTACGATGTTAAGAGCTCATTTGATTGAGTTTTTGAAAAGTATGAAAATAGGTTGTAAAGTGAATTTATTTTTTATTAGAGTTTTTTTCAACCGAATCAAAAAAACTAAAAAAATAATCACAATAAATCTTATTTTATAAATCTCGATTAGTACGTTTCTAACATATATTTTTTTATCTAATTTCAATTTTTGAATTTAAAGTTATAGTGTTTTAAAAGTTTATGAGAGAGAAAATAAAGTTAAATAAATTTTAAGTATGAAAGTAAAGTGTACATTTTAGTAAAAAACTAAAAAAATGTTTGTTTGTTTTTTTTTTAAATGTAGCGAAAGATGGACTAAGGATCCATTATTCTTGATAGTGTAAATGGCAGAAAATTTTATGCTTCTTCAAAAATGTTGTCCCGCGTTCGCATTTTATATTTTCGGATTGAAAACAGCTTATGGATTTTTGTTGCTCTTCAAAGGCCCTACCTTGCGGAATTAGTGTTGTGGTGTTTGATATTATAAAATTGTTAGAATAAACAGCCTATTTGGGTACTCAACTTTTTGTTTAATACCACTTTGTCCATTTAACTTTAAAACGAACTACTTTAACCATCATACTTTTTAGCAAGTAGCATATTGTCCATTCTATCCAACCAAGGTGTTAAAAGTGATGAAATTAAGCCGTGTGCCTAGCATATGACTTAATTTAAAGGCAATATGGTCATTTGCCCATTCAGTTATCTTTTATTTCATAAACATAATGGCTGATATAGGGGCAATGGAATATCTCAATCTGATTCGATTTTCCCTCAATTTTAACAAATTTCTTTGGCCTAAATCTAGAATATTGATACGCACCATCGAGATAATCACCATCTCCATAAACCTTCCTAAATTTCTTTGCCTTATTTACTGGTTGACTCAAATTCTGATCAATCAGGGTTTTCCTCGAAAACACAATTCCATAACCACCACCACCATCATCATCCTCATCAGATCCATAACCCAAACCCGCAAAATAAACATTAGGAACCATATATTTCCTATTCCCACGATCTTTAGCACTAAACCTTAAAGGCCTGGAGAACTTTCTTAACACTATTTGAATCAAACCCAAGTGGTAATTGTAAAGAATTTTGATTAATTATTGTTTTTAGGTGAAACCCATAACCTCTATTAGTATCCATAGTGTTTTTGGACTCCAAGAAGAACTAAGAAGACAATAATCAATCGAGGTAGGAAAAGGCCCGGTAGCGTTGGCGATGCTTCTCCATCTAACATAGCCTCATCATCCTCACAAAATAATCATCGGTTGTTTGAGGAACCGGAGGCGGTGGATTAATTCTTGTTTTGAAAGGTTTAAAATGTTAATTTTTGTTTATCTATTAAGGTCAGGGAAGATGATAAAGCATATTCAAATTTGGATTTGTTGGTTTTAAATTCAGAGTTAAGGTTATAGTTGAGGTGGTTTTACTATCAAATGACCATATTGCCCTTAAATTAGGTCATGTACCAGGCACATGACTTAATTCCTTCAATTTTAACGCCTCAATCGGATAGAATGGGCACTATGATATTTACTAAAAAGTTTGATGGTTAAAATGATTAGTTTTAAAATTAAGTGGACAAAGTGGTACTAAACTAAAATTTGAGTGGCTAAATGGGTTGTTTACTAAAATTGTTCTTTATATTTTATGAATAGAGCGGCTCATGTAGTTGCTAAGTTAGCTAAAAAGGATAATCTTTAGAGGAACCAGGCGTCTCGCCCTCTTTTGGAGATTTCTTACGATTTTTTATTATGTTTGCAGGCCTCTTTTTTTCCCTTTTTTTTCCGGCCTTTTGGCTTGTTTTATGTTAAAAACAAATGTAACACGAATAACATAATTCAAAATCTTCCTACTTATGAGGATAATATGACTCTCAACCGTTACACTACTTATTTCAATTTTTTTTTCATTTACTTCTATCCGAAATGCATATGCATCGCGTGTGCATGGTATTTAATATTAACTCGCTTTTGATTTAAAAATACATGCAATATTAATTGTTGCCCATATTTTATTTTTTTCATAATGCGATTAACTTATTTATAAATAAGTTTCATAAAAAACTATTATAGGAAAAAAGTTCTATATTATATACAATATTTACGAATTAAGCATTAAGTATAGTTTCAAATTATAATGTAAATTTTATTTTTTATTTTTATAAAATTAAAGTTTCTTACAAATTCCTTCATTTAATAAAATTAAAATAAAAATAAAAATACCATATTATACGATAAATGAATTTTGTTAGTAGACTTATTGTGATTTTAGGTAATCGAAAACTTTTATATCTAAAGGGCATAAAGATGAAGATCGGAATAAATTAATTAAGATTTTTTTTATATTCGTTTTGTTATCCGGAAAATACGGAATAAAATAATACTATTTATAGGCATGGTATAGTTTTTTCCGGTTATAATGAGATAAGAGGATAATTAATCACGAGTCCAATCATATTCCGTGTTGCACTAAACAAAGGATATGATAAAGATATCATATCCTCTATTTCACTAAATATAAGATATGATTTGTTTATCCTAACTTTTTTGACAACAAATACCGGATATGATTAATTAATCCAATCATACCTTAATTCTGCGCGACAAACACACCACAAATGTAAATATATTAATTTAAACTTAAGTAATTATTCTCTTGACATACGCATATCCTATATGTGATCATTAATTTATGAATTTTAATGATCCAATAAATACTAATGGACATATATAAATGGATAATGTCAGGATTAACGTTATTTATAAAGAGGCAATAGTTGAGGTTTTTGTTTTACCAAATTTGAACTCGATATATCTAAAAATATGATTACATAAAATTAAACTTGACAAAACATATATTTATTTTAAAAAATAAATTAAAACATAACCTATTTATTATACTTTATGCATAAACATCAACTGATTTTTTCACTCCTCGCAGAGGCTAAGCTACTAAGGGGCAGGCGCCCCCCCGTTGGTTTTGAATTTTATTTTTTAATTACTATATATTGGATATTTTTTGAAATATATATATATATATATATAAAGGCTTATGTGTAGAAAAATAAACTTGATGTAACTGTAAGGAGCAAAACTTTAGGAGCCATTTGAAAACTTATAAATTTCACAAATTAAATAAAATAAACCCATATCTCCACGATTTCGTTCTTTTTATTATACAACTGATTGCCTCCTTCTCTATTCTTCATCTCTTTCACTCGCCTCTCTTTATCTCACTCACACAAATACACAACTATACTACCACGACTACACCACTCCACCCTCAACCTCCACACCACCACGACCACGACCACGAGCACAACACATTATACTTTTAGGTACATTTTTCGGATTTACTTTTTAAAATTAGGGATTATTTTATTCCTTCATTAGTTGGATAATATTAGTTTTGTTTTTTTATTAATTGCCTAATATCAAATGTATTTCTTGAACATTTTATTAATTGTTGAAAATTTGGTGATTTAGGTTTAAACCCTTAATTGTTGAATTTTATTTATATTATTGATTAATTTCATAATTACTAATTACCTAATATTAAGTGTATTTCTTGAACTATTGATTAATTGTTAAATAGTTGGTGATTTAGGTTTAAACCCCTAATTGTTGAATTTTATTTATATTGTTGTTTAATTACATAATATTAAGTGTATTTCTTGAACTATTGATTAATTATTGAATATTTAGTAATTTAGGTATAAATTCGTAATTGTTGAATATTAGTTATATACTTATAGTTATTTAATAATTTATTTTATTCTATTAAAAGCATTATTAATAGACAAAATTTAAGTAGTATTAAAATTTTAAGACTTCTTCAAATATGATTCAGTGTGTTTTAAATTTCGCCCTCGGTTGACTCAAATCTTGGCTTCACCATTGCCTCCTCGTATGTTGTAATTATATTGTATCACAAAGGTATTTAAAGAAAAATGTTATATTACAATAGAGTCGAGTCAAATGGACAAAATTTATGTGAACTCAAACTTAAACCATTTGAATTCAAACTTTTCTTGATTATAAAATAAAAAAGAAATAGTTCACCTTATATTGGGATTTCCTTAGTCTAAATCAGGTAATTTTCGATCCCTAATTGTAACGGAAGTGCACTTAGACATACTTAATTTATTTTACTACGATTTGAATAATAGGCATACAATCATATTTTTAAATTTTAGTTAAGATTAAAAATTAAAATTAGTGTTGTAGTGAAAAATTTAATTATTCTTGCTCTCAAATTTAAAGTATACTAATACTTTTTGAGAATAATGTTAAAATTAATTTATTTGAGAAATAGCAACGTTGGAATAAGAATTATTAATATGAGACAAAAAAAAAATATTAAATTTACGATTAGTTATAGATATAAAAAAAGTAACAATAAATATGATTTTATATTGTGTCACCAATTACATATAAGGACAATTAAATCGTACCGTAGGCACGGACATTAGCTAGTTGTTATATATATTATAATCATTCAATGTAGATTGGAATATTAACATAAAATTTTAACATATTTAAATTGAGATGCATAAATCAATATAACAAAGTGGAGGGTCCTAAATTCCTAGTTGGAACAAAACATCTTTTGAAAAAGGGAGATAAGGGTTTGACCACTCGGCGAAACGGTTCTAATCAAAATAGGCATTAAAGGAGAATTAATAAAAAAATTGGGTGTTAAAGTGACATATAGCTAACAAATGGGGGTTAAAAGAAAGTAACCCAAAATTAAACTATTATTGTTGTTGTGTCAATATTCTATTAAGCGAAAGAGAACACAAAAACATAAAATTTTATTTCATTTATTTATTTCTCATTACATAATAAACACAAGTATAACCCGCTTGACGAAACTCTATATTTGTTTATATTTTTTATAAATCTATATATAATGATAAAAATTAATAAGTATAATATTACACACGTATTGAATGTACTATCAATTATAATATTTTTGATTGATACGGCACACACACACGTATATTTATCTTTTTATCTTATCACACTTTAGGTGAAAGTAGTGGATGTTGAGTGTGACCATGAAATTGAGCCTAGCTTTTTTATGACATTTCCTCCCTTGTATCTTTGGTTTTGATCTCATAGTTTTGGTAAAAAGGAATTTGAAGGGGACGCTTAAATGTGCATTACACATCTATTTGTGTTAGTGCTTTACTTTCTTGATTGTGCATTCCAACACCTCAATCATATACGTGAGGGGAGTGTGTTTGCTCTGGCTGCTGTCACCCTTTTCAATATATAGTATCCAAATAAACACAAAACAAATTATTTACCTTTCCTTCTCCACCATGCATGTCTCCCACCACTAAATGCAATATCTTTCTCCCTCCATCTCTCGATGTAATAGATTTTTATGTACACGTAATATATGTATTATTTAAATGTAAATAATTTTTAAAAAAATAAAAAAATTAATAAGTAGTCTAACGGTTAAGAGCTTTATAATTGGCATATCATTTCTACCAAATTTCATCTAAAATTTCAATCAAGGAGCGTGTTAACTAAAAAATTGATATATATGCGCATTTCTAACTGTTGAAATTTTAGATTTTTAGTTAGCTCACTTTCTGGTTGAATTTTTTAATGAAGGTTAATAGAGATGATCTACAAATCATGGTCGAATGTTATCTTCTCCAAATTTCATCAAAAAATTATTAATTTACTCCCTTAAAATGGTTAATCCGTATTTAAGAATAAAAAAATTGATACTCTTAAGATTCTTCTCACACATATATATATATATATATATTTACACGTGCGATACACATCTAATTCGCACAAATGATTTATTGCAAAAAACATGGAAAGGAAAACGGATAATGGTTCAATGGTAAAGTATTAGTATACTAAGCAAGGAACATGCAATTATGACTTGTTACTTGCATTAACATTGTTTTCTTTTTCTTTTGGAGAAAAAAAATTATAATAAAGGCAAAATTGTAAAATTAAAAAAGTGATATATTATCATTGACGACTAAACTGTGTGTTGATTTTATGTAATTAAGATAACACTGTATTTAAGTTGGCAAATGATATTAAGCTGGATTGGGTATAATCGCACCATATCTGTATATGGGCTTCTTGTTGAATACGTTACAGACGAAAAGCTAAAAAGAAATTAGTCCAACATTTTTGTATATTAATGGGTAAGGTGCAGAATACAGATTCATATTGGGCCTATAATAGGTTGCTGGGTTAGGGGACCTGACCATAATCAGAAGTTCAGAACTGCCTGTAAAGGTAATTATTGTGATTGTTCTTTTTAATTGCTAAAAATAAAAATTGCAAATTCAATCGAACTTAATAGTCCACTTAGATTGAGAGAATAAGAAAAAACGAAAGGAAAAAATGATAAATGATTACATTTTATTCGGCTAGATAGATTTATAAGAGGGAGTGAAGAGAAAACGGAGGGATTAAGAAAGAATGTCAATCCCCTCTAATCTTTTATTTTGTTTCCTTCCAATATTGAGAGGATTGGGAGGGAAGGAAAATTTTTTAAATGATTTTCTACGTTTTTCTAAATTTAACAATAATTTGTTAATAATATATTAAATCACATTCCTTTCTTTTCTTCGTTCTATTCAAATAAAATTTATTTTCATTTCATTCTTTTCTCTCTTGAGCTACCCAAACAACAATAAAATTAAACTCATTCATTTATATTTTATTCCGTTCATTCCCCTTCTAATTAACTATTTCATTTTCATCATTCCCTTTCAATCCAAACGGATTGTCTGTTCTTTTTAATTAAAGAACTCCCCCCCGCCCCCCACCCCCGAAAAAAAAAACAAAAAACAAGGCAATTATTGTGATTGCTGGAAGGATTAATTTAGAAGGAAGACGAAAAACGGTGTAATTAGTTTAGCTTTTAGTCATACGGTTGTATTTTAGAAAAAATAAAATATTCTTAATTATAAAAAAGGCATTATACTAATAATACTATTTTTAAAAGTAAAAGCATAATTTTTGTAAATCTAAAATACTTGACCCCAAATTTGGATATCACAAATTCGAATATCACCAATTAAAGTTGCATCGTATATTCTTTCAGGCTCCATTTGATAATAAGATAGAAAATAATAAAAAGAGAATTAATTTTTATGAAAAGTTAAAATGTGTTAAGTGATGAAATAAAATACTTTTTTGTTTTGTTTTTTTCATGAAAAAATTATTTGATTGACAAAGAAGATTATACGGAGAATATCTAAATTATTATAAAATAGAGTTTTAATGCTATATAACTTTTTTAAAAGAAAAACAAAAACAAGTAAATATGTATATATGTATATATTCATGTTCGATGGGCTGTGAGCAATCAGGTAACCATGCCATCTCACTCTCTTGTCCCTTCGATATTGTTCGAATTTGATTGTATTGTAATTGCTTTTACTTAAACATATATATATATATATATATATACAGGCCATATCTGATACGCACTAGTGCCTTCCGCAGATGGAAAAAGTTAAATATAACGATGCAAATTATTTTCTCAGTCAAAATTCCCTTTCACTTAAAGCTCCCTCTCTCCCTCATACTGAGACCAACGACAGCACGCACCCCCAACCTCCGCGCACCTCCGACCTCCAAATTACAGGCGACATATTCTCTCTCCACTCCGACGAGGTACTCAAGCTCTCTCTCCCCCATTCCGCGAAGCTCACGAACACGAAGCTCGCTCTCAGACCCTCCATTCCGCGAGCTCTCCTCCCTCCACTCCGACGAACGAAGCTCGGGTCTTCGAATTGTAAGTGGGTCTTCTTGGTTTTAAGAATTTAGGGCATGCAATTTGTGAGTTTGAAATATGATTCGGAATTGCTGTTGTTGGTGAATGAAATTGGTCCTACTTGTTGGTTGAAATGGTTTGAGAATTTACATTATAAGGATGATGCTGCTGCAAAATCATTTTTTTTAAATATTAACTACTGCTTGTTCGTTGGTCTCAGTATGAACCAAGAATGCTGCTTAAAAAGAGCAGAACAACTCTTTTCGATATTGGACTGAAATTTAGATTAGAAAAAAAAGTAAGCTAACTAATTACAAAGTTAACAATCATCACATATAATTACCAATGAAGAACATAAAGGCATGGTGACGATGCTGTTGTTCTGCTACAAAATCAATTTTTTTTTAATTTCAGTCTGTTGTCTATTTGAATATAAAGGCAATGATGGATTGTGTAGTATGCGATTTCTTGTGAATTTGACCATATCTTACATGATTATGATTCGATTAGGAATATTGAAATTAACTTTTTCATTTTCATTGGTTTTTCAGATTTTTAGTTTTTAAGCTCTATAATTATGTGTATTTTGTATAGGTGTGAAAGGAATGGAAAATTTGCACAATGAAGTAGGGGAGAGCTGTGAAAAATTGGATATTGATCCTAATTCAGAGTTGGGCTCAGATAAAGAGAATTTGATATATACTCCTCAAGTTTCAGATGAGTTGAAGCTAAATAAAGGGCAAGAATATGAAACAGTAGATGACGTTGTAACATTCTATAATACTTATGCTAAAGCAGCTGAATTTAGCGTACGTGCTTGGACTACTAGGAAAGAGCCTGGAAGTGACGAGATAAGGAGAAAATAGTATGTTTGTTTTAAACAAGGCAAATCTTCAAGAATTGTTGAAGTTGGAAAGAAAAGACGTCGGGGAAGCTTAGGTGAGGATTGTACAGCCAAACTCGCAATTTTAAAGTCAAACTCGAATAAATACATTGTTACAATTTTCAACAAGGGGCATAGCCACCCGTTATCGACACCAAGTAAGGTTCACCTTTTAAGGTCCCATCGTAACGTTTCAGCTGCGACAAAGTTTTTAACTAAACAGTTGTCTATGGTCAATGTACCCCAGCATCAACAATTTAGTTTTCTTGGAGTGCAATCTGGAGGTTTAAAAAATATTGGGTGCACGCAAAGAGACTTGTATAATCATGAAAGGGGCATACGTGCTGATACGAAGGGGCACGATAGTGAGATGTTTTATGAGTACTTGAAATTGGAACAAGAAAAAAATCCGTCATTTACTTTTAAAATTGAGGCGGACAAGAAAAAAAAGATAACTCGTTGTTTTTGGTCCGATGCAACTTCAAGGCAGGCATACAAGTTTTTTGGTGATGTTGTAATCTTTGATACTACTTATAACACTAATCGATATGGGTTGATATTTGCACCAATAATAGGAGTTAACAATCATGGTCAAATTATTGTTTTTGGTTGTGGATTTTTTAATCATGAGAGCATTGATGATTTCATATGGCTATTTACTTAATTCTTGGAAAGTATGCCCGTTGAAGCCCCGAAGATGATTGTTACCGATCAAGACCCAGCAATGACTACAGCATTCCCTATTATTCTTCCAAATACATTTCATAGGTATTATAATTCGCATATATTATTAAAGTTTTTTAATTATGTATATATAGAACATCTATTAATAATACTTCCATTTTTTGAATTCTTTTTACAGGTATTGTAGTTGGCATATTTTAATGAAATTTTCAGAGAAAATTGATGCGGTCAATTATAGTGATTACATTAATGAGTTCTCGAATTGCATTTGAAAATCAGAAACTCCGGAAGAATTTGACTTGCAATGGAAAAGTCTTATTACGAAAAGTGGGTTAGGGGGAAACAAGTGGTTGGAGGACATTTATAAAATTCGTTCAAGATGGATTCCTGTTGTTAATCACATTTTCTTAGCTGATATGTCGAGTAGCCAACGAGCGTAATTTGATTCTGCAAGATTGAAATTCGTTTGAAATAAGCAATTTAAACCTTGTCTCCAAGTATGACTCATTTGGTAATAAAAACCAAAAAGAAACAACGCTAATAGTAATAAGAACAATTTGCTTTCCAGACTATTAGAATGTTCTATAAGAAACCAAAAAGAAAACTACTTATGTAATTATACCAATTTAGCATTAAAAGTTTGAATAAATAACTTTATACTTTTAATTTTCACACATGAAAATCTACACTAGTAACAAATTCTAAACCAAAGGGTTGCATGGAATCCAATTAAAAGGCCCAGCAACAAAATGAGAGATCATGGTAAATTGAATCCTTAGTAACCCTTTATACAAACACTTAAAACATGTGCCATTTCTGAATCTCGGTCTCATCTTAGCAGCTAAATGACCAATTACACCACAAGCAATAACAAATAAACATAGATAGAAAATTCCCTTATGACAAACTGAGATTGGAAATATTAGAATGAATAACTGGAAATTCTATTCTGCTATTTCTAAGTAGCATTATTGGTTGTTTGGAAATCCAACAAATTAAAACTAATACTATTTAAAAAGGACAAAAAGGGCAGAACAATAACAGCAGCAACAATGTTCTTGGTTAATTAAAAAGCCAACGAGCAAGCAACAATTTTAAAATTAAAAAAAAATTGATTTTATAGCAGAACAACAGCAGCAGCAACATCATTCCTTTATGCTCTTCATTGGTAATTATATGTGATGATTGTTAACTTTGTAATTAGTTAGCTTATTTTTTTTCCAATCTGAATTTCAGTCCAATATTGAAAAGATTTGTTCTACCCTTTTTAAGCAGCATTCTTGGTTCATACTGAGACCAACGAACAAGTAGCAGTTAATATTTAAAAAAAATAAAATGATTTTGCAGCAGCATCATCCTTATAATGTAAATTCTCAAACCATTTCAACCAACAAGCAGGACCAATTTCATTCATCAACAACAGCAATTCTGAATCATATTTCAAACTCACAAATTGCATGCCCTAAGTTCGTAAAACCAAGAAGACCCACTTACAATTCGAAGACCCGAGCTTCGTTCGTCGGAGTGGAGGGAGGAGAGCTCGCGGAAATGAGGGATGAGATCGAGCTTCGTTCGTCGGAGTGGAGGGAGGAGAGCTCGCGGAATGGAGGGATTGAGAGCGAGCTTTGTGTTCGTGAGCTTCGCGGAATGGGGGGAGAGAGAGCTTGAGTACCTCGTCGGAGTGGAGAGAGAATCTGTTGCCTGCAATTTGAAGGTCGGAGGTGTGTGGAGGTGGGGGGGGGGGCTGCGTGCTGTCGTTGGTCTCAGTATGAGGGATAGAGGGAGTTTTAAGTGAAAGGGGATTTTGACTAAGAAAAAAATTTGTACCGTTATATTTAACTTTTCCTATATGTAGAAGGTATTAGTGTGTACCAGATATGACCTGTATATATATATATAATTTATAATATAAATTAAGAAAATACTATTTACTGATTTGACCTTATTTATAATAATTTAAATGTTATAATTGTTTAGAAAAATTTAATAATTCATTTTTTTTATAGATTATTATTTTAATAATGTCAGATGGTACGAACAATACCTAATTTATACATAAAATGAAAAATTGTGATACGACAAATGAGATGCTACTCGCTAATATAATAGAAAAACAGATGAATCGAGTCACGGAAAATTTTGTTTTCCTTTATGTAATAGTTTTATCATAAATAAAAATAAAAATAAAAATAAAAATATCATCATATTCAAAATGTACGTCCCTTCGCAAAACCTCAGCTATTGCTCATTTCCACCGTAGGGTGAAGATGATGGCTGTCCCATTTGCTGCTCAATCAACTCTCTTCTCAAAACCCTCGTTTTTCCTACATAGAAATGGAACCTTTAGAACTCTAGCCTTCTCCTTCTCAATCTCTTCCTTCTCCACCTCCACTGCTCTTTCCGCAGATAAGATTCGCTCTAAGAAGTGGAGACAGCCAGTGCTTTCAGCTCTTGAGCTGGGCGGAGTTCAAATTGCTAAAGACGGTAATCAATCAATCACCCTTACTTTGATGTGATAATGTGATCTCTATTCGTTGTTTTTTCCATTTTGTTTGGTGAAAATGGAATTGATTGACTGGAATTTTAGATTTGTTGTTAGGGTATGGCAATTCACACTCTACAATGATAATTAGTGACAATTTGTGAAATTAACATTTTTAGTGCTCGTTTGGGTTGCTCATGGAATATTAAATTTGTAATTTTACACTAGGAACCTTTTATATTTCATGTCAGGAGGTTGAATTATAAGTTGATGAGATTCAAATTTTATATGTGAAATTACCATTTTGGATTCCCAGAACGAGCAAAAACTAGAACCAAATGAGCACTTAATGTTTTAAGTACACTGTTTTGGCGTTCTAGAGTATTCAGTTCTCAAGCTTGGTGGATTTCAAATTGCTAAGGACGGTAATCAATTAATCAATCAACCTCGCTTGGATGTGATAATGTTATCTTTCTTCATTCCTTTGCAATTTAATCCATGTTAGAACCTTTTTTTTTGGTGAAAATAGTTGGTGAAGATGGAATTGATTTGATTTGGGATTTTGTATTTCTTGTTAGGGTTGACACTCGGTCAAATTCACAATTTTACGGTTTCAGTGACACTGTTATGGAGTGCTAGAGTATTTAGTTGGAGTGGAATATCCGCACTCCTTTTGTAATTGGATTGTTGGAATATTTTCACCATTATTTTTGGGGTTAAGTGATTGGTGATTTGGTTAAACTGTGATGTGATAATGTGATCTTTCTTCATTGTTTTGCATTCTAATGCAAGTGTTAGGACTGTATTTTGCATTTTGTTTGGCAGCATAGTGAAAATGTAATTGTTTGACTGGGATTCTTGACTTGATGCAAGTGTATGACAATTGACAATCCATACTGCTAATCTAGCACTTTTTTTTTGAACATGTTAATCTAGCACTTCATAGTGATGATTAGTGACATAGTTGAAAATGTTAAGGTTTTAGTTACACTGTTTTGGTGTGCTAGAGTATTTAGTTTTCGAGCTCGGTGGAGTTCAAATTGCTGAAGACGGTAATGAATCTATCTCACTTTGATGTGATAATTCTTCTTTGTTGTTTTGATGTGTTAGAACAGTATATTGGATTTTGGTTGGCGGTGTAGTCGGTGAAAATGAAATTGATTTTGACTGGGACTTCCGATTTGTTGTTAGAGTATGGCAATTGACATTCCATAGTATGCATCTCAACAAACTAAGCTGTTATAAGAATTATTTCCATAACTTGGAATACTGTCACCAATCACCATTGTTTGTTTGGGATATGTAATTGGTTCAACTGGAATGTTCTTAGAAGTATTTGTAATTTTTTTTTTCATATTTAGTATATTTGGAGTTCGCTCGACAGTTCCTTATATTAGATTGATATATTTGTTTGTGGATTTTCTCATAATTAGCAACTTTCTGATATTTGTAATTGTTATTTTGTTCACTTTGGGTGTTCTGGTAGGAACTTTTAACTGCTATATTAGATTATTTTCTGTTGGTTTACTAATTTTGGTAATTGGGTTTGTAGATGTGGTGAGGGATGACCCAACAAACAATGTCCCAGATTCAATATTTTCGAAACTTGGAATGCAACTTCATAGAAGGGATCAGCATCCTCTCGGGATTTTGAAGAATGCAATATTTGACTATTTTGACACCAATTATTCTAACAAATTTGACAAGTTTGATAATCTCTGTCCAATTGTTTCTACAAAAGCGGTACCCCCTTGGCTTTCTAGCATTGCCTTTTCCCCTCATTAAGCTGTCCTCATGTGGCCCTGCACATATGCGCTAATACTCTTAATTATTTCTTTATTGAACTTCAGCACTTCTAGAATATTTATGAGAAAGTTCCAACTTCCAACTTCCAACATACCATATCACAAGCTTATTTAATACTCCCTCTACTCTAATTAAGAGTTCCTCATTGACTTTAGCAGTTTTGAAGCAAAACACTAATTTCAATGTAATCAGTGGTGAACAATAAAACTTATTCACCCGACATTTGGTACGTTGATTATGTCCAAAAGGAAATGCGAGTCTTGATTTGAGACGTCCCGAAAAGGAAAGCGTGGTTCTTAATTTGAGATAGAGGGAATATCTTAATGGCGCACACAAGACTAGGGGGTCCTTGATATCTATGCTAATTTCTTACCAGCAGTCGCATCAAAATAATTTTGTCAGCTATTGCTTTGTCTACAACAAAGGAAGCTTTTTGAGTGGACGTATGATTGCTTTGGTTCTAGCCACCACTGCTTTGGTTCTGGCCACCACCCTCTAATGTTATTATTAAACGGTGTTTCCTTTTGTTTTATAAATAAAAATTCACTTGAAAAGCCGCCATTCCGGGGCGAAGGGTTGCGGGTGTGAGGGGAACCATTATATATATAAAGAAGAAGAGCCCCAAAAAAGAAGAGAGAATAACAAAGAAACTTCTAAGTATGAGAAGGCAGATCTAGGTCCTACAAAAATCCATAAAAGACTGGACGAGGGAATAGATCCTGGTATATCCTCTCTAACCACAGAAAAAACATACTAAGTGTAGAAAATAAAAACTTTGGGGCGAAAAGCTCTACATCCTCAGCATGCCTCCTTTTATGCTTCCTTCACAGTGTACATAAAATGCATAATGGAGTTGCATCCCAAAGATTTCTAACTCTTCTATCCACTGTACAGCCCCTCCAACAATGAGAAACATCTCAATTTCCCGTTAGTGAATGACTTGGAGTGAATTCATCAAAAAGTTTTGTCTAAACATATCTTTGTCCTTGGTATCCTTGACTGGTTTGGTGCTTACTTTTATAAAGCAACGAGTCTGTTGACTTCGGCATTACCTACACCATCCTCGGTATCCTTGATTAGTTTGGTCATAGTTGTTAAATCGTACAATACGCAATACAATTCACAATTCATCCAGCCAACGATACGGAATCGTATAGAGAATCGAAATTGATAGAAAATTGCAAAGTATCGTACGATTCGCTACACGCGATTCAGACAAAAATTTAGTTTGACTCTTGATTTTTTTTAATTTCTTTTGAAACAGCTTGTTTTATTTCAATATAACTTCTACCTTACTTTTTAATTTCATATACAGTGAAAATTGGAAAACCCTAGCACAATTTGATGATCTTCTGCATGTTTTATGCAACAATTATGCACTTTGATTAGTAAATGTTTGGTTTATGAATAACTAATATAGATATAGGAATATTGGAATAAGAATAAGATAATCGGAAGCTATTACAATATATTTTACACTTGTTCTTCTACTAATTAAAATCTATTTTGGTTCGTCTTCTATTTTCTCTGTTTATAATAAGAATAAGTAAATAATAATCTTACAATAAGGAGTTCACGGTAGGAGTACTTGGAGCCTACAATCTTTTTTCCATAAGACAATGTATTGTCTTATATGTTTGGTTTTACATTATAATAGCCGTTAGCCCGTTACTACTTATGAAAATTTGTCTTTTATGTGTTTATTTACTATCTTGTTTTACTTTTGCAACAAATCTTATGATTCAATTCCCAATACAATTCACGATTTGACAACTATGAGTTTGGCGCTTATTTTTATGATCCCAAACTCCTTCACGTAATTTCCATGTGACTAGGAGTGAATTTGAGGATATTCGTACTGCTCAAACCATTCACTCCTAATCTTGCATTTCTTTGTAAATTTGTAACTTTACAAATTCGAAGCAATTTACCGTGGAGATAGAGAATTGAAAGCAGAAACAACTGAATTCAGTCTGCTATATTCTACCTGAATCATTCGGATTTGAGTTTCTAATCTAATTGTGTTAATGCATGTTAGAAATGAATTTAGAGGATAGAGACAACGGTGTAGACATTTTTCCTTTAGATATAAGGTTTTTAGAGCCATTGACCTAGGTGTCACTATCAAGAACCACAGGGCATCAAATATCAAACTCTATTAACTATCAATCATTCAATTTCTTAAGCACATTACTAGTATGTGAGTGGGATCCAACATTGACTCATGGAGGAGTGCCAAGATTGAAAATGAGACAATATGGATATAAGTATATAGCAGCCTTTGAAGGGGGAGATCTGGAATTCCCATGGGTCATGCTTGGCACATAGTTTAATAAAGTTAAGGGTCAAGAAGTTAAGTTACTGCTGGAATAAATTATTTTAAACGACAATTCAAGTAAATTCCACCGAAAGGAGATGATGCAACGTTGCTTTTGTGGTGATTCTCAAGTAAATTTTTGGTGGAATTCCAAGATGATCATTCTTTTCCTCTTCCTTGTCCTCATCTAATCTGTTGAATTACTACTTTACGGCAACTTGCGAACAAACTCACATAAACCTATAATCTACCTTATTCCTTTGAGTTCTAAATTGTAGTTTCGAGGATTCTAAATTCCTAAAGATTACTTTCTGACATAGGCTTTTGTTTTGTGCTGTGTACCTCAGCTTTGAGTTCTCACTGTACAAATCTGCGGTGGCTTCATCTTTAGTTTGCTTTTGCTACATAAATTTATCTATTTTTGATATTTTAATATTATTTTGTCTAGCATAGTCTGTGGATTATTGTTTTCTCTGGGCGCTTCTAATTAGATTTAAAGTTAACTTATAATTTGTACTAGCTTATCCTGCACATGCGACGTGTGTGCGGCTCTTATACATCCATTTTGAAGATAATAATTAACAAAAGTGATCAGTGGTCTAGTGGTTGGATATGTGTTTAACTTTCTAGGTAATGAGGGTTCAAAGATTGCAGGGGTAAAATGGAAATCAGAAGTATGATGGAGCCGCAAAAGCTGTTGAAATCCGTCCTGGATTTATATTATATTATAGTATAAAGATTAAATTGTATTTCCTTTGTTTTTGCATGTTAAATCTTCTATTAAATTGTATATCCTTTGTTTTTGCATATTCTATTAAATTGTATATCCTTTGTTTTTGCATATTCAGTCTTCTGGGAATCTCTTCTTCCTCTCTCTCTCTCTCTCTCTCTCCCTTTTTCCATTTGTTACGTGCATTCTGTGCATTATTTTTATGGTCAATCCTTTTTCTTACAGAACTTTGATGATGTGTTGGTACCTGCCGATCATGTAAGTAGAAGCTATAACGACACATACTACATTGACTCACAAACTGTCTTGAGGTGCCACACTAGTGCACATCAGGCTGAGCTATTGAGGAAGGGACACACTCATTTCCTTGTTACTGGAGATGTTTACCGTAGAGATTCAATTGATTCAACTCATTATCCTGTATTTCATCAGGTTTGAAATCTTTCACTTAGCAATTCCGACTCCTCTAGAGTGATTCTAGAGTAGAGTAGTAAATCTAGACCATTCATTTAAAATTGGATGGCTTAGATTTTGGCAGGCGAGGCCTCATTTATACAAAAAACTACTTGTCTAAATCTGAACACTCTAGTAACCCAAGGGGTTGCCACAGCCGTAAGGGCGAACTTGGGATTGTGTGGGTAGGCGCACGGTCTTAGGTTCGATTCCCCACTGCGTGAAACCTTTCTTGGGCCACTGGCGGTGTCTCTTGGTCGAGCAACTAGGGCCTCATGGGATTATTGGGGGTGGGGCCCCGATACCCATGGTTATCAAAAAAATAAATAAAAAATAAATCTGAACACTCTAGTTTTAAACTAACGGTCCATATTTCTTCAACTCTTCTTAAAGTGATTTTCTAGAGGAGCCAGATACAGTTTCTTTATGCAATTGCTTATTGGAGGATTTTGAATTTCAACCCTGCAGATGGAAGGGGTTCGAGTTTTTAGTCCTGATGATTGGGAGGCATCAGGGAAGGATGGCACACAATATGCTGCGGAAGATTTAAAGAAATGTCTCGAGGGTTTGGCTCGTCACTTATTTGGTAAAAGCTTCACTCCAGCATTTGAAACATGAGAAATATAGTACTATATATTAAGTGAGAGGACCACTTTTGGTACGTACATGGAATTAAGAAATTTCCCTTCCTTAATTTAGGAAAAAATGAACCAGGGACCTCTACTCTAAACAACGTACGACTTAACCACTTGATCAAATATGATCACATGGCCTCAACATTTTAAAAACATATTAACAATAAAATATTACCATGTACAATATTGCACACGCATCGAGTGTGTCACATGTTCTATTATTATATCAGGTTCTGTAAGGAGTGTTATTGCCAAAACAGAAATGGCTTCTACCAAAAGCAATAGAATATTCTTAGAGCATGATGAACAGCAACTCAATGCGTCATTTGATTCGACAGAAGCTGTTTCTGGTTTGGTGGAATACCATTTCCTTTCCAGTGTCATTCATACTATTCAACGATCCAGACTAATTAATGTTATAAATATCTAAATAAGTTGAGAAAGATAGAAGAATTTTGGTTAGAAAATCTGATCAATTTCTATTCGAAAAAAATCAAAGAGATACATTTTCATGATACTATTTTACTTGAACTCCTTTGGCCTAAGATTTGTTGAAACTTTCAGGTGCCGTGGAAATGCGCTGGATTGACACTTATTTTCCATTTACCAATCCATCATTTGAACTTGAGATATATTTTCAGGTTTGTTTTCTGTGAACTGTCTCATCACTTTGGGGTGGTGTAGGGGAACCCTTTTTTGTTTGTAATCTAGTGATGTCTACTGCAAAGGCGAGTTCCTAGGAAAGTTTCATATGCTGACCCTAAAATTATTCTGGTGCCTTACAAGTCATCCTCGAACATTAAGTTATTTTTTTAGACCCATGAAATCTAGGAAGTCAATGGTCTGAATTCAAACTTCCAACTTGTTGCAATGAAGGCCTAAGGTCTTTGTAGCAAGGTATATAATATCCGCGGGAGCGGGGAGTGTTTTTTACATCTGAATTGAGGTCATTCAGAGGCAATATAGGGTCATTGGGGGTCTTTTACTTCTCAATATCACATGAAAGTTAATCCAACATTCAATAAAAAATGCAAAGCTCCCAGTGAAATATTGAATCTAAGTGACCTTCTATTCTTAAGCTTACCCTTGTACATTTTATTAAATGACAGTTATGCTAGGTCCACTGACGGTATTTGGGTGACTTCGTTTATGTTTTTAGTAGTCTTTTATACTCCTTCCGTCTCAAATTAATAGTTCAAATTGATAGTCTAGTTTCCTCTAGTCTTTTGGACATAATCAATGTACCATTTCTTGCCATTGCAAATGAGAACTATTACCCTTGATTAGGAAAGGGAAGTTAAGTGGGAATATTAATTTGAAAGGAGGGAGTTATAGTTTTTATGTGCATTAAACTTTAGCACGTAAGGTTGGTAGACCCAATATTTTATTTGCAAAGAAAAATAACATTTTAAAGAAAAATAGTAATATGGTACAATAGTCCAACTGACATGGAACATTCATAAAATCTAGGGGTGTAAACAGGTGTTTGAATATCCAAATGCCTTCCATATTCGAGTCCAAATTATGTGGATATTTATCTGAATGGATATTCGAAAGAGAGGATTTGGATAGCTTTTTTAAAAATCCGATAAAACGGATATGGATCACGAGAATCCGACATGGATAATCCGTATCCGCAATAATACATATATATTTTCACTCACACCCACCCACCCATCCACCCACCCACACAAACACACACACATATATACATATATATATATATATATATATATATTCTGAGGTTTCTTTAAGCGACCTAACACCCAGGGTGCATTTAATTCAGTTGGCAAAGTGGTTGGCCTCATGCCCATCCTCCACGGTTTGAACCTTGGGAACCCCTAGTTCCTTTCCCCCTCTCCCAAGTTCAAACATTCGGTGTACTGCTTGTATATATAGGGAAAAAAAAAACTAGGTCATTTTTATGGTAAATTGTTCTTTCAATTGAAATAATATGGAGTCAAATATTTTTCTTTAGATTGTGCTAATTCTTGGACTAAGCTAAAATAGGACAACTTGTATACTAAAAAGCCAAATGGTTGCGGACTCCAAATCCAAGTAATCTGATAGGATATGGATAAGAACAGTTGAACTTACTGTACGAAGGGATATGGATAAGGATTTGGATAGTTCATTTAGAAAAGGTTACGGATAATTGATAGTATGATGTCTGCTCCTTTTACACCCCATTAAAATCATATAAATCAAAGTGTTAAAAACACATCATCCATTTGGAGGCTATTCATTGAGGAAACAAAAGATAAAAATGTTAAAATCAGCGTTTAGAAATTTGCCTTCAAACTTTCAGAAGTTTGGGAAAAAACAAAAGCAACCTAAATATTGCGTTTGATGCTATTCTGACAGGAGAAGTGGCTGGAAGTTCTGGGTTGCGGGGTGACAGAACAGGAGATACTAAAAAGAAGTGGCAAAACAGATAATGTTGCTTGGGCTTTTGGACTTGGCTTGGAGCGTTTAGCTATGGTCCTCTTTGACATACCCGATATTCGACTCTTCTGGACTACTGATGAACGCTTCACTTCTCAAGTAATTATTCATTTCTAAAACCATCATCTAGTCCTTGGGGGCATTATACTTGTGTAATCTCTACATGAACCCAGTTTAAAGATTCCCCCCTCTCCTTTTTCTCCCTTTGATGCAGTTTTCTAAAGGCCAACTTGGGGTAAAGTTCAAGCCTTTCTCTAAGGTACAAGTGGTCTATTTCATTTGTCACTGTACTACGACTTGATATTTAATCATATTCCCAAATTGTTATATTTTCCGAGTCTTGAACTTTGCTTAAGCTATTATAAATTTCCCGTGTAAGTGTTAACCCCATTTAGAGGTGAAGATCTGTTACTATGATGAGATGGAATATCTCATTAATACATTGTTGTGTTTTTGGCTTTTAAAACCTTAGTTACTTGCACTTATTATATGTTGGTGTCGAACTTGTTTCCATTGAGGACAACTTATTGTCTTTTGCAGTATCCTCCTTGTTTCAAAGACATGAGTTTCTGGATCAGTGATTCATTCACCGAAAACAACCTTTGTGAAATTGTCAGAGGAGTTGCTGCAGATCTTGTCGAAGAGGTAATCAGTAGATGTTTTTACTTTTAATTCTACGAATGTGTTATATCATATCCTTGGTTTATATATTTATTTTGAAAAAATGAGGAACATCATTAGATGTTATTTCTATCATATTTTGGCACCTCATCCCTGAGCTTTAAATTATTTACTCATTTCACTGTTAGAGTCATCTCAATGTTTCTCTGCTTTGTTATATTAATTACACCAAATGTAGAAACAGAGTCCGTTATTGTATGTTTGGTACTCAGTTTGGAAGTTGGAAGTGAATCTTCGTATTCATCTATAAAGCATTTGAAATGAGTCATTTTTTTTAAGCTGTTCTACTCTCGTCAAGTGATGTTTGAATGTACTATCATCTTTAGCAAAAAAATTGAAGTCAAGCGTACTATGAGAAAACAAAATTGAATGATTTTATTTTCATCAACAGCCAAACTACTCCTAAATAAGAATTGTGCTGGTACAGTCTCAAATTTGATAATAAACAACCTGAACCAGGTTTTTTTTAACAAAAATTATGAAGTTAACACATTTGAGTATAGATAATGTATATTTTTGTACGATTTTCATCCACTAATATATAAAGCTGGAACCCATCTTGAAACCGTGTCATATTTGTCATTTCCCGATATTGCCCCAATGAACTTTTATTTCAAAAAATAAAATCTATATTGTAGTGTAAATAATGGGAAGATTTCAATCCTTACTGCTGGCAAGGGCAATATAGCTCTCAACCACTGCGCCACTTTAGTCTTTTGAGTTTCTTTAAATTACTTATATTGCATGTGCACAAAATCTCTGTGTATGAACTCCTTTCACGTTGCGGCCATATTGATTCTCATCAATTCTCTAAATTGTTTGTAGAGGTTAAAAAATTTGAACTTGCAAGATCGTTGAAATTTTGTGAAGATGATGACACTGAGTACGCACAGAGGGTGAAAATGGGCTATTTCCAACATATATATTGAATATTAGTTTTATGTTTTTTTCAGGTGCAATTGATCGACAACTTCACCAACAAGAAAGGAATGACGAGCCATTGTTATAGGATAGCTTATCGGTCCATGGAGCGTTCTCTTACAGACGATGAAATAAACGAGTTACAGGTATTTTAATAAGAAAATCTATATGCACCAGTACTTTGTGTTATATTCACGTGTCTACGTGTATGCATACATTAATATGTGTGTGTATATATATATATTAAGTTCTAACTTTTGAATTTGGTTATGATTGTGGGTACAGTGGAATGTGCGAGAGCAGGTGCAGAACAAGTTGAATGTTGTTCTAAGATGAGATTCTTTCTGTGCCTTCGCAGCAAATTTTCCGACTTTCATCTTGTAAATTTCTTGCCTCCCCATTAACTGGTACTTGTTTTTCTTGTAAATTCATAATGATTTTGAATAAATGCCAAGTTATGGACGTGGGTAATTCATTCATGTTTTTTTAAACCCACCTATACTGTGGAAAGAATTGTAAAATTAAGTGGCCCCTTAAGGATCAGAAATTTAGACACATGACTACTTATTTGTTCAACAACAACAACAACAAGCCTTTATCCCACTAGGTGGGGTCGGCTACATGGATCAAACGACGCCATAGTGGTCTGTCGTGAATCATATCTATAGTGAAACCATTCGCCTCTAAATCCTTCTTAATAGTTTCACCTATAGTTTTTCTAGGTCTTCCTCTGCCTCTAACAACTAGGCTTCCCTCCATATGATCAACTTTCCTTACTACGGCATCTACAGGTCTCCTCCATACATGCCCAAACCATCTAAGTCGAGATTCAACCATCTTTTCTGTAATAGGTGCCACCCCAACTCCCTCTCTGATGGTAACATTCCTGATCTTATCTTTCCTAGTCTTGCCACTCATCCATCTCAACATTCTCATCTCAGCTACACTTAGTTTATTCTCGTGTTGGCTTTTGACCGCCCAACACTCAGTCCCATACAACATCGCTGGTCTAACTGCGGTACGATAGAATTTTCCTTTTAACTTGAGTGGTACCTTTTTATCACATAACACACCCGAAGCTTTCCTCCATTTCAACCATCCTGCTTGAATCCGGTGGTTTACATCTCCCTCTATCTCCCCATCTTCTTGTATAATGGATCCAAGATACTTAAATCGCGTGACTTGTGGTATGACATTGTCACCAACTTTTACCTCTAAGTTAGTAGTGCTCCGCCTTTTACTGAACTTGCACTCCATATATTCTGTCTTACTTCTACTTAAACGAAAGCCATGCGCTTCTAAATTTTGTCTCCAAGTTTCCACCTTCCCATTTAGCTCTTCTCTGGACTCACCCACTAGGACAATATCATCTGCAAACAGCATACATCGCGGTGCTGGCTCTTGAATGTGTTCCGTGAGGACATCTAAGACCAAGGTAAACAGATAAGGGCTCAAAGCTGACCCTTGGTGTAGTCCTATAGTTATAGGAAAATCTTCTGTGGACCCACTATGTGTTCTCACCCTAGTCATAGCTCCTTCATACATGTCCTTGATAACACGAATATAGGCAATCCTAACCCCTTTCTTCTCTAGGGCTTTCCACAAAATCTCTCTGGGTACCCTATCGTACGCCTTCTCCAAGTCAATGAAAATCATGTGTAGGTCCTTTTGATCCCTCCGATATTGCTCCATCAAACGCCGCAACAAGTAAATTGCTTCCATGGTCGACCTTCCGGGCATAAAACCAAATTGATTATCTAAAATGCTGGTTTCTTTTCTTAGTCTCCGCTCAATCACCCTTTCCCATAACTTCATAGTATGACTCATGAGTTTAATCCCCCTGTAATTGGCGCAATTTTGTATATCCCCCTTATTCTTATAAATCGGGATTAGGGTGCTTCTCCTCCATTCTTCCGGCATCTTCTTTGACCTCAATATCTCGTTGAAAAATCTTGTGAGCCAACCAATGCCTTTATCACCTAGACCCTTCCAAACCTCAATAGGTATACTATCTGGCCCAACTGCTTTACCACTATCCATTCGTTTCAATGCTTCTTTCACTTCCTTTTTTTGAATTCTGCGATAAAAGGTGAAATTTTGGTCATCCTCTCGCATGTTCAGCTCATCACCACATGCTAAAATCTCATAACCTTCATTAAATAATTTGTGAAAATAGTTCTTCCATCTCTCTTGTATGTCTTGTTCTTTAACCAGGACATTACCTTCTTCGTCCTTAACGCATCTCACTTGATCCAAGTCTTTTGTCTTCCTTTCTCGACCCTTAGCAAGTCGGTAAATAGCTTTTTCCCCAGCTTTGGTGCCTAAAGATTGGTATAATCCATCAAAAGCTTTAGTCCTCGACTCACTCACCGCCTTCTTAGTCTCTTTCTTTGCTTCTTTGTAAGATTCCCAGTTTTCCGCATTCTTACATAGAGACCAAGCTTTAAAGCATTTCCTTTTTACCTTAACTTTAACTTGTACACTATCATCCCACCACCAAGATTCTTTATCCCTAGGTCCACATCCTCTTGATTCACCCAGCGTCTCTTTAGCTATCTTCCTAATCCCCTCGGCCGCCTTGTCCCACATATCATTTGCGCTTCCGTTTGCCTCCCAAAACCCTCCCTCCAGCACCTTGTGTTGAAAGATCATTTGTTTTTCACCCTTCAAATGCCACCATCTAATCCTTGAAACCTTACATTGGCCCATTCTCTTCACTTTTCCCTTAACTCGTATATCCATCACAAGGACTCTATGTTGGGTAGTCAAGCTCTCTCCAGGTATGACTTTACAATCCATACAACTCTTTCGATCTCCTTTCCTAAAGAGGAAGAAATCGATTTGAGAGCATGATGCCCCACTCTTGTATGTGATGAGGTGCTCCTCCCGCTTCTTAAAACATGTATTGGAAACCATAAGATCGTAAGCAGACGAGAAATCAAGGATAGATTTTCCCTCGGTATTTACCACCCCAATGCCATAACCTCCATGCACCCCCCTATAGTTTTCAGAAGAGCTCCCTACGTGCCCATTCAGATCCCCTCCTAGGAAAATCTTTTCTCTAAGTGGTATATCCTGGATCAAGCCTTCTAAGTCCTCCCAAAATTTTATCTTAAGGTGTTCTTCACATCCAACCTGAGGTGCATAAGCACTGATCACATTAAAAGTGTCCTGCTCCACTACAAATTTTAGGGCTAGGATCCTATCTCCTACCCTCTTTACATCTACAATGTCCTTCTTCCACCATTTGTCGACAATTATACCCACTCCATTTCTCGATTTAACCTTGCCAGTGTACCAAAGCTTAAAACCCGAAGTGTCTAATTCCTTCGCCTTAGCTCCAACCCACTTAGTTTCTTGAAGGCACATGAAATTGATCCTCCTCCTGATCATAGTGTCAACTATTTCCATAGATTTTCCTGTGAGTGTGCCTATATTCCAAGTCCCAAAACGAATCCTCCTCTCATGAACTAGCTTCTTTACCCGCACCCGTTCACATAGATGCGGGAACCCTTGCTTATTTTTCACTACATCCAGGCGGCGATGTAGCGGCCCTTGCTCATTTGTCACTGGACTCGGACGATCCAGCGCGTTGCTTCTGGGCAACGACCTAGCATTAACACTATTATCTCGTTTGTCCATGTCATAAAGATTCGACTAAGTTTAACGTTGGCTGCCGACTGCCTAACACAACCCTCCTCCTTTATCCGGGCTTGGGACCGGCAGCATTGAAGTAACACTGGCGGAGTTATGACTACTTATTTGTTATATCATTTTTTTGAATAATTATTACATGCACGGGACTTTATGATAATCGAGGATTTGTATAATTTTGATGTACATTTCAATCCTCACTAGAAATACCTAATTTTCTTTTGGTTTGGTTTCCTCTACATCTGTTGTATTCGTTTAAATAGCATCTTCAATCGTGGCAAGTAATATGACGTTAAATGATAAATCTAGTATTCATGTGCTTCTGTATGTGTGGGAGAAACTGGGGTGGTGAATGGTGATTGAGGAGTGAGCTCAAGGTGGATGATGGTCCATGAGAAGTTCGCACTCATTTTGTGTACACAGTGATAGGTGGTGGCGAAAAACAACTTTTGTGGTGAGGAAAGCTGGGAGAGAGAGGGAGCCTAAGCGTACTGGAGCATACGCGGATAAGGGATTTTGTGTGGGAGATTATTGTCTCAGTACGGTGGCTTGTTGGTACCTACGGAAATATTATTCACATGTTCATGCTAATATTTTTTCTTTTTGTCAAGTTTTCATCTAATATTTTCGATCAAGACTGTCCATATTATATGATTATGGTTACTTTCACTCCAATCTTCTGGCACTTTAAACAAAATATACTTAAAAGGTGGTACTGACAATTATATTAGAATACTATAGTACTTGTTCAGAGCGCTAATGGCCACACTTTTTTGCAACCTCAAAAGATGAAACATTATGCTTTCAAGATGGTAGGTGCTGTAACGTTAAATACGGGTTCAATGCTCCCTAACAGGTTGGATGGCAAAATGCCTTAACTCAGTGCGTTTTTAACCTGTGGTGATCCGAATGGGTTGGGTTTTGGGTCCCCTTTTTTCCAACTAGGTCGGATTTGGGTTTAGGTAAAGAAACCTGTTTGACCTAACTCACTCTGATTATATATATATATATATATATATACTTTTAATATCTTTATAATACTCTATAATTATACCCGGGCGGGGCGGGTTAATACAGGACAGGTTTGAGTTTTCCAATATAAAACCCGTCCCGGTTTGTAGCGAGGTAATGTTAAAGCGGGTTGAGTTCAAGTTTAGCCAAACTCAGCTCAAATCATACTTATTGCCATCCATAGTAGTGACAGATTAGTTTGTTCTAGAATAACACCTTGCTTAGCATATGTTGTAAAAAAATAAAAAAACAAAAAAATATAACAGTGGTTATCATTGAAAAGAAAAGGCAAAAAAAAGTGACTTTTTGTATGAAAATTAGGGAGTCCAAATCGAAACCAAATTATGGTTTTTAAATCTTCTAAATGCAAACCTCAATCAAATTTTGCGGTTTGGTTTCAATTCGGTTTCCATATATTTTAATTTTTAAAATAAATAAATTATAAGGCAATATTTATTTTGAACAAAAAAAATAATAATTATATGCTTGTTCCTACTTATTTTGGTCAAAAAAATATTAACTCTAACATATTATATATTTTCAATATTTATGATAATTCAAAGAATTGTATTCTTATTAAAATTTGTAAATTTTAGGAATGTAATTTTTTAATGATGAAGTAATGTTACCTTCTAGTCATATATGCGATAATTTAATTTGGTTTGATTTTGCATTGGCACACCCTAAATCTAAACCTTAATTATTCGATTTTAGTTTGGTTTTTTTTTTGTTTTTTATTGCAATTTTTAACTGATTAATACAATTGGTATATTTGATTACCCTAAGGCCTCGTTTGGTTCACGAAAAGGAAATTAATTTCCCTATCTTTCCTATGGAGGTGGGAAAGTAAATTTCCTGTCAAATTTCCTTTATTGTGTTTGGTAAACCATGGAAAGTATTTAGGTAAAAGTATTATTGTCTAAAATTTGTGTAATAAATGCTTGGAAATCACATGAGAAAATCAATTCCATGTGTTTTGGGAAGAATGGTTTTACCCCTTACTTTCTCCTTTCTCGAGAAAGTGTTTTCAGAATTTGTGCTTACTAAATAAAGGAAAGAAATAACTTTCCTTTTCTGAGTACTAAAATCCGTGAACCAAACGAGACCTAGAAGTAAGAAGAAAGTCGCACTTGTTAGTAATTGTAAGGTAAACTGTCTGGACAAGGCAAAACCTTCCTTTGTCATTTCAAAAGAAATGTCTAATTTTTTTTTTATTTTTTTTGGTTAACAAAAGAAATGTCTATAAGAAAAAGGTAAGATTGCCGACACCTATGACCTGAATGATAGCAGTAGAGTTTCACAGGGCTAGAGAGAAGCTGGCATTGGTCAAAAAGAATTATTGACAAACAATGATAGGACTAGTATGTTAACAAACTGTGGTATTATTGTGTGGTGGAGCGGTAAGGGCTACTCCTCCTTTAATCAAGTGTCAGGGGTTTGATCCTTGTCTTGGGCATGGAGCAGCCTTAAATTTCTGGGCCAGCTGTTCCACCATTTGAGGTGCCTACAATCAGCGAAGGGATTAGTCTCGGGAAACCAAAAAAAAAGGTATTATTGTGATGGGACAATTGTAAAAAATCTTATTAAAAAAACATTTTCATACTAAAATTAAAGAATAATTTTTTTTATAAATAAAAAAAATATTTTTTATTTTATTGATAATATGACATATGTCTTTTTTTTATTATAAAATAACATTTCAACCTTTAAAATAAATTAAAAAATATTGATATGCATTAAAATATGGATTGTAATATGAACTTTACAGTCCATATTTCACTGCAATATGAACTTCGCAGATCATATTTTTGGTGCAAAGTTCATATTGCAATCCACATTTTACTGCAATGTGAATTTCGCAATCCATATTTCTAGTGCAAAGTTTATATTGCAGTCCATATTTCACTGACTTTGCAGTCCATATTTCACTGTAATATGAACTTTGCAGTTTATATTTTTTGTGCAAATTTCATAAAGAGGGGGTAATTTAGGTAATATATAACATGTTTTTATTAATTAAATGATATTTAAATTTATTCAAATACATTCATTTAAAATATAAAACAAAATAGGTCTTTTACACTAATTACCAATTAAAAATAGGCACTTCATTCAAAAAAATATTATTCATTGAATTTTTGGTAAAAATCAATGTGTAATAAGACCTTCTACCTAATTTCTAATATTGTGAAAGGAGTTTATAATTTTAAAAATATATGATATGATTTTTTAAAATAATATTATGTTTTGGTAAAAAAATAATTATTTTGATAATTATAATAATTTAAAGTTGTGTTTGACGTACTTGATAAAGTGATTGTATATGATAAAATAAAAATCGGATAAAATATGAAATCTGTCACATAACACTTAATATAATTTAGCGTTTGAAATGGTATCAGATTAGATGATTGGATAGGGTGTTATAATACAATCCAATATTTGAAATGTGTCGGATATATAGGAAAATTATTTTATTAGTTTTTTTAAGATACTCTTGTTGTGTATTTAACACGGTAATTAAATATATTCTTTAATACACCCATAAATTTATTATTTTCACCCCAATTAAGAATACTTGAAACTTATTCCATTTTTTTTCCAGCTACTAAACAAGTCTTTCTTTCCTCTCCATTAACATATCTCTCTAATTATGCATCCCTTTGGCACCGGCCATACTTTGACCGGTCTCCGTCAGAGTAAAAATCTTGCAAACGAAAGGCGTGGCTGGATTATTCTCTGGCATGTCTGCTGCTGAAGCTCTGAACCTCCACATCCGCAACTGTACTCTGATAGACTCTCTATTCCACCCCACCACGGCTAATGAAACATTATCGCCGGATTTTCACCTTTAAACCCAATCCATGGTGTGCTGTAGAATGCATCATTTTATTTACATTAAGCAAATTAATTTGATTCGATTAATTTATAGAGGTTAATATAACGAAAATAAATGCATGAACACACAGACATAATTTTAGAAAGATTACGTTCTAAATCTACCAAAAACAAAAGATTGCAGGATTGTGAAAGTTTTAAATGTGAAAAATTATTTTTAGAAAGATGGTTTCATTGTTTAGCATGTTTGAAAAATTTAAGAACGATACTCAATCCGAGAGAATCAATGTTTGAGAGAAGTACATAGAAGTAGGTGAATGGAGATAATTGAAAGATAAGATAAGGGATTGTTTGGTTAGTAAAATGTAGGTTTATCTATCAAATTTTCAAAATTAACCAAGGTGATCGAAGAGAATGATTTTGCGGACGAGAACAAAATTCCTCCAAATTAATTACGACAATTGCATTAATTCAAGAAAAAAATTAAAAAATTAAAAATTTAAAAAACGTAACAAAGTATATAATACTTAATAATTGCAAATACATAGTGTAAGGTACATATAATTAATATTCTTAAGATTTGTTAAACACTAAAATAATGTTAAATTTACATGTGTAGTTATTACACCACTTATCACTTATCACTTATATATATATATATATATATATTATGTTACTTATGTGCCAGTCAAGTGAACTAATCTGTATAAAAATAGTGGTATAACTAAATGCACCCCAGAAATTTTTATGGACAGTAAATTTAAATTGCCCTGAAATATAATAAATACGTATACGAATCCAAGCATCTCCAAATTCTACCTTCGGTGGAAAAATTAATAAGAGTATACATGTTCATGTAAATATTAATAAATAAATCTAAAAAAATAAGTCCTAAACATAGTAATTAAGTTAAGATTACATTTTTCAGGAACATTATATACATCTTAAATGCACTCGTATACATGATGAGTTAAATTTCTGGAACACTATATTTTTTTGCGTATCTGATCGACTTTTCTTTTTTAAGTTAAGATTTTTTGTTAATTATGATATTCATAATGGTTCTTTCTCCAGTACCTTAAACTTTTAAAAGAAATGATTCTTAATTAACTTAATATCAGATCTTGGTTTTCAGGGAGTTTCAAGATTCAAGTTTTGACAATTTCATCCCCCATCCATTAAGCATGATATTCCTAACATGCATTTTCAATAACAACATATTTCAATGGTATCACGCAGTTTTTCTTGTAATTTATGGAGAATGAATTAAAGGACCTAGGGCTAATGTGATGATTTTCAAGAAAAAACATTATCTTTTTCAGCTTAGTTTTTAATCCCATATAGGGAACTGGATAACACAACCACTTCGGAAGTGGCATTATATAATCTGGTTTCTTTTAAAAACATTATCTTTTTCAGCTTAGGTTTTAATCCCATATAGGGAACTGGATAACACAACCACTTCGGAAGTGGCATTATATAATCTGGTTTCTTTTGAGATAAAAGACTAATAATTTATCATGTACTTTATCTTATCCAGTGTTGCAACAAATATAAGATAGGATTAATATTTAATCACATTCCACCTCCTAATCCAACATGCCAAACATAGCCTACGGAAATAGTTATTTCTTTTTAGTGCTGTATGTTATCAAATTAACTTTGTAAAAATTAATTTTATCCTACAACTATCATATATTATATTGAATAATAAATAGTGTTTTATCTTACAAAATTGAACTGTCGGGTACACTTAAGCCTCGTTTGATTCGGGTATTAGGGTCAGTGGGATTAATAATACCAGGATTAATAGTCCTGGACTATTAATACTGGTATTAATTTAATACCAATACTTTGTTTGATTTATGCAGTATTAATACTGGGATATCTTATGCTGATATTAATACCATGTTTGATTCTGTAACTCGTATACAGGATTATATTTTGGACTAACAAAATAAAATAAAAAATTTAAAAAAAAGGTATTTCTGAAAATATTATAGTAGTAGTGGTATTTCTGAAAATATTATAGTAGTAGTGGTATTTCTGAAAATATTATAGTAGTAATGGCATTTTTGAAAATATATGGTTCATTTTTCTTAATTTTGGATAAACAATACCACCTCCCCCCTAGTATTAAATTATACCACAAAGAGTGGTATTAAGTTAGTACCGGTATTAGTAATCCCACCACATTTGTGCAAATTAAACAAGGTATTATAAAAAAAGTGGTATTAACAATCCCATCACACTTTTTAATATCCGAATCAAACGAGGCCTTATAGTAAATTTATACTTACCCTACTCATATATATATTGTTGCGGATACTCTCCGTTGGTAGTTAGATTTATGCACATATAAAATCACCAACAACAGTTAACTTTTTGTATTTTTATTATAAGAGCATATGCGATTATAAACTTAAATTGTGATGTTAAAATAATAGCATGATAAAATAAATATAATAAAATAATTTAACAGAAATATAAAAAGAGGTAGAGAGAGGGTCAATGCTTATGTGGTGGAAGAAAATGGCTAAACGCAATTATATTGTGCGTATGTTAAAGCTAGCCTCACGCATTACTATAACGCGTGGCGTCATTGCGCGCATCTTTGTAATGCTTCCAGCCCCAAACACATTTTTGTTATTCAGAGGGCATTGAACTTTAAGGAAATATATATATACATAACATACAACTATCCATATAATACATTATTTTACCTTATTCGTTTGTGTTAAGCATATAAAATTAAAAAAAGAGATGGAAGAAATTGTGTATTTTATTGAATAAATGAATAAATATTACATAAATGAAGGGCTCTATATATATGTAGAGCCTTACAAGACAAAGAAAATGAAAGAACTCTAGCTTAACTATGCAATACAATAAAAAAATAAAATAATATTGTGAACGGAAATAATTAGAATAAGAAAATAAAATAAAAAAATTTAACACCCCCCTCAAACTCAAGAAGGTTTAGAAAGCATTATGAGTTTGGACACGAGAAAGTGAAATCGAACAGTCACATGTGACTTGGTAAACATATCAGCAAGTTGAAACTCAGATGAGACAAATGGCAAGTAAATAGTTCCTTGAGTGAAGTGATATCGAACAAAGTAGCAACCAACCTCAATATGCTTGGTATGTTCATGAAAGACATTATTATGTGATATTTGAATGGCGCTTTGATTTCCATAGAATAAAGGTGTAGGATTCGAAAGGTCAATTCCCATATCTCAAAGTAACTAACGAAGCTAGATAATTTCGGAAGTTGCATGAACAAGGGCTCTAGACTCAGCTTCAGCACTAGAACGGGTAATCATAGTTTGTTTCTTACTCTGGTTGTCTGGCACAGGTGATGATGTTGGCTTTGCTGGTCCAAATGTATATATGTTTACTTAGCTTCTCCCCTCAAATTAACTCAAGGTGGCATAGAAAAGACCAACTTGAATTTGAAAATAGATGATGGAAAGAGAAAGCAAAAAAAAAGATTTTTTTGTTTTGTTTTGTGTGCGTTTGTTGGACAAAAGGTTTGCATTGAGACCTAAAAAATAAAATAAAAAAATATGTGCTTCTCTGGATGTTATGCTTTTCTTTGGAGTTAACAATATTAATGGTGGAGCAAGATTTGCTCCTCTGGAGGAAAAAATGTGGAATTTGCTTGGGTAAAAGTTTCAGATTTTACGATGGTGGGGTTCAATATGGTTATGTTGAGGCAGTGATGGTGAATCGAGAATAAAGTTAACGAGGTAAAAAATAATCTGGGTGGTGGTTAGGTAGCGGTGAGGCAAAAACGGTGGTTTGGCAGTAACAACAGTAATGGCAGCAAGATGATAAGAGAAGAGCCTGCAAAGGCAACAAGGAGAGGCAGCAAGACAGCGATAGCCATGTGAAGTGGCAGCTGTGGTTTAGTGATAGCGGAAGAATATTGTGGGATGACTACGTACGAAAGTGGTTTGGCAAGCGACAATGTGTATCGCCCGTCGACGATAGGGGAACTATATATGACTAAAAACTAAAAATGGGAAGATCTTATTTTGCTTTGATATCATGTTAAAAAATAAAACTAAAGTGAGATGGGAGAAATTGTGTATTTTATTGATTGAATGAATAAGTATTAGTATATAAAGGAAGAGCTCTATTTAATTATATATAGAGCCAGCTTACAAGATAAAGAAAAAGAAAGAACTCTAGCCTAATTGTGTTATACAATGAAAATATTTATATTGTGAATGGAAATAATTAGAATAAGGAAATAAAATAAAATAAAATAAATAAATTTAACAATTTGACCATATTGGATACTCTTAGAACATTCACGTACTATGGTCAAAATTTTGAAGCTAAATTAAAATAGTATCTATAATATGCATATACATTCATATATAAATCGATATATCTAATCGTCACCGGTTTTGTAAATGTGCAGCATCCTAATTACGCCAACTGTTTTATTAGCTTATTAAGGTTTATGTACTTCGTTAATATAAGGGCTAAATTAATATCTAATTTAAATAAAAAGAGTCAATAATTTTTATACAAATTAATTAGCATAATTTTCAGAATCGGTCTTAGATTTCAAGATTCACGAAACACCTTAATTAGAAAGAAATGAAATTTCTCACATTCAATCATAGACCATGGGTCGTTATGGCAGAAATTAAAAGAATCTCTCTCTCTCTCTCTCTCTCTCTCTCTCTCTCTCTCATACACAGAGACACACTCTATAGCAAATAGCCATGGTTGATCATCAAGCATGCATGGGAAGAAATTAATGAAATATCAATCGTAGTTCGTAGGTGCATAGATTTATTGTAAAAATAAGGGACAATCACGTTTAACATTTGTACGTACGTTCACATCAATTTAATTTCCTCACCATCACAAGGCACTAAGAAAATAATAAAACATATATCTCACAGAAACACACTCATTTCATTTTACAAATATTCTCATAACAATTTGTCGATAAAGAGTACAATCAAATGCATTAGTATTATAGCAAATCCTATAAAGATCGAGTACATTTAGAAAATGGGCATTTTCAGGGCCCTCGAGCAATAATTTTTGAGAGAAAGAGTTAATTTGCATGCATGGTACAATAATATATAGGTCCCATCTTTATTTGTCATTTACGTTCATGATCCTTTTGTATATTAAGTATGACTGATATGAGATATATATATATATATATATATATTTATATATTTTTAACTTTTTGTGGTTAAGCTTATTAGCATAAATGATCGAGTACTAGTTTTAAGACTCGAAAATTATGTTTAGTACCACTTTTTCTAAATAACAAAACATAAAATACAACAATATAATTAAACTATATATATAGTATTATTTTTGCATTAGCATCTCTCCAAAAAAAAAAAAATAGATGCATTAATTAGTGAACATTTCGATAATATATGTTTTCTCAGTAAACTCGCAGCTGTTGATCACAAACACTAACTTTAGGGGTCATTAATTTTTACGATATTATCTAAATAAAATGTTTGCAGGGACGGATAATTACGATATATTAACTTACCATATTTACACTGAGAGGCCGTCTAAGATAGGGCAAAATTTAAAGCATACAAAAATATATTTAATTAAAACCCTTCAATTTTAACACAAATATAATAACATTAATAATAATAATACTTCATACAACTCAAATATCGCATGTGAACATTACTACAAATTACAATAACATTCTACAAGATTTCATATTTTAAAAGTATTGTAACACTTCTTCCTTGTCAATTTTATTGAAAATTTCCTGTTCAATGTATATATATTACCAAACAATCATTCATAAATTAATTATCCATTTGGTTGCATAGTGTAGCCTGAAGTATAAATTTTTGGACATACATCCATATATATATATATTTTTCTAAAAATACACCAAATATAGTAAAAAAAAAAAATTGAAAATCAAGGGGGGACAATTGCCCCAGAATTTCAACGTCCCTGGCTACACATGCCAGGCATAGAATCAAAAATTTAATCAAAGTAGTGAGTGTCATAGTGATTGAGTTTTTGTGTCAATTAACTTGCTTGGAATCAAAGATTAAATAGGTAATTCGAATATCTAACATGATTTCACGACGGTTGAAATCGATCATAGCTTTATATAATAATATAGATAACTTGGTAAAACAGATAACAATGCAAGCGTGATAATTAATTGAAGATATTTATGATTAGAGTTAGCTAGGACTTAGGAGCAACCATGTTGGAAACACTTGAACACGGATTAATAATGAAATTAACAATATAAAGATCGAGAAAGGAAAGTAATCATAACATTACCTAGCTAGCTAGTTAAGTTAATTAATAAGCGGAATATAATACTAACATCGATCGATTAGATATTTCACCCATTTTATAATTTTTTTTTTCATTTTTCAAGAAAGTGGAGACCTCTGAGGTGCCCCTTTTCTCCTGTTGCTAAGGGAGAGAACAATTCTAGGAAATAAGGAATTTCCATTTTTCTTTTTCTTCTTCACCAGCTCAGGTCTTTGCGAAGTTCCTAAATTTTCCATGACTTGATTTGAGCGGACGAATTGTAGTGGGTCCTCTAGGGTGGAGTTGGAGTTGGGGTTAGTTTGGGTATCATTTTCCAGGATTTCTGAGTCGTGCCCATCCATTGGGAGTCCTTCGAATTGTGACAAGGGAAAATCCGATTTATCGAACTTATGCAAAATACTCGATAAATCTTCTCCTTCATATACCATGTGATCTACCTAAAACATGCACATGCATATATAGTTTTCATTTTAGAATGGTCAAATGGATAGTAGTTAAGGTTTATAGCTAGGTTAAACCATAAGTAATCAAATGACTATTTTTATTCTCAAAGCAAAGAAACAAAATCTTTAAGTAATTATTATGGTACAATTACTTAAAGTTAACTAGACCTATAATTTGGTCATATCAGTCTCGTGCCATATTAAATATAATTACTACACTTATACATATTGGGTTGTGACTTGTGAGAGTGAGATAAATTATAAAAGCACTATTTTTTAAAAAAAAATGAAAAAATAATTAAGAGGAGAAAATGAAAATAAAATGGACCTTGCAAGAAAGAGAACAGAAGTGGAATGGGTCTTGAAGAATTCTGTCACAAGTGAAGCAAGTATTGGAAGAGGTGCCCTTACAAGACCTAGACTGTGTTCTCTGCTTCAAGAATATCACTTTAGCACTGTTTATGGTATACGGCTGCCAAACAAACAAACAACATTCTCTTTATTTTTAATCCATTTAACTATAAATAATTTACATCAACCATATTCTAAGTAATACTTTCTTTCACTAAAAAGAATATCTTGAGTTTATTTTTAGAAAATACATTTCTTTTACCAAACCAGATTAAATATAATACAATCGGGAAAGCATATAGCATAAGTTTCTAGTGTTTTGCTCTAATAAAGCCAAAATTCATTTTGGTTACAAGTGTAACCTAAAATATTAATTGATACTCCTTCCATAACAAATTAATAGTCTGTTAATATTTATGTTCTCTTTTTGAGATTCACATTATGTCTCATAGGAGAATATATATACATTGTATTTTTGATCATTGATTATATTAAAAGTATCGAAATTGACGAAGTTTGAACAGTTAATTACATTAACATTACTATCTTATTAAAAAAAACTTGAGGGAGAAAAGGGTAAATAGCAAGACATGAGTGGTAGTAGTATTATTCAGTGATTGATTACCTGAATATAGGAACAGTCAATGAGCTTCTCCAGGTCATTCAATCTAACAACATCCTGGTATACATATCTTCTCACCTGTCACATGGACCAAAACTTTATTAATTAGGGTTTGTACTTTCTTTTGTTCTTTGACATCAATACACTTGTACTTCAATCTAGCTGACCACAAAAAATTGATGATTCAAAATTCTCCCAAAATGATGATTAATAATGGTTATTATTTGTATTGTTAAAGTAATATATAATTTTAAAAATAAATAATATATTTTTTTTAAAAAATAGAACTATATTTTAAAAAAGATATAGTTACTTTGGCAATATGAGTAATTTTAATAATTAACTAGAGAAATATTTTTGCTAAAGTAATTTTAACTTCTGCTAAATAAATAATATTTAAGTGATTCTACATTTTCTTTTTCACAGATGCTATATAATTGCTTTAACATCAGTTGTTTGTGCTTTTGACAATAGAACTATTGCATGGTTTAAAAAAAAATAGATCTATTTTATAATTAATTTACATAATCAGCCAATTGAAAGTCCAGGGTGAAGTCTTAGATAAATTTCAGTTATGCATATATTTTAGCATATATATGGCGACCTCTTTTCCAACTTAATTGCACCAAATCCGGAGTTTTCTAATAATGAATTCTTTTCAATTTATAAGTTTTTTTTTTTAACTAACTAGACCCAAATTTTAAATAGTTATTGAAAATGATAAAACAAAAATTTATAAGATTTAGTTTTAATGTCTTCCACTAATAATGAATTCTTTTCATCTTATAAGTTTTCTTATAATGACTTCCACTAACTAAAATTTACAACTTACGTACGTGGAATTCAGTGGTTTAAAAGAGACTTTTCTAGCAAAATTCAGTTCGTTGCTTAAGAGGAATAGTACACCACTCAAACAAGATTCTTACCATTTAATTAATTTAGAAGTAATTTTTAATGTATATTACCTTCTTTTTCCCAAATTTCAGTACAAGAGATTAATTCAAATTCATTTGCTGGGACTACATATTTGAAAAACAAATGAATTAAATAGGCAATAGATTAACTTTTGGTGGGTCAAACCTTCTCTTTTCATGAAAACAACCGGTGAAAAAGAAAAAGTTTAAAATGGAAATTTTACCCAAAAAGGAAAAGGAAACATATCTCAAAAGTGAGGTCCAGAAAGTTCCAAACACACCCCTTATAGAGAACTCCATAGAAATTTGACACACCATACAACAAATCTTTCGGAGAATCTTAGAAACGACCAAACATTGGTACTCTAATTTATTTTTTTGAATAGTTTCACTCCCCAAATTTTATTTTATTTTATTCTTGGTCCTATTCACTTCCCAAATTCACATGTGTTTTTTTTTAATCTTTTTTTATTGTTTGAAAGGAGTAGAGTATATTAACATAAGAAAAGACAAAACAAACAATAAAGCACCTAGTAGGGAATGGGGTGCATGGGCTCCCGCTAAGTTTTTTAAAGCTCAAGTAGTAATAGTATTTATTATATATGTGTAAATATGTTATACTTTATTATTGGACCACGTTTTTTTATAGGTAAAATTTATAATTTTTTGGATTTTTGAAAAAAGAAAAATGTATTGAAAGACTCTAATCTTGCACATTATGACATTTATCACGGAAAAAACAACACGCGGGTCTTTCTCAGTTAATTTATTTTGAGTTTGGAAACAAAAATTATGTTTATATTTTTACCCCCAAATTCGAAATTCTGAATCCATTGCTGAAAACACCCACTATCTAATTGAAGCTTTAGAACCTTACCAAAAATAGAATATATATTCAATGAAGAATTTATGGTCAAATTATTCAAAGATTTCATTAGAACCTAGTTTCACCTAAGAGAAAGGGACTTAAACATGAAAATAAAATCAAAACAGAAATTTAAAGTAATTAGAAGAGTGTGTGTGATTACACTTTTTTTTTCTATTAACAAATGCCGAAAATTTCATAAAACATAAAATCCAAACAGAAATCTAAAGTAATTAGAAGAATATGTCTGATTGCGCCGAAAATTTCATAATTTTCATTTTCATTTTCATTTTCATTTATATTAATGTTTGGTTGCATAATTTTCCATGAAATCAATTTTTACAATACAAATGATTTAGCTTTCTTTTTTCAATCTTCTCTTTTCCAGGTAAATTAACTACTCCGTACCTCTCCCTAGACCTTTTGTTTTCTTTAAAATTAAAACCCAACAATTATTTTTCTTCGGAAGCGTACGCTGTGTACGCTGTTAAATCAGGAGAGGGGAATAATGTTACTCATAGTTAGCGAGACCTGAACAGTTAGTGAGAGTTGAACTTAAGACTTTAAATTCACGTGGGATACTTTAACACGCTGAACCCAAAAGGGATTACTGAAATTAAACAAAAACAATTTCTTTTGAAAAACTTACACTACTAAATCAAGCAAGGAGAATAACAGTACTGCTCGATCATGTAGCTATTGCCACTCAGAAATAAAGTCTTTTTAAGTTCGCGTGGGATAATTTAACACTGAGACAATTAAACTTGATCACACGCTAAACGCAAAAAGGATTAGGCAATGTAATTATTATTATTATTAAAAGAAAAGGGAATGAATGGAACCTGAAGAAGGGGGTGAGAGGGTTGATGAGAAGGAAGGCAGTGAGTGCAAAAGCTTTGAAAACAGAGTAAGCAGAATATGTTCTTCTCATTCTTCCTTAGATTAAGGTGGTCCCCACATTCCTCAAAGAATTTCTCACCCAATAGCCCTTCTAGCCATCTTGGTTTTATTGCCATCCCACCCACCTAGCAGCTAGCTAGCTGATTCTCTCTTTCCGTTTCTCTCTCTAACTCTCTCTCTCTCTACATGTGTGTATATACATGTGAATTGAAGATGTAGTCTATTTGAAGATGCTAAAGTCAATCCCACAAAAACAACAATTTATAGTGCAAGTTCAGTACATGTACATGTGGCTTTCTTTGTGTTTGGACAGTTGAAAAACTCACTACAGCGTGATAAAATAATTTTCGTAGATAGAAATATTTTCTACTCTTTTAGTTGGTACTAAAAATTATGCAAATTAGCTGCACTACTTTTCGTTATAATGTTGGTTTGAAGTAAGATATGAATATTAATGGTCTTTTTGTTTATAATGACAACTGAAGACGTTGTCTTACACTTCACTGTAGATCGGTTTTCATTGCCGTATTTACTTGTAATCAACCGTGCACAATCATAATACATATAAAAGAGTAAAGACAATGAAATATATATGTGCTTTTTGTTGTTTTTGGGTTAATTCTAACCACCACGCAATTGTTCAATTTATTTGTGATTCGTTAAAAAGTCATGCGGTATTAACTTCATATTATATTGAATGCCCTTAATTAATGATATATTTGTCTAATATAAAAGGTTCACGTTGTATGTGTCCTACTTATAAGAATCCATGACTGCAACAATAATGGTGCATTTGATGTCAAATATATAACTTAATGATGGACATACAACTATCACAATATATAAGGGTGAACTAATAAAAAATTCGACAACTACATTTATATGGATCGAATCTAAAACTTCCCTACTATGATAACCGGAGGAGGCCAACGGACTATAAAGCCGTTTACAGCCATTTATAACATATTAATGTTGTTATAACACAAGATCTTCATAATTGCATTTATTAATTGATAATGTGTTAAATCATATTACATTTATTAATATATTATTATAAATGAAAAATCATTATAAAAAAAAATAAAAATTTATAGACGAGCCATTATAAAAGGATCAGTAGGATGGAGAAAAAAATCATTTAATTTTGTGATTGAAGTTGAAGTAGTAGCATTTATTGACTTCACTGTTATGTTACAGTTGGTTCGTTCTTTACTAGGATTGGCTCGTCAAAAGGTCGCCCCAAATGGACCCACATGTTTTGAGGAGGTTTGTCTCTAATCTCTATTTGGGCCAGCACGAGACCTTGTTTTGAAGACAGCTAGTAAATACTAAAAATAGTCACTAAATTATTGTTTAGTTTTATTTTGCTTCACTAAATTTTAATTTTTTTTGCTTGTTTCAATAGTCCACTTTGTTAATTGGGGTATTTTTATCATTTTAATTCAAAAATATTTCTGTCATTTCAATTTACCCATTAAATTTTTTGGTTATTTCAATCAGCCCACTAATAGGTTGAGTGGATAAATTAAAATTATAAAAATATTTTAGAGTTGAAATGACGAAAATACGCCCACTAATGACATAAATATGGAATGAAGTGGACGGAGTGGGTGGTTTGAAACCAGTAAAAAATTTAATGAGTAAATTGAAACAAATTAAAGTTTAATAGGCAAAATGAAATTAACTAATAGTTTAGTGGTTATTTTTGTTGTTTACTCCTTTGAACAAGAAAATTGTTTTAAGAAATTGTATTATATATATGTGGGAGGGTTCAAGTTACACTTGGTGTAAAATAAAGAAATTTTACACCAACTAATAACTTTTTATCAATTTTTGTCTGTCTAATCGGTAAATTAGTTGATTATAATATCTTAAGACGTGTGCAAAAAATTAAAGTAATTAGAGTTGTACAAATTCCTCATCATAAGCATGATATATTAAATTATGAATCTTATAAAAATGAAATAAGCATAAATATAATGATTTTATGATTACAAATATTGGATTGATTTAAAACTTTGTGTGTTTTGATAAACACAATAAAAATAACTTATCTAACAGTAAAATTGATAAATTATGAATTTCAGAAAAAGTTATCAAATAGTGTAAAATTTTATAATCTTAAACCGGTATAATTTAAATCTTCCCCTTTAAAATTATGTATTATTTTAATAATAATATCACCGTAATTAAATAATGCATTAATTAATCTTCAAAAGCTTAAATTACTTCGATGGTAGTACACTAGTAGTTCGAAGTAAAAAAAAAATGAGTTTAATTGTGGAGTATTTTTTTTGTATGAACTTATATGATAATTATAAATTATGTAATTTCAACTATATCTTCATGTTGTATTATTTCATGTCTTAAATATTAACTTAAATTTATGACTTTACATACCAGTCCATTTTTGCAACTAATTAAATACTCAAATAAGATAATTCATAAATTAAACAAATTTAAATGGTTCAATTCGTAAATTAGAGGACAACCATCTCAATCATGATGTAGTTGAAATTCTCAATGGTCACTTAGGCTTAACCATTGAGTTAAAGGATTAAATTTTTTTTATGATTATTATTATGATGATGATTGTTATTGTTATTGTTATTATAAAGTTCAACTCAGCGACAATAATGAATTTTATGGGAAAAAAAGAGAGTATAAAACAGATGCACAAATATGGGTAACTCTCTCTTATAAGTTGTTTGAATTTGGTTGGTATATTGATACGAGCGAGTAGATTAGCCAAGTAGAAAAGGCCACTGACCCCAATTCGGGAGGTCCTATTTTGAATCTCAGTTAGAATGAGGAGGGTTTTATTATTATTTGTAGTAAAATAAAGAGACTTAAACCTCTTCTATTTTTTTTAAGTGAGTATATTGATACCATGTAAGGTATAAAGGTACTTGAAAATCAATTTTTTTTAGAACAAAGATAAAAATCAATTGAAGTATGTGAAAGTGAAATAAAAAAAGTTATAAAAGAATCTAAATGGCGTTGTTACATTAGTTTTCTAGTCTCTAGATAACTAAGGTGTTATTGTTGTTTATCATCATTTTGTATAAAAGGCGCGTGTTGTTATACGCACTCCGATCTAATATTTTGACAATCTAAAAACTGAAAGAAAAATGTATTAAAAAAATATCATTAAAAATCTTATTAAATATTATCATACACTTTTAAAATATTAATAGTCATACTTTTTTCGTAACTTGTTTGTATTAATTTTTAATAAAATAATATTCTAGTCTCTCGACAGAAAGAATATTTGTTATTTTGGTTTGTGTGCTCTCAAATTAAGAGCAAGTTTGTCTTTTATATAGTTTACGAAAGCAATGCAAATTCACCGAACTCACAAACATGTGTAAAAGTTGGTTCAAAAAGAATTGAATTCTTAATTTAGACATTTTAAAAAAGAATAGGGATAGACATTGTTGAATGTTTACAAACATGAATGTCTGAATATGAATTTAATATTTTGAATGAAAGCTAAGGATGTTTATCCACAATCCACAACCCATGCATAGCCAGATTACATTACATCAAATTCAATCAGAATATTAATGTTAGCACATAGGCCACCATCACTCCTCTATTAAGAAGACGGGGAGACGGTTTATTTTACGTGTCACTATATTTTTTTTTTTACCATGTAATACTGTAAAAAAAAGGTAAATTTCAATTACTTTGAGACTCTGATATTTGTGATTGTAAAATTCGTTTTATACATAAGTAATTATAAATCTTAAACCCTTCACCTTTTCATTTTAAATGGCTTATGTGTTGTTGGTGGGTTTTTTTTTTTTTAAATAAAAATGGCCTATATTCTGTTGCACACTCAAACCAGCCAAAGATTCATTTAAGATGAAGAGGAACATTTTTCATTTTCCTTTTAACTAGTTTGAGCATTTTCACGTACATGTTAGTGGTATTTACCTCATAATGGAGAAAGGCAGTTGCGGATTTATAAACAAGCTACCACTATATCGGGATCCTTTCAAGTTCTGAAATTTTGAGTGGTAATAATATTATTTATTTTGTATAAATATGTTTAATTTATTGGGTCCTTTTAATTTTTTTTTCTTTATAGGTAAAACTTATGATTTTTAGGTTTTTGTGAGCCATTCTCTTAAAAAGGAAAAAAATAAATAGAAACATATAAATACAAACTATAATTTTGTAAAAAATGAGATTTACAAATACAAAGATATGAAGAAAACATCACGCGCGTGACAATGACATATCTTTTTTGATTAGCTTATTTTAAATTTATTTTTATATTAATTACTAATTCAAAATTTTAGATCCGTCATTAGATAAAAGTGTTTTCAAATTGCTTTCTTAGTTTTTGCTTTGAAATTTTTTTTAATGCATGGTTTCTCCTTGTTTTCGATTACTCCAGGTCTATTAGTATTAGTAAAAGTTGCTTATTTTGTTTACGTTTTGATGTTCTTAAATCTTAATATTGGCTTTAGTGCCGAGAGTTTTGATTATCGGAGTTTTGACCCATTGCTACATTTCAAAAAAAGGAAAAGAAAAGGTCATATATATATATAGCCTTGGTTAACAACTCATGGCTTTTCTTGGGCCGCTAAATTTTTTGACCAAACCCAATATTACATTCGAGACCAGGCTTTGGTATATTGGGCTTTACAATGCCCACTTAAATACTTTTACATGTTGCCTCGCCTTAATTTAAGATTCATTATAATTTTTTTTTGGACATTCTAAATTAATTAAGAGTCGACTTTACACTAGAAAAAAAGTATTTTTTTTTGAAATTCTAAATTAAATAGAAAAATTTAAAATTACTGTCATAACTACTCCAAAATGTAGAAAAGGGTGTTGGTTTTCTTTAAATATAGATGGATAATTACCAAATCTCATAATTATAAACGAATTTTTTTGGGGAGGAATTGAATAGAATTAATATTTTCCTAAAAAACGTGAAAGTTAAAAACAACTCTTCAGAGAATTTAGCAAATAATTCGTTTAGGTTGTATGGGTTGGACATCCAATAATCTTTTCATTTTTTTTTATAGTTTTGCTTAATTCAATAAAATATTTACCACATGATTGGCTTTCAATCAAACAACTGGAAAAGGTAAAATGATTGCATCTTTAGGCACATCAAGTGGCCAATTATTTTGACAAAAAGGATCATTTTAGAATAGTTAACTAAATTAAGAACAATAAATCTGCTTTCATTGAACGTGTGGGCCTTTAGTGAGCTCAGAAAAATTGTTAGAGATATTAAAGAGAAATGTTTTAATTTAGTTATGTTCATAGAGAAGTTAATAGGGTTGCTCATAATTTTGCCCATTATATTTTATCTAGTTCATCTTCAAAAAGTTGAGATTCCTTATTTTAAGATTGATTTCATTTTCTAATTATTAATAATATTTTGTAAGAGATTTTTTTTGGTTTAAAAAAAAATTAACAACAATAAATGGTTACTTTTACTGCCTTTTTACAACATAAATGCTTTGGAAGTACATATTTTATTTGCCGCATTTGTTGTATAGCAGAAGAAAAGATCCACCATATCCTTCGTGGAGAGGGACAGATTTAGGATTAGTTCACATCAACAACAATAAAAGGAAGACAAAATTGAAAGGAAAGACTTAAACTTTTATGTTTTTGAAAAAAAAAAAAATGCACGCCAGAGTTAGAATTTCTTGGAATAAGACTTAATTGTTTGATCAGAACGCGGCTTAAATAACAACAGTCACAGCTAATAATATAGCTTTTCCTTTCCAGCTAAATTACATCTTTTAGTTTTCCCTGCAAATTTTGTTGGGAGATTGTAATATATAAAGAAAAGAATGAAGAAGTTAAATAAGTGTCAAGAAAATAAATAAGGAATGTCTAAAACTCAAAAGTTTTAACGAGTTGATAAAGTATGAAATGTTATAAGGGAATACTTCTCGATGAAAGGCAAGCTACTACGGGGTAGCCCACCTAAAATTTTTTGTTGCACGCTTGCGTCACAAGGAACAATATAAGCCTTAGAATTTATTTTAATAAAATCAAACGGTTATTAATGACTATATTAAAAGGCTGCAAAGTACTGGATTAAAACCTTGAAATAGCAGTTATGTAGCAGCCACAATTATTCCATAAAAGACACATTTCTTCCAACATATATCCTTAAAAAAGTGTGCCAATTGCAATAAATAGTCTCTCTTCTTCTATATTAATCTCGAAATTTTCAGTAGTCCTAACCGTTGAATTTTTGGATTGTTGTATCTTAAAATTAATTTTCTTTAATACATATTAGCAAAATTAAATTTTGAGTAGGGGGCAAATAACACCTTCAGGAAAGTATTTTTCACGCTCTAGTCCGAATTAATATTGTTGGGTAATCTTGTTTCTATTTACAACTTCTTACAGTTAATTCGCGTTATTTTTTAAGTTCATCGTACGGATTGAGATAGACTAACAAAAAAAAATAGTGACTTGAAATGTTATTTTTTAATAATTTAATGTTAAAATATTCACTAAATTAATTAATTAATATATACACTCTAATTAAATAATTGTAAATATTAATAAGATGAAAGTCAAGGTAAAGAAACAAAGCTTTAAAGTTAAAAAGTGAAAAAGAACAATACTTCTCCTGCATCTTCAATCTCTCCATGATGCAGTAAGTTTCGATGCATGTTCTTCCGGTATACCTGGAGTGATTTTTTTTAGGCACTGCACTTCTCACCTTTTCTTCGTTCGTTTATTTTATAAACCATAGAAAACTCCGGGATTTTTATGCTAACAACAACCCTACAAGCTACAAGTAGCTTTACAGCATGATGTTAGATCATCAATACCATTTATAACATATTGTAACACCGACAAAGTATCCGGAATAATAAATTATTTTGAGAGGGATACCTTAGGTTCTTAAAAATATCTTATAAGTGATTGTGGTAAGGTAAAAAAAATTAAAAAATTAAGGTCATGTGAAAAATGTAAAATTGTTATCCAACATAACACAAATCTTACCAAAACAAAACATTAGTTCTAGAGTTTACATTAGATTTTAAATCATCTTTTTCTGAAATTCATAATGTCGTAATTAAAATTAAGTATGTTGTTCTATCAAACTTTATATAAAAAATATAATTTTAAGTATGAATTGATTACAAAAAACAAAATTACCGGCCACGTACGTACATGCATTGAATGTTCTATCTTTGATCTATTAAAGGATTACGACGGAAATAGGCGATGCTCACTCTAATTCATAATTATTTCTTAGCTTCCGATGTCACGTTAACTCATACTATTTTAGAATCTTCTTCGTGATGCAAAATATTGTTCGATTTGCTCGTTGACAAAATATGTCTAGTTATAATAAGATTAAACTAATATAATTCTAGGGTTTATATTTTGATCGATCAAACTATCTACTAAGTTAATAGAGTATTTTTAATAATTTCTTTTAAAAAACCCTTAACGTAAATTAGAAAATAAAATAATATAGAAGTGGACTTTGATTAGGAATCTAAATTAAAAATTAAATATATAATAATAAATTAATTTCAATTAGTGGATATATACTTCTCAAATTTTTAAAAGAATAATATTGTAAAAGTTGTTTATTTAAAAATTCTTTAAATTAAAAATAAATTAATCACAAGAATTTACGAATAAAAATAAAATCACAAATATTTTTCAATCTGCATTCATAATAAAAATAAAAAGAAAGAAAGATTCACTATCATCAATTCCAGCATGTTCCGGAGGATTCCAAGAGCCTATATAGCCTATAGTCACCACACCTAAAAGTAATGCCTCAAGTACGTAATTGGAAATTAGGAGTATGCATGTGTTCGAAACTAATATATTTATTAATTAATTTAATTTAATTTTATGTTTTAGAATTTAAACTAATCTGATTTAGTTTTAAAATTTAAATCAATTTAAAAATTGGATTTGTTCGGTTTGAAACCAATATCTTTTGTGTAAGTGTTGTTTAAGTTTCTATAATATCCAAAACAAATTCAAATGATTTTACAAAGACCAAAATGATATAAATAAAAAGTTTTCTTCATTACTAAAATAAAAATCTAAATTATGTCATTTCATATATATTAAACTTTAATTCATCGTTTATTAGAAAAAAAGGAAGTCTAATATATTCATTAATAAAATAAAAGAGAAGTAAATTAGGGTATATTTATTAGGGTCTTTTATATATATGCAGCAATAATAAGGTGTAGCACAATTTATATTAATATTTTAATTTATAATAATAACCAATTACGTGAGGACATATGTGTCGTTATTAATTAAGGTTGTATTGGATCGGTTTAACATTGGTTTCACCCAAGTGATAATCAAACCAATTTAATATTTGGTTGGATTTCTAAAATGCAAACTAATCCAATCCGCCAACTTTACCGAATCCAATCAAAATTAGATTAGATTGGATCTGATGATTTGAACGAATTGGACTAGATTATGCACGCCCCTATTAAAAATTCCACTTCCTTAATGCAAGTAAGAGTACATACAAATATGCCACTTTATATAAAAGAATAAAACACTTAAAAACACAATTGTCATTTACTAATATAACATTACACATAGACGATTGAGTGGCTGACCCTTTGACTTGGTCTATCTTCCTAAAATTTTAGATAACCAATAATTCTATGTTTTGTAAGAAACAGAAAAATTATATAGAAAAAGATTCACTGTTATTGGAAGAATAATGCTATCGATTTTGTCAAGTCATTATTATATTTATAACAGATGCATTGATAAATTATATATTCAATAGACACTCGATATAATTATTCGTGAGAAGAACAATAAATATAGCAGTAGGAGCTCATCTAGCTAGTACGTTGGTTATCATTTTACTTTTTTTTTCTCTCTTTTTATTTTAAAAAAAATGATCAATAATATTTTCACACTTCCCCTAGTAAGACTTGAACTTGCTTATCATTTTACTTGGTACAACAGCTATTGCAGCTAATAAAGCAATAGTTGGGGTGTTTGTAAAGACACAAGAAATGATTTAGCTATAATACAAAGGCATAATTATGAAAGTCAGTTGGAATTGGGCTGAAAGCTGTTACTCGATCCATTTCCAATTTGTAAAGTAATACTTTTCATCATTGCAAATGATACATTTTTAGTTTTAAAGTTATGTATTTATACGTACCTTATATATATTATTTGCCAAATATTTATGCTTCATGATTAGAGTATCTTTAATACAAGTATAAATTGGGAAGAAATAATGTGCCACGTAGAAATTATAGACGATGAGCATAAAAAATTGTCTCCAATGTAATTGTGAAGACTGAATGTAAATCTGACATGGCAAAAGAAAAGAAAAACATTGTGAATGAGATCTTCTACATGCGAATGATCTCCTAGACAATGTCAAGTCTGCCATGTTAACTTTTTTATTATTTCAAACGTCTTTATTAAATTTAAAAATATTTTATCTTTAATTTAAAAATTTTATTAATTATAAAGTTATATACATACATACATATATATATATATATATATTATGGAAATGTATTCGGCTAGAGTTATCAAATAAGATCCATATTTAATAATGTATTTACAATTAAAGATCGATGACGAAGATGAAAGAGGCCCTTATCAACACTACCATTGAAGATGAACTTTTTTTTGAACTTGTATATTTGGAAAACTTATATGCTACGTAGGAAACATAATCATATACACGTTTGCATGTCCATAGCTAAAAATATTCCCATTTATATTTATATTGAATATGCTTTTATGCTCGAAGAAGTGTTTGGTTTTATTTTTTAATACCGAATAATTAGTTATCTAATATTAAGAGGTAATATTAATGCCGGATATATAAGGTTAAAATGTAGCATTTGACTCTAAGATTAATAGAGGGTTTGAGTGTGGTATAAATATTTAAAGATATCTCTTTCAAGTACGTTGAATATTTAGAATCAATAGCGATATATATGTTACGAACTTTTATTCTTTATCATTTGTTCACAAGATATTTAAAGATTTAATAGAGGGTTTGAGTGTGGTACAAATATTTAAAGATATTCTCTTTCAAGTACGTTGCATATTTAGAATCAGTAACCATATATATTTTACGAACTTTTATTCTTTATCATTTGTTCACGAGATATTAATGCATGGATTATGACAGAGTTGTCAAATGATATATATATATATATATACATGGAGAATGTTTAACTTACGTCAGTATAAAATTAATCGTGACTTTTTCTTAGAATTAAAATCCATCAATTTTACTATTGAATAAACTATATATTTTATTATATTTATCAAAATGCAAGTTTTAAATCAATCAAGTATTTTTAACCATTTAATCAATAATATGCTTAGTTTTACATAATTTTGTAAGATTTATAATTTAATATAAATTATAATTATGACTAGAAATTTGTGCATTAATTATTTAAAAAATTCAACATTAAGTGTTAAAATTTCATTGTGAACAAATAAAATGTTCCAGAATAGTTCATAGTTTGTCTGGCCTTGAATGTTTGAACTCACTCACTCACCCACTCAAGTAAATTATTATTATTATTTTTAAAACATAAAAAACATGTGAAAGTGAAAGTTTTAGCACAAAAGGATAACTTACTACTTTACGATAATTATCTATGTAGTATATATGGGAGGATTTTAAATTTTTAATTAGTATTGGATTAATTAATTAAATTGTTATTGGCCGCATAGGGTACGTAGTACCAAAAGTAACCAATTATTAATGCAATACCAATAGTTATTCGTAAGTGATAATGTATAATTAATTGGGTCATTATTATTGTACTTTTTGGCGTAACATCAATAAGTGGTCATTCATTAAACAGTTGTTAATTTGCATGTATATGCACTATTGTCTGATACAACTTTTCAGAAAAATAATTGAGAGAATCATGTCTGTTTTGGGAAAACAAATTAAGTTAAAAGAAATGTACGATTTAACCAAAAAATAAAAATAAAAAAATGTACGTTGTACTCTCACAAATGGATATATCTAAATGCACTTATATAATTAATCTTTTCACCTTATTTTTAACTTTTAATTTTAACAATTTAACTTTTAGTATTAATTGCTTTTATTCCACCTGTTGCCTCTTCCCAATCTCTTCCAACTAATAGACTGGGTTGAGAAGATTAATATGGCTTAGGTACCCAGATTTAAAACTTAAATTGTTTTGTTATTATTTTTAAAAAATAGTTTAGTTTATGCTCCATCATTATACGTAGGACATCTCGAATAATAGCCATATTTGCTTATTACATAATATGTACAATTTTATACTAATAAATTAGTTATCTTTATCATTGATAGTATTTTTGTAAACATTAATTAGTTGGTGAATTTATTTAAAATATAATGAAAGGTGAAAATTATTATTCGCAATAGCACTGTATGTCGGTAGGTCTCGTCAATCATTGTTGACGTTGAATTCCAATGATCAACTTTAACATACGAGGTATACCAACAAAGTTCCTATAGTAGGCAATCTGGGAATGCTATATTACAAATTTTCAAAAAGATTAAAAGAGAATTTGAAAATTTGAAAACAGTGTAGCTAATTTAGGTAAAGAAATCTTGAACAGTAAAATATCATTTCCTTGATAAAATTAATAAGGAACCTCTTTTGCCAATTCCGTGTTATTTTTAATAGAAAATAATAATTAAGGATAGTAGTATATTAGTGGTTTTAACAAAGGATATTATATTTTTAGATTTAGTTTAAAGGACAACTTTTTAATTAAGGACAAATAATTTGTTTTTAATTAATCGCTTTTTACTTTTATTTTATAAGTCATTTGACGATTTTGTCCATTTGCAATTTTTCTCCTTACACGTTGTTTGAGATTAAAATTTTGGTAAGTAATTTGAATTCAAATTGTAGTTATTATTCTTAAAAATTTTTTTCTCTCAAGAAGTTGACTAGAACTCAAATGGGATTAAATCAAATTCTAAGAGGAGACAAGCCAAGAGTAAGAACAAATAAACACTACTTTCTCACCACCCATCCTATCTTCCACAATTCGCAAAGATAGAGTCTGATCAGAAGAAAAGAAAGTCATCGATCTCCTCCTCATCATCAGATCGAACCAACAAGCATAAGAAGAAAAACCATCATCATTATTTATAAAGTTAAAAGATCACATATATTGATAAATCATCAAAGATCTCGAAGGAAGGCTTCCTGGAAGGATCCAAAAAGACAAATCATCAACATCGTGTTGGTACTTGCTCTTACTCACATTCTCTTTAATTAGTTCTTTGATTCGGTTTTTTTTGGGTAATTTAGGGACGTACCGATGGAATAAGTAATTGATTTGTGTTGGTAATGTTATTTAAATTCATTTTAGTTTTTTCTAATGTAGAATTCTACGATTGACCAAGAATAATTGATTTGTGTTAGTAAATTTTTTTTTCTTTTAATTCATTTTAGTTTTTTCTACTAGGATTGTATTGATTGAATAAGTAATTGATTTGTCTTGGTAATTTTTTTTATTCGTTTTTGTCCTTCTAATTTAAGATTGTACTGATGGAATAATCATATGTCAAGGAGAATACATGTCTATGAGGTGACTTGCACAAGATTTAGATCTACCAACAAGAATTGCAAAAATATAACATAATATATCTGTTAGAAAATTGAAAAAAATATAACTTAATATGTCTGTCAGAAAATTGAAAAAAAATTAACTTAATATGTCTAGCAAAAAATTAAAAAGGTATAACTTAATATGTTTGACTATAAAATTAAAAAGATTAAGCTTTATGTTTGCTAGGAAATTAACTAGAAGAATGCAACTTAATATGTCTGCAGGAAAATTGTGGTTTAGACATATTTGCAACATCAGTATCATATTATATCCGGTTAATTTGAGACATTTACATCATTTGACTTTTTTTGAATAATTCTTGTGTTTATCTTCTTATTTGAATTTCTTGTGATATATATTTGAATTGGTTAGAATTTATTTTCATTGATTTAATTATGAATTTGAATATTTGTTTGTTATCATTATCGTTAAAACTAAATCAAACCAACTTTCAAATTTTTGTAAATTTAGATTTTTTATAAAATATTAATTTTTGATAAATATGTTTTTTTTTAACTTATTTGTAATTATCGTTTTTATTTAGAATAAGGGCACTATTGGAAATTTATTTATTTTTAATTTTTTAATATTTTTAAATTATTTTATCCTTTAAATTAATTCTAAAAATAAATTATCCTTTTATTAGAAAGAGAGTAAGAAGTTTGTCCTTGAAAAAAAAAAGCCGCTTTTAAAGCAAGTATTGATGTAAAGTAGTATGTTATCTATTTTATTATTTACGCATGAATACATTATTAATAGATACAACAAAATAATATTAAACCATTTATTATGATGGATCATGGTCTTTTATTACATACACCAATAAATATTAAATTTATACTGACAGTCATTTGGATTAATAAATTTAAACTGTCCATCTAGTGATCGATAAAATTTAAGTTTTTAAATTTTTCATAAATAAATTTCTTATAAATAATATTTACACAATCCTGATTAGATGATGATGGGTTGTAGGGCATACAGAGGTCACCTCACACATGAGATCCCATAGGTACCTAAGGGCCCCATAGCTTAAAATAGGTGGTGGGTAACATACATAGTGGACCCTCGTAGTACCCAATCACATAATGGGTGCCTCTTTATTAATTTATTATTTATTCATCTTTCACTATATTAATTAATGGAAATGGATAATAATAATAATAATAATAATAATAATAATAATAATAATAATAATAATAATAATAATAATGGGCTGTATACACGTAAACACTCTTCTAATTACATTAAAAAATAAAAGCTACCACATGTCTACAAAAGGTTACTCCAATGATGCCATATTGTATTGGGAAGGAAACAATAAGGATAAAAAAAAAAGCAATAAAATTTCATCATCCTTTGATTATTTGTTATAGAAGCAACACCATCTCTCATGCACATGCATACACAGGTGATAGATATAGATAATTTGAGATTTTTTTTTTAATTTTGAAAAAAAAAAAGAACCTGACAATATTTAGTTTACTGGTTAAAGTATTTTATGATTTGAATCTCATTCTTTCCATTTGATTATCCTTTAATTTGAGAATTGAACAATTTAAAATTGTTTAATTCGTGAATTATCAAATTTGAGTGTTTAGTTGTAAAAACGAACTAGATATAAAGCTATAAAATTAATTTAATATTTAAAATATTAAATAAGAAAATGTAAATACATAATTAAAATTACATAATTTATAACTATTATCAAGTTCATACAGAAAAATCACGTCACCCAATTTTTTGCTAAAATGAAACAAAATTCTAATTTTTTAATTTAGAATGAAACAATTTAAATGAAATAATTTATGCAATTAAACAATATAAATATTTTTTCAAAAATTAAAAACTGGCAAGTACAAATTGGGGATAGGACTTCAAGACACTTAGCGAAGTCAAGTTGAAAGAAGGGCTGAGAGGGAGGGGGGGGGGGGGGGGGAGAGTCAATTATCTCCCCTATATTTTTAAGAATTACACTTTTACTTATATATTATTTTTGCAAATTACACATGTATATATAATAGTTAAGTCTCCCCCCTAATTTTTAAAAATTACTAATGGTATTAATCTGCTCCTTAATCTTGAATAAAAATAATATTGTTACTAAATTTTCTTATTTAATTTGTAAAAAGTGACATGAGTATTAAATTTGTCTCTTTTTTAAAAATTTCTAACTTTGTCTCTAAAGACTGCTGAAGAAATCGAATCCATTCCGTTGTTAGTAGTATGTTTGTTTTACATTATATATATACCTTGTGTAATTGAATAATAGGATCAAATGTGTTAAGGTGTCACCATAATAATAGGCATTATTTTCCCTTCCAATCCCAATGAATTAGTAGCTAGCTAGCTAACTAATTAAATTAATTAACTTGTTTAGGAATAAAGTAATGTAGTTGGTAGATCTGTCATCCTAATTTTCTTGGCTACTAATTAAGGTGACATGTATTCCCTTCCAACTAATCTATCCAGGGCTTATCTTATATACTCCATGGGTTCCATTTTTTAGGTCTCCTATGTTTTTTGTTTTTTGAAGGGTAAGATGTCAAACTAATCATCTAGGGCTTATCTAATATAATCCATGGGTTCCATTTTTAAGGTCTCCTATTTTTTTTTGAAGGGTAAGATGTCAAATCAAGAAAATTTGTTTTAAATTAAGAACACTTGTCAATATAGGCCCTTGGGTTATTTGATCATATAAATGAATTAAAGAATTAAGGTTGTCTTTGGTTGAAATTTTTAAATGTTTAATTTAATATTTATATTTTTTAATTCAATTTGTATACGGTACAATATTTTTAAAATTTTATAAAAAAATATAATCTTTATTTTTTATTTATTTCTTAAAGTTTTTCTAAAATACAAAAAAAAAAAATCTTTTTACTTAAATAAAATTTTTAAAATCAGTGAACCAAACATATATATATATATATATTTAAAAAAAAGGCACCCAAAATATTTTTTTTAAATCCAACGAAACAACACATCAGACTCCGAAAACATTGATTGATAACTAACATTGAATAAATTTTAAGTAATTTAAAAACATTCATATAACAAATTTCATAAAGTGGGTGCAGGCTGTGTTGCTCGAAATAGTTGTGGTTTGGTCCTCTTTGTTAAGGCTATCAATTTCTAGAGGTACCCGGATGCTTTGCTTGCGGCGCTTGGTATCTTTCATACTTTATTAGCTGTCATAGAGCGAGGCTACTCTTAGCTTTTCGTGGAGATGGGTTGTTTTTAGCTGTAATAAACATATGATCGATTTTCTTATGTAATCTTATTCTACAAAAATTCTGTTAGCACATCATTTTGCACATCAACTATTTTGTGTAGTGCCTACTAAATTTGAGAAATTCTACGCGTCTCAAATTGATCGATTCACTTTGACTTTAGTATTTTTAAGATAACTCAAATTCAACATAATCAATAGTAAATATAACTTATTTTTATTGTGAAATTTTAAAATTGATTTTATAAAAACGAAAAGAAAATATTAACGGTACTATTAATTTAAGAAATCACGAAGAAAGAGTGAAACGATTATTTAAGATAGGGAGTACTTTCCTTGTTGCAATTCAAGCTTGCTAAGACGGGGAGTATTTCTTTATTGCAATTCATACTTGCTCCTCTACATCAAATGATTAAAAATACAAAAGAAAACGAAAAAGTTCAATGATAGGGGTAGCATTTACATACGCGATTAACACAAAATTGGAGGAGAACATTAAGAATAAAAAACATTTAAGGCTCAATAAATTAATATTTAGTCAATAATTAATATATAAATGATAAAAACAATGTTTCTTTGAATCTTGAAATTGGAATGAAGCAAGAAGTCTTTCTGCCGCATACTCATGAATCGAGTGATCAAAAGGGTAATGCAAATGTGCATAAATAAAGGAATATGTATATGTATTAAGATATTAATGAGAGGAAAAATTGAGATTGAGAAGTAGAAAGAGAAAGACACAATTAATTGGACAATACTAATTAAGAGAAAGAATTAACGTAAATATACGTGGCAGTTATAGAATGATTTCTTCTCACTCTTCTCATTTTATATAAATATACTATTAGATTTAATATATGAATTATGTTTTATAAAATAAAAAAATAAATAAGATTTGAATTTGAGAGAAGAAAAGTAGATAATAAAAAGGGAAAAAAAAAAGGCAGGTCGGTAACACAAACATGGAAGGAAGGAAGGGTATTAGAGTAATAAAATACACATTGCTTGATACAGATTCAAGCGCTGAATTCATTCTTTGTCTTGATCGTCACTCACTGTTCTGTTCTTTTAAGCTTAAAAAACAACTCTCCAACCGAAACCCGGATAGACTGATAAGAAACTTCACAATTCACACATTCGCTATACAGATCTAGAGAGAGAGAAACTCACACACACACACACACACATATATATATATATAGAGAGAGAGAGATATATATACAAAGAGAGATCTAGAGATAGAATGAGAGAACCGGTGGTTGAAAGTAACGCCATATCGTCGCCTCCACAAGCCTTGCTCGAGAGGCTCAAGGATTACGGACAAGAAGACGCTTTTGCCCTTTGGGACGAGCTCTCTCCCGAGGAACGCGACCTCCTTGTCAGGGACATTGAGGTCATTTTCCTTTTTTTTTTTTGCAAATTTCAGTTCATCTATCTCATCTTCAGTCCCTGGAAATTCATTTGTTCGGAATGGAATTATTCAATTTGATACATGAATAGTCTTATATTTTCATTACCAAGAGTAATTGGATTGGAATCAGTGATTTTTGTGGTATCACAAAATTGTAGCAAGTTCACAATGACATAATTATTTTTAGAAGTTTTGTACTAATTTGTTTATGTTAAAATGGAAATATGAAATTTCAGGGTGTAGATCTTCCGAGGATTGATCGGATCATTCGATGCTCCCTTCAGTCGCATGGTTAGTCTTATTTTTCTCTCTGCATATACACACACCTATACATATATTTTGTATCCTGTTAATGTAAACTACTTACTCTCAAATTAAGAGTCACATTTCCTAAAATGCAATCAATGTACCAAATCTCACGATAGTAAATAACTGCCATTTTTGACCATCGATTACGTTGAAATTAGTGTTTTTCCCAAAATGTGCAAAGTCAAATAGTGACTCTTATATTTGGGACGGGGGGATAATATATATAAATATATACACTGTGCGGGCACAGATGTATCATGTATGTGGATCAAGTATGCTGATAGTTTGTGATTTAGGCCTTCCGGCAGCGGCAATTGAGACGGTGCCAGAGAGTAGTGTGTCGACTGTGGAGGAGAGAACACTTGAAGAAAGAGAGAGATGGTGGAAGATGGGAATTAAGGCTATATCAGAAGGGAAATTAGCTGTCTTGCTTCTATCTGGTGGCCAGGTACTGTTCAAATTTTACTTCCTATTTATTTGTTATATATACGTATATAAATTCTATGTTCATTGTAATATGTATGAAAACTATGCTAATCTAGTGTGTGGGTATGCCCACTCCACCAAAGTAAACATTCCAACCAGTGTTGCAAAACTCTTCAAAGTGACCCAAAAGATGTACTTGATTGGTGTGGCTATTTTTTGGCATTATTTACTTGCACTTTATAGTTTAAAATATATGGGTTGAAGCAATCAAATTGAATTGTTATATTAAAGAAATTATATATCATTTTGTTAAGGTATCTCTCTCAAAATTTTATTATAATATATAGATTGGTATGATGTTGCTTTATGGGATTTGAGATTTCCACTCATGATGTTGCTGTTGGGTATGTTGACATAACAAAAGGAGAAAGGAACTTTATTATGCTTTATGGAAAGTGAGTAGTGAATGGTGTGCTTCAGGTTCCTGTTCTTGAGATCATTCCTATGTAAACAAGATAGAGGAATTCCTGTACTTGATGTGATAAAAGATAAAGTCGGTAAGGGTAATTATTATTATTATTTTTTATATATTTTTTTTCTGACAAACAAGGGAAATTATTATTGTTATCCACATTCTAGCGAGAGGTTTGAGTAAAGTCATCCAAGTCTCAACATTCTAATGATTCAATAAATCATTGATGTAATAAATAAGTACGTATATCTTTATAGTCAAGTCGACTATTCCTAATTACTACTAGAAGTTGGAAAGAATTGGCTCTTGATTCTAAGACCATTCTAAATTGGTAAGGAGACTCATATAACATTCCTGGATCCAACACAGGCTGATGGACGGACCCTAAGTTACTATGCAAATTCGCTAACTCCATAGAAGCCAAATATGTTAATATGTTATTGACTAATAATACCTAGTGAAAAATTGGAACCATTCCAATGTCAATTATACCGTAAACAACATTTCCTTCACATAGTAAACAATGTCTAGGAAACAAAAACATCAGCTGTGCCTTTATCTGTTTTTATTGTCTTTTCTAAAAAACCTCAACTACCTCTGACCTTTTTTCCCCTCATCTTGGACTTCTTTGCTTAGGCAACTATCTCGATCAGATTCCAACTTTAAAATTCAATTAAGCCTTGTCAAGATTTTGGAAAACAGAGTTTGTACTGAACTAATAGCAATAAAAATTCTTTTGAAAGGATTTTACAAAAGGATCCTTTAAGCTGTAACACCAAGTACACAAGGACTACTCTAGGAAACATGGATTAGAACTCCATACAGTAAGGTTGATGGTGGGTTCTGATTATGAAAAACTTTGTTTTATGACACACAACGAACTCTGTGGACAACAGAAAGTTGACATTGGCTTGATTTGGGGCATGTTTTTGTTGCATTTACATATGGAGAATGTGTGCTGGGATTTGTTGACTGCAAGACTTAAAGGTCAATGTAAAAGAAAATAATTACATTTCAGTAACTTTGAATGAAACATTGGAGAATAAGAGAGGTTCAACCTCTCGAGGGGTAAGCAAAATCACGCAAACTTATCCTAATGGTCCTAATTCACCTATTAAATAGAAATAATAAGTTTTATTAGGTTGTACTGATTCTAGTTTCTCAAGGACTTGAACTCAAAAATAGGAAAACTTTATTCTTTGACACTAGCACTATTTTAGACAACTAAATATCCTATAATAAGACACAATTACAAAAACTTGACCAGTTCCCATGGGATATCAAAAAATAACAGCAAAGAATGCAGTGTCCTTTTTTTCCAAAAGTATATATATATATAGGAAGAAAATTTATATTTCTTAGAGCTGAGATGTAGAATAAATCATAAATAAACAATTACATTACTGCTGAGTTACTGGATAGAACTTAGAAACCTTTTTCTATATTATATGCCCGCTTTGTTCTTCAATTATGTCCTTATGATTAACTTTGAATGCAGGGAACTCGGCTGGGAAGTTCAGATCCAAAAGGATGTTTTAGTGAGTAATCTTCACCCTCATTCCACTAGATACAGACTACAGAGCACTTGAACTGAATTTTATTGGCTCATATTGCTCATCTGAGATGCTAGATGCAGAGTAAACAAGAATTTAGCAAACACTTGAGGTCTTTATTAATTGATTCTTCTGAATTTAGCAAACAAGAGTAATTGTATCTGAATTAGGGTGTCTATCTATTACACCACGTTTTCTTTTTAACGTCTAAACACTCACCCAAAACAAGGTAAAACCTTTCGTACTGGAAAAGTTCCTATTCAACAAAAGTGCAACCATAAGTTCTCCTGGGGCCACCTTCCATAGTGTATCTGTTTGCATGTGGATTGGAGTGTCTGGATCCTTGTGATTGGTCAGGTGCTCTAAGAGGCCTGGATACCCCTAGTTATATACATATATAAAAAAAGTGCATTCACAAATGGTATGCATGGATGTCATCTGCTTCAATGATTTAAGAAATTTGTTTCTTCCTGGAACTTTGGTTTAGCCCCCTCTCTTGATTATTTACAAAGTTGATTCTCCTTTCAGATATTGGACTTCCATCTGGGAAGTCACTTTTTCAACTTCAAGCTGAGCGAATTTTGTGTCTTCAAAGATTAGCAGCTCAATCTGTAAATGAGGGTGAGCTTCATCTTTTGGTTTCTGATACTATCTTTGTTCATTTGAAACGATATCCTGATTATTCTTCTTTGCAGGTTCTAATGGTTTTGTGCCAATACGTTGGTACATAATGACTAGCCCATTTACTGATGACGCCACACGCAAGTTCTTTGAAAGTCACAAATATTTTGGCCTTGAAGCCGATCAAGTAAGATATCCTCACTTTCTTTCTCTCAATTGAGTTCTTAATTCTGTTTTTTGCTTATGTTGGAAGAATTTTTTTGATGCAGGTCACCTTCTTCAAGCAGGGGACAATACCTTGCATTTCAAAAGATGGCAGATTTATCATGGAGACTCCATATAGAGTAAGATATGTTTACTCAGCCATTAGTATTTATACCCAGTTTAAAGTCTTCTTCAATCAAGACATGCTTTAGTCTTATGCAGAAGACTATACTGCGTTGAATTATAGTAGGCCGATGTTATGAAAATCTATCGTTAGTTTTGGTAAGTGGTGAGCACTAAGGTAAAGTGGAGGTTATACATGTTTTACTTTTTCTTTTTCTTCTTTTTCGGGATAAAAGAAGAATATGCTAGTTAGAGTGAAGGAACAAACTTGGAGGACAAGAATGGAGCATGAATTATTTAGGATGATTAAAGAATCCAAATCGCACCCGATTCAGATTCCAATTTTCACACATTGTGTATCTGTTTTTCTGAATTAATTTAAAAAATTGATTGCTAGTAAATTTGGAACCAAATACAACATCAATAAAGCTAAAGGTGAAGTTGGGCAGAGGTATTTAGTTTTGGAGTACGTGAATATATTTCTCTAGGTATCCTATTTCTTGAAATTTTTGTAATCTCTGTGCCTGCATCATATCAAGTTAAACTTATAAAACTGTTATTTTAATTGCCCTTTATTGCTTTTATTTATTCTTTAAATTTGATATGCTTTCTACAAATTATGTTAGTAATGGGAATCTCAATTTTTAAAGCCAGGTAGCAAAGGCTCCTGATGGAAATGGAGGAGTTTATTCAGGTATGTTTCTAAAATAGAGTGTCTAGAAAGAAAAAGAGAAAAATAAGTACTCCCTTCGTCCCAATTTAATTGTCCACTATTTCATTTTTGGATGTCCCAAAATAGTTGTCCACTTTCTATATTTGGCAAGTCATTAATTAGAGCACTTTTTATTATTTCCAATATTACCCTTTAAGCTATCACCACTTTCTTTATTGTGCGTCCCGCCACCTTTTTTTTTAGGGGAAAAGTAAAGGTCATTTTGGGAAATAAGCATTTTCTCTTAGAGTAATCATTATGTCTCCTTAAGTTTTAGTTTTTCAAAGTTGGACAATTAAATTGGGACGGATGTAGTAGTACACTTCTAAATTGGAATGCAATATTGACGTTAATCAGCATTGTTATTTTTCCTCTAAATTCCTTTGACGATGCTAATTAATTCTTTGGAATTTGAATCAATAAATCAGCCTTGAAATGTTCAAGATTATTGGATGATATGGCCATGAGAGGGGTCAAATATTTGGATTGCTATGGAGTTGACAATGCTTTGGTGAGTAGCTCTCACTTCCCTTTTTCTTTATCTGGTGTTTGTATTATGGGAGTTCGAAGATTTAAGAAATTAATCATTTTAAGAGCCATAGTAATTTTCGGTTTGAAAGCAGGTCCGTGTTGCTGATCCAACTTTCTTGGGTTATTTCATTGATAAAGGTGTAGCTTCTGCTGCAAAAGTTGTCCGTAAAGTGAGTATTTTATTGGTTCTATTCTACGGGAACTTTATTAACGGATTAACCCATTTTTCTTGTATTATTACAAATTGAATTGCCTCAGTTTGAATTCACATAAATTTTGAATTTGGAGCAATTTATCACTTTTTATTCATGATCAATTCGTGTACAGGCGTACCCACAAGAAAAGGTTGGTGTGTTTGTGAGGCGAGGTAAAGGTGGGCCCCTCTCTGTGGTTGAATACAGTGAATTGGATTCATCTTTGGCTGGCGCAATAAATCAGCAAACTGGCCGTCTTCGATTTTGTTGGAGTAATGTATATTCTTCCACCTTGCTTAGTTTATCTCTATTTTTTAGTACTCACAATAAAGAAGAGAAGAGAAGGCCAATTGTCACAACATATTAAAATCATACCCAAATTAAGAGTTGCAATTTGAAAATCAAACTTGTTAGGAGAATCTTGAATGATCAACGGTCAAAATACACTCTTTGTTTACTTGTACTTTACATATTACGGTGCTTTGTGCTTTTTCAGGTTTGCCTACATATGTTTACTTTGGATTTCCTAAACCAAGTAGCAAATGGCCTTGAGAAAGACAGCATGTTAGTCTCTCTCTCTCTCTCTCTCTCTCTCTCTCTCTCTCTCATTTTAGGGGTTTATTTTTCCTTTTAGTTTCTTTACATCCAATGGAATCACATTCATGCTCCTATGTCTTCCGGAGGTATGATTTGTTTACGGAGAGTAACTATATGCTCAATTTTCAATGTTACTACGTGATTCTTGTAGAAATAGAGAGTCAGAGACCTCTATTGGCAAATGGAGAATTCCAGAAAAAAAATGATACATGCAAGATGAACAGACCACTTGCCTGGCACACACCTTTAGTGCCACCGTAAAGATTATGTGACTAGTGTAATGATGCTACATGTCGGATGCAAGATGTTCTATTAATTTTTCGGTTTTCCATTACAATCCAATTTTTTGGACGGTGGGTAAGAAACATTTTCTATGGAAAGTAAGGGAAAGATGGAGAACATCTCAGCAAATGAGTCATCTCCTTTTCTAACTCATAAAAAGTAGTTTTCTTTTAGAATCATTTTATAACTTTGCAATCAAACAGGCAGAAGAATCTTCAAAAGTTCCTCATGCTCCAGAAATTCACATGATTGCAAGCATGTATACAATCATATAATTGATCCAAATTATTTTCTGATGCATGTTGTTTTGATTTCTAGATTCTAAGGGCCCTTGTGGTTCGGGGTGAAGTATATTTCACTTTGGGTGGAAGATAAAATGGTGAAAGTATTTTCGCCTCATTTCAAGTGAACTTTTTGTTTGTATAAAGTTATTGATAAATACTTTCACTGTAGTTAATTGATTATGCAGACTATTTAAAAATATTGAATGAACTTTAACCCCCTAATACAAGTAAGTGTTCTCCATGTTCCAAAGTTCACCTATTTACCATGAACCAGAGGTGCCCCAATATTTATTATGTGAAAGGGCGGTTTGACACTTAATACACCAAAATTTTGGGGGTTTTATTTCAGTGTTCATTAAGTTCTTGAAGAATGTGATAGTTATACATACTATTAGAATAATTGAAAGAAGTTTAATAAAAACAAACGAAAACTTTGAAAGAGAAAAGGCAAGGAAAAATCATCGAGTAGCAACACTTATTTATTGGTCTAAAATAAGTCAAGAGAAACAACTAGAAAGGTTATGTAATACTTTAGCAGTATAATTAGAAAAGGGTAGATTATAATTTTATGAATAACTGATGTAATTCTATCTGTAAAATTGTTGTTTTCCTGCTATGCACATATTATACCCTTTTCTGACATTTGCTTTCATCTCGAGATAGTCACAGTTAATGATTGTCATGCTGATTTATCTTTGACAATTTGAAAATTTAAGACATTTGTATCTCCATGTTCACAAGAAATTAAACCATATTTTGAAAATGACGCAGAGCAAATCAATAATGTGTTTACAATCGACCATTGTTTTTCCTTTCTTTGGTTGATGGATTAATTATTTGTTTAATGTGAATGCAGCTACCATCTTGCAGAGAAGAAAATCCCTTCAATACATGGATATACGATGGGATACAAACTAGAGCAATTTATATTTGACGCATTTCCTTATGCCCCTTCAACTGCACTTTTTGAGGTGAATTTTATCCATTTTCTTAATTAGCTCGTTCTGTGTATGAATTAATACAAAATTTTTATTAGTTATTTTGTCAAAGATTCGTGTAACGGTTGTCCCAATAAATAGGTGTTGCGTGAAGAAGAATTCGCTCCAGTGAAAAATGCAAATGGGTCGAATTTTGATACTCCAGATAGTGCTAGACTGCTAGTTCTCCGTCTCCACACTCGTTGGGTGGTTGCAGCGGGCGGCTTTTTAACACATTCAGTGCCCTTATATGCAACTGGTAATTTCATCTTCTTTTTCATTATATTTACTGTTATCTATACTATTATATAAAGCGATAGTTGTGTCATACTCTTGATTTCCACTGCCAAATGAAGTTGTCTCATACTTCTGATGATTTCCAATTTTATTCTTGCAATCTGATTTCCAAATATACTGTTATATTTTTATCCTTAAAAAATATGGTTACAACCCTTGCCACTAAGCAATTTAGGTTGATGCTTAGTCACGGGGCCATCTCTCAATATTCTTAAACTTTTTTCATCAAACTATATATACGTGAGTTGCACACGCATCGTTGTATGCAGAGTAATCTAGTCATATATAAGTTGATGGAAATAACTAGGTATAACCAGTGGTAGAGGCACTATGGGTATATTTTACGCCTCAAAAAGGTGTCTTTCATCTCAACTACCCCTTGTACAATTTTCTCGAAATGGACGGTCCTTAAGTTAAGGACTGTCCTTAAGAGAATGGGATTGTATATATATATGCAGGCTTTAAAATCTGGGCCATTTAGTATCTTTTTAGAAACGTCCTATGAATTAGTATTTGGCTTTGTTAAAATGTGACGAAGTTTAGACTGCTTCTGCAGAATACCCAAGGTTATGGATGACAACGAGATGGAATTGTTATTTTATGTGCTTTACTCCCTCAGTCCCAAATTAAGATCCCTAACTCGGGTTAGCTTTGGTTTGCAACTCAATTTATCCTAACCCTGATTAACTGGCCCATCTGATATGGGTTTTAAAACATCGAGAAAGATAACATAAGATCACATGCCTCTAGGGGTGTTTACAGGTTGGTTGGGTTTTGAGCATAGGTTTCAGCCGAACTAGCTATGATAACCAAATTGAACAGCCACACCGCCTAAAACTGAACCGACCCCTGTCGGTTTTGGTCAGTTTGGGCCATGGTCCTACTTCTGGTTTTTGGCCTGTCATTCCAGAATTTTTCACATGGATTTTTTTTTGAATTGTTTTCTTCGTGGCTTGTGTTCAGTTTGTTGGCTTTTTTGGTTTTGTGCGAACCCCTATCTAAAACTGTTTTTTTTTTTTGGCGTTTTCGGTCTTGTGCGAATCCCTATATAACTTGTTATTAACTCAATTAAATTAGTTACTTTTTACTACGTGCATATTTATATGAATGTGGTTGTGTATGTATGAATGTTTTGAGTGCAGGGCTGGAAGTATCACCACTATGTTCTTATGCCGGAGAAAACCTAGAAGCTATTTGCCGTGGAAGGACGTTTCATGCACCTTGTGAAATCGCATTCTAGTTTTAAAGAGGTGTCCATTTTAGATCTACGGATCTTCATTTGAGCGGCCTTTTGCTTCTCCCATCTTTCTTCTCTTTTTGATACGTAATTTGTATTAATCTCACAATGGCACTGAGAAAATATCAACAGAAAAATTCTATTGTTTGATTTTGTAATATTTTTTGGGCTTATATATGTGCACATCATCAGAATTTTGTAATGCTTTGTCAGTGTTTGATTATTCATTATCGGTATGAGATGGAGGGATTAATTTTTGTTTAATGATATATTATGTCGGCCACAAGGTCGTTTCAAATATGTCAGACAAATTCACACCTTAAAGTATAACGAAAAATAAAAAGTAATTATGTCTTCAAATTTGAATTCTAAACATGTTCCCAAATTTTTGGATGAAAAAACCCTTGTATTCTTGGGCAACTTTTCAATTATACAAAGAGATCGTTCAAAAGCCTGTATGTCAACTTATTAGACGTTCAATGACCGGAACTCAAACTAAATTTGACTTTAAGACTCACCTGCAACTCTCCTTGTAACAAGGTGATCATGGGTTTGATCCTTATGGATGATATTATCAACCCTTGTAATTGTCCTGCCAGGGGGCTCGTTATTACTTTATAAACGAACGGAGATTTGACATATTTTGACAGTCAGTTATCTAATTAAGCACCAGTTGAGCTTAACATGGTTAGAAAGCTTCGTCGGGTTAAAAATCAAAACTAGTTGAGCTTAACATGTTTAGAAGGCTCGGTTGGATTTGGTTTGAGAGCTAAACAAGTCAAATTTGAGCACAATTTTAAGCAGTAGAAAATATACAAACCAAGCTTGAACCCTCTGTGACTGGATTTGGATCCTTTACAGCCCAACAGCCAATGTGTGTATAACAATGCCTGAAATTACACGACTTCTATGCAACTGAGAAACCGGTAGATTTTTGCAAGTAACTGCCTAATAACCAAATGCAAATCATTCAGCACAAAGGAAAGCCACCTACATCAATCAAAATTCTGAAACGGAAAAATACACCTCACAAAGCATTACAATAGGTTATTTGCTCATCTCATCTAATTTAAAACCTGGGGTTCCTTAAGAACAAGAGGGGAACTCAAAAGTGAAACATCATACTCTGTTTAACTACCGGAAATTTGGAACATGATGCTCAATCGCAAGCAAAGAACACCGAGAAAAAGGCAAGGAAGAAAAAAAATAAAAGAAACGCAACTTACACTAATGCCTAAAGTGTCTCACATTGGTGAAAAGGAGCGAAACTCCATATTTGTTGCAACAATCAATTGCATCACCATCTCTGATGCTGCCACCTGGCTCAGCAATTACACCAACGCCGCTTTTACATGCTTCCTCCACCGCATCATTCCAGGCTGTTCATAAAGCAAGAAAGCTGGTTCAGTATCGAATTTACCATACTATAGTTCACCCATTAAAGATCATTCTATTGGTATATTGTGCAACCACGAAGTTTAGGGTAAGGGTAATTTCGGGGACTCAAGAAAATTAATTCAAATGATGTGGCATAGGTTCATTGGTTGATGGGTGGGACTCTCACTCTTATCACTCCACTCAACAATGCATTGGTGCCATATCATCGAAGTTACCTTTTTGAACCACAATCTTGAGTCCCTCTAGAATTATTGTATGGGTAAGGGTAATTTATTGAAGCAATAAATTTAAAATTTACTATCACTTGACCCATTGTTTGGTGATAGTTTTTGCTTCCAAGGCATCTTAAATATGCAAGTTCGGATATAATTGATTTGAAGATTGCCAAAATGCATATCTTTTATGTGAATTTTACCAATTTCTCTGTATGGGAAAGAACAAAAACTCAAAAACAAGTGATCACTAAATAAGTAAATAGTAGCAATTACCAAATGGAAAAAAGGCATCGCTAGCCAAAGCTGCTCCTTTGACCTCATCTCCTGCCTTCTTTAATGCTATCCTCAAACTCTCAAGACGGTTTGGCTGACCACTTCCCATACCTAACATACAGTTGTTCTGCCACATAATCACCGTGATTAGAATTAATTCGTGCTCAATATGTCTTTGTAGAATCAGCTTGTAAGAGCATCCACAACAGTCTAAATTTGTGGGATACGTTTGTCCTATAATGTTGTATTGTATATTAGGCGCAGGACAAATTTAAGCTTGGCTAAGTTCCTTATCCTACTGGCAACTGATGTCCGTTAAGTTCCACCCGGACAAGAGGTATCCATTTCGGACTCAAACCAATACCTGATATCCATCAGGTCCCAAATGGAAACATGATGCAGATATCAGGTGTCCATTTGGAACTTATTACACTGGTATCTGTTTGGAACCTAACGGACAAGAAACGTCTGGTTTGATGCTCAACCATTATCCAAACATCTCCGTTTGTCTCCTATACTACTTACCATACCCAAATTAGACTGCTGTGGATGCTCTAAAAAAAGATCGAAAAAACTAACCTTAGTGATTACGATGGCATTGCTCTTGACATGCTTCACGCACAACCATGCAAATTCAGCATCATGAAGTTCATTTTCTTGTGGAGCCTTACTGGAAACTACATTAAAATTTATATCTTCTGGTGTTAAATCATCTGAATCTTGCGCGAGCCAACCCCCACCGACTTGTCTTAGTGAGAGCTTTCCTTTAAAATTTTTGCTCGCCTCGAGGATTCTCAAATTTTTTGACTTTCCACGGAGGACCTCAAGCCCTTTTTTCGAATACTTGGGAGCAACAACAATCTCATAAAACATTCGTGTTTCGCCATCTGTTGGGCTTCTAAATTCTCGGATATCCTTAGCAAGAGCCTTTTCAAATACGAGATAATATATAATTATAGTCAGTACACATGAGAGGGAAGAGAGAGAGACGTCAAATAATATAAGTCCTCTGTCTCTAAAGTGAACCATTTATAAAAAAATATTAACATTCATAATTAACCTTCATCTAAAGGGAGGGGAGGACATTTATGGAATGAAATCTGGAATATACTACTAGTTTATACCCCCAAATTTGAAAAAATTCATTACTCTTAGTTTGTGGCATCCCAAAAAAGGAAAGTAACTCTCTTAAAATCCCAGAAGAACGACAAAATACTGACAAATTACACATATATGCACTTTAATAGCACTATTTTAAGTAAGTTTTTTACAATAGACATATTGACCTCTTAACTCTTAAGAATAAAGGATACTCTCATTCCCCTTTTCACAGCAAAAAGTTGCAAAACAAACCTAGCCGTATCCTTGCAGAATCCCAAAGTCAAAATTGTCAAATAAGTTCATGGATAATCTTGAGAGGATGACCAGCAAAAAAGAATCCAATACAAGACCTCTAAACTTTCAAGGGCATTTTTGACTTCCCCTGTTCGCAATGTCACTCACCCCCTATTTTCATAATCATTAGACTTCACCCCCTACATGCCCCGCCGTGGTGCACTTTTTGTAATCCTTTGAGATTCTGCCAAATGTAGGAGGCAAAGTCTATGGGATCCACTCAAGGGCCTACTAGTTTAGGTACTATTATGAAAACGGGGCAAATCTAATTTTGAAAATAGGGGGCAAGTCAAAGAACCCAACTTTCAATGAACTTACCTCATCAACTTCTATGTTGAAGGCAACAATACCGCCAAATGCACTCACAGGATCGGCTTTCACTGCCAACCTGTAAGCTTCAATGGTGTCATCACGTGAAGCGACCCCACACGGATTTGTATGCTTTACAACTACACAGGTAGGCTTGTTAAACTCACACACGCAGTTCCAAGCTGCATCTGCATCTAAGTAGTTATTATATGACATTTCCTGCCAAGAAGAAAGATCAAAAGGGTTTTATTGGCCCAGTGCATTGATTTGAATTCTGTAAGGGGAGAAAATATTGATACGCATATGAAATAGAATAACAACTTTTGATGAACTCAGTTAAACAGATATAGTATAACTCAAAATTAGAGAAATGTTAAACAAAGAGCAAGTCTGTACTGCTGTATGTATATGAAAGAACACAACAATTTCTGAAAAAGAAGCTTAATATATATATATACTAGAACCCAAAAAACTAACAAGTATTATCAACAAAGGAAATTAATGTATTAAACTTTCGGTCTCACCTTTCCATGGTGTTGAATGGCAGTTGCAATACCGCCAGCATTAACCTCAGAGAGACTTTGGTCAACATAAAACGCAGCCTTTTGATGAGGATTTTCACCATACCTAAGCGAACTTTTGAGTAAGAGAGGCTTCGATAAACTCGGTGGAAACTTATCTTCAAAACAGAATTCCAAAGTCAATGTAAGAATGAAAGAAAACATTGATTCACAATTAATGATATCATCCAAAGGTCAATTTAGGAACTCATTGCTTCTGTTACACACTACGAAACACGGACACTCTCTTGAAGGCCACGGGTCGGGCCCGACACTTGTCGGACACTCCGACACTCTCTCCGACACTTGGATTTAATTATAGTCTCTAATACTTGATAATTGATTTAGATGGCTACTACTCCTAGTGTTTCTTCACAGCAACTTCAACTAAGGATGAGGCAACTAACCACTTTTTATATTTCCCTTTTGTTTTCTACCATTCTACTGAACAATTTAGTCTAGGTGTGCCTTTTGATGCTTTAATTATGGAACAATTTAGTGATCATGTTTTGAGTATTTGGGTTATTAATGCAATCTAATTTCATTTTATTGAATTCTTAAATATTTATAATGTTTATTGCATATACAATTAATTAATTAAGAACGTGTCCCCTCTGTTAAGAACTATCTCTCCCAAAAGCTTAAGTTGCTAGGTAGTGGGTCAACAATATGTATTATGCTCTTCAACACTCCCCCTCACGTGCGAGTAGGGGTCACACGTGGAGAGACAAACCAAACCAAAGGTACACTTTGTGCACAAACAACAACGTGCATATTGCACAAACACAAAGGGGGAAACAAATGCAAGCGGGAGGATTTGAACCCAGAACCTTGCAGAATCTGAGCTCTGATACCATGTTAAGAACCATCTATCCCCAAAGCTTGTTAGGTAGTGGGCCAACAATGTATATTATGCTCTTCAACACCCCCCACGTGTCGTGCCCTACATTTTGGAAAAATTGCGTGTCGTGTGTCGGGTCTATGCTTCATAGGTTACACATGAATGGTCAGTTTGGTGATATCCGAGATGATCATGACGAATGTGTATTGGAAGATAACAGAATTTGGTCATGATATGATATTTTTTTCAAATGTTTAATCAATAAATAGCGTTAAATAGGACAAAGGCTAAACGCCTGTTTGATAAAAATGCGAAAAATGATTGAAAACACTACTAAGTTTTATGAGAAGCTAGAGAAAGAGATGAGTGATTTGGTGAAATAGTCTCCCTCTTTTCCCCTTTTTTCCTGGAATTTTTTCTTATGCATCAACCAAAAAATTGGATTCCATGGAAAAACCCGGAAAAGTGGAGTACCTTCTGAAGTCTGCTTCCACATCCACTCTGAAACTGCAGAATCATAAGAGGCACAATGCTGGAAAGCCTTCCAAGCCAGCTTTCTTCTGAACTCTTGTTCATCATCCTGATTTCTTTGAAGAAATTCTATAAGTTCAGGATAGTCTTCTGAATCAACAACGACCAAGACATCCTTGTGATTCTGTTAAATGTGTAAAAGTCAGTTAGAATATCAACATCAATATAACCTTGTTATTCTGTTTAGTGTATGCCAGTTAATATCCGACATGAACAAAACATACACTAGATCAATAGGGTTACTGTATGAAGCACCAATGGAGTAGTATATTTATCAGATTGTGTTTCTCACAAGTCATCATTTTTTGGACTAAAAGTAGTCCCCAATTTAGTTCTTGTATACAGTATACTGGGAAAAGATTGAGATAGAAACCTTTGCAGCCGCTCTGATCATGGAAGGGCCACCAATATCAATGTTCTCAATTCCATCATCAAATGTGATTCCCTTGGTAGACGACACTTTTTCATAAAACGGATACAAGTTCACTACCACCACATCAAATGTTCCTGCAGGAGAACCACTTTAAAACAGTTATTATCTACAACAAAGGAAAGATAAAAAAGAGCAAGAGCATACTGATGACATTTCTCTTTAACAGGACATAAAAACATACGTTGTGACAACCCAGGTCCTTCCCCAAAATGGCTAGCGCAGGTTATTATTTAGGTTATAAGCCAAGGACCTCCACATCATACTACCAATGTGGGATATATGGGTTGTGACAACTGAACACCCCCACCCCCCCCGGTGCCCGCCCGGGTTAAAGCCCTGACATCCTCATTAGGATGGGTTCAGACACGAACGACTTTGGCTCATTGACAGCCGCCACAAATTATTTCGACTCATTGTCAACCGCACAAACACAACCCACAATAACTGCATATAACACGTTTACATAGTAGTGCTTGGGACCGCTGATGCCATATGTAACAACCCAGGTACTCCCCCAAAATGGCTAGGCCAATTACTGTTCAGGTTCATTGGATTCACATATACGCCACGGACCTCCTCACTACCCTACAAATGTAGCCATGTGGGTTGTGACATACATCCGAGTTATTAAAGACAAAAATTAGCATAAATTTCTCTTATCCTGGGGGTTCAATCTTCAGTTTTCTTGTATTTACATAAAAAAAAGGCTCCGATGTATTATAACTAGTCATAGAGTAACATTTCATGTCTCATCTTTTGGTGTAATGTAAAAGCATGACATTGGGAACTCAATATCAGAGTGTGCTAGCTGATTGAGCAAAGAAGAACAATGAAGTAACATAACTCACCAATTCTGTGTTTATCAAGAGCCTCCATGTGATGCTTTTGATCTCTCCGGGCAAGAATACCTCCATGTATGCTAGGGTGTAAAGTTTTCACACGACCATCAAGCTGCAAAGAAATCAAGAAAGAAAAATATTGAGCTGCAACATCTGACTAAAGCAACATCAACAAGGGAAAAAGAATATGCACCAATGCTTGAACAAAGCAACTCAAGCTCACAAAATCAAACGATATAAGAACCAAATTACCATTTCTGGAAAATCGGTAATTTCTTCAACTTTAGTTACAGACACACCATTATTTTCCAATGCAGAAGCTGTTCCTCCAGTTGAGACAATTGTGTATCTACCAATTAGAAAAGAGGCTTAAAATTGTATCATTATCACCTTCTACAATTATCTCTAGTAAAACATCCAATCTAAGTATATCTTCTATGCTAATTTCTTTAACTGTTACAGAAATTATGATGTTATCCTCAAACACGTGGATCAATTCAAGGTAGAACCAAAATATTTGTCATCATAATAAACATCAATGAGTAAATCACTGAATCAATTCATAATATTGTACTCCACCCTAATTTTTGAAGTTCATTGCCAAGGAAATCCAGGTCCTTCTTGTCCGACACAGAAATTAATGCCTGTTTGCTACCTGAAAAGAAGTTCATAAACAAAAATGGGTCACACAAAACTCTACTTCCTCTGTAGTTAAGAAAGATAAAAATAGAACAATTAAATCAATTGTGTTCTCCTATCCATCTTGTACGATTAACATTTCAACAACAATGTTGGGTATCCCCACGCCATGGAATAAATCAACTAAATTTGGATATCAATTGAAGGAGAGATATAAACATCAATGTAGCATATGAACAGTAACTACAACTCAAGATTGATGACCCTTGAGTAAATTTATTGACAATGGAAGTCAGACCTATTTTCATGAATGATCCTATTATTACACATCAAAATTAAAAAAACCCAATACAATTTCCATTGATATGCAAGAAAGGGAATCTATATACAGGTTCACACGCAAGTGGAAACGACAATGCTAATTATGATTTCCAGCAAAAAGAAAAAAAAAAGGTGGGTTTTATAAAGTTGGCCTACAGCAAACAAGTTATGTACGAAACTAGGCATTTTGCTCCCCCCCTCAATGTCCAATTCCTAGTCTTAACCAAACATTGACAAGGAGTCACGGAAGAAGTTTTCTAGGAATCTAAAATGCCAATTTAGTTCGTAAAACTTGAAACAAACAAGCCCTAAACGTAAACACAACACGCTCATGAAAATGAGCACGTGTGTGTTTTATTTATCAAACTATAAACTATCAACTCGGTGAAAAGAATACATATAATCCCGCAAGAGAATCTTTTGAAGCCATTAAAAGGCCAGGTTTCTGCTAAACGCTTAGTTTAAATTTAATAAAATTTATTTCAATGCCCCCCACTCTTTTTCTATTCGTTAAATATTAAAATATATCATAACCAGGATAAAGTTGAAACATCACATTTATTAGGAATTGAGAGCCAAATAAAATCAAACAGAATTCAGCACCGAGAGGCTAAAAAAAGGGGGCTATTATTTACAACTCTCAATTTTGTCACTAACACCACCTTTGTCATAAACACCCCCTTAATGTCAATTTTTAATCACTAACACCCTCCACTTAATTAAAAGTTAATACAGACATTAATTAAAATAAAACTAATTAACATTGAAAAAGATGAGTGGATTTACACACGCTCACCCCATATTAGGTGAAAGTGAAAGGCAATGGAGTGCAGAGTGTACTGGAGTATTTCTAAATTAGACTCACCTAATGACAGGTGAGTGGATTCACACACACACTCACCCCACATTAGGTCAATGTGTTGTAATCAACTTGCCTAATAACACACACTCGTCTCACATGGGGTGAGAGTGTCGGTATACACTCGCCTTATTTGAGAAGAGTTGTAACTAGATTACTCTCCTTATATAAAGCGAGTCAAGCCGGGACAGAACACATTTTATACTCTGTTTTAGGAATTACATATGTGTTTCAATTTGAATGGGTAGAATGATATATGAAAGCTAATATACACATTAATACACCAATAATAACAATTATTATACATCTTTGGCTTCATTTTGGAGTGAAATTTCACCACCAACTTTTTCTTGAACTTCTTCTTTTTCCACTATCTCATGAATAATGCTTCTTATTTATCATAATCCAAGTTTCAAATTTCTCACCAATAATGTTTGTGCTTCGATTTGGTTGTGATTTCTTGATTTTGAGAGCTCAAATGATAAAGAAGTGAGTCTCTTCTCTCTTTATCTTTCTACTTAAAGCAATAGGATGTGATTATGAATGGAAAAAAAATGGGAGATATAGTTTCATTATTTGGGTTAATGTTTGATTAGTTTATTAAAAAATGAATAAATAGATAGGTTAATGTTTTAAGCATTTGGTAAATAAGTTAAGTAATGATTAAGTGAGAGGTTGTTTGTGACAAAAAAGTGGGGTGTTGAAAAATGTTTTTTATCAAATTATAAATAGTGGTGTTTGTCACAAGATTGGGGGTGTAAATATTAGCCCCCTAAAAAAACAGGCCGACCCTTACATTCAGCTATAATGAGGCAAAAAAATAAAAAACAAAATTAGAGAGAGAGTTGGGGTTTGAGAGTACGGGAAGGAGAGGGGTTGGAGTCCTTGGGTACGGCAGAGTCAGCCATAGCCTTGATGGGATAACACTTCAACCGAAACGACGACGCTGCTGCTCCTGCTGCTGGTGAGGACTGTTATGTAACCAACCAACAACAGAGGAGTATATCAAAACTCACAATTTGAGATTTTGTGACAATGATCAAAAAGGATTAATTTTGTTTTAAATAATAAGAATTAACTAATGAATGAATGAATTACTTGTTGGAAGTGGAAGTGGGAGGAAGAAGTGGTGGTCTTGAGGAGGTGACGAAGGGCGACCGGAATGCGACCGCCGTAAGCCGAGTGTCTAGGGTTAGCAACGGCGTCGGTTGAGGTGGCGGTGGCGGCAGACCTCAGCATCTTTTTGTTTGTGTTTATCAGTGGTTTTCTACTACTGCGTGGACTATGTTGTCATTCCCTAACCCACACTTTTCCCCTCCCTTCCTTTTTTTTTTTTTCTAATACTCAGTTTTTTGTTCAAATGAAAAACTTAAGGGATATTTGGATTTTCCACCCTATTTTTTAAGCTATAATTTAAAATTGTACCTTACATTTTAAATTATTTAACTTGGCACCATTTTCTTAATAAAGAAATTTAATGATAAAATTGCCCTTTTCTCTTCTCCTTTCCCTGATCTCCTCCTAATTTTTCTTCTCCTCTATCCTCATATGAACAATAACACTACTCGTCCTCAACACTAGTATCTCTACCGTTCGACGGCGGTACTCAAACATCCATCCTTAAACTTTACTCTCTCATTTATCCGCACTAGAATCCCATCTTCATCTCTGTTATTTTTTCATGGCCAAAAGAAATTACGAGGAACCGTTAATAGAGTCGATGGATTTAGTATATTAGATTTTAAGCAGTAACTTTATGCTAATATTCCTCCTCAAATTCTCTATCCTCGCTTTGTGCCAATATTCCTTATCAAATTCTTTATATTCATTATTGATACATTATCAGCAGCCGCTTTATGTTAATATTCCTCCTCAAATTCTTCATCTTAATCACTGATACATTATCATTGCGTTGTGCTAATATTCCTCCTCAAATTGGTCATCTTCATTATTGATACATTATTAGTAAGATGCTTAAAATTCAATCTTCTAAACTATCGACTCCATTAACGGTGCCTCGTCATTTCTTATCAGCCATGAAAGGTAGCAAAGAAATAGGGGATATATTATAGCGTCGACAGATTGTATAATAAAGTTTGAGGACGGATGTTTGTGTATCGCCGCTAAGCGGTGAAGACACACTGCTGCTGAGGACAAGTAGTGTTAAAAAGATGATATATAAGAAGAAGAAGAAGAAGAAGAAGAAGAAGAAGAAGAAGAAGAAGATGATGATGATGATGATGATGATGATGATGATGATGATGATGATGCTGCTGATGATGATGATGATGATGAGAGAAGAAATATGGGTGGTTAAAGGAAAAAGGTAAAGAAAATGGCATTTTTGTTATTATATTTGTTCATTAAAGAGATCTAATCATCAAATGTTTTAAAATATGTGGTGCAATATCAAGTTAGGGGTTAAAAAGTGGAGTGCAAAGCCCAAATATCATAAACTTACGTTTTTCTAACGAGATTTATTTATTTGAGGCAATGGGTTAAAGGGAATGACATATTACATTTTCATTATAGAATAATAACTCAGTTTACTTTACCTAAAATAATATTCATCCATTTCTTTTATTTTTTTTTAAAAATAAATTAGTCACACCGGCTACCACTAACAACATTATCCTTTTTTGGAGTTCTAGCAACTATTACCGGAATGTCATAACCTCACTAGAGCTCTGGCGTAAGCACTGAAATCTATTTTTGCACTAAATTTGCAAACAACTAATGATACATATTTTAATGCAAATTTATTTTTTACACTAAATCCGCAAGCAACAAATGATACATATTTTAGTACAAATATGTTTTTGCACTATCCTCACTCGTGATATAATTTTAGTGCAAATATATTTTTGCACTAAATCCATAATCAACTAATGATACATATTTCAATGGAAATTCGTTTTTGCACTAAATTTGTAAGCAACAAATAAAACATATTTTAGTGCAAATATATTTTTGTACTAAATTCTAAAACAACTTATGATGCATTCGTTTATGCAAAATTGTTTTTGCACTAAATCATTAAACAACTAATGTTATAAAATTTAGTGCAAATGTGTTTTTGCATTAAATCCATAGACAAAAAAAAGACATAAATGTCGGTACAAATTCATTTTGGCACTAAATCCACAAGCAATTAAAGACATAAATTTGTTGTTTTTGCACTACATAAAAATTATCACTAGAGCTCCCATGTCCTTATTAGAGGTACGACAATAGTTGCTGAAGCTCTCGAGTGACCGCCGAAGCTCCAGTGGGCTGTGTTGGTGGAGGTAGTTAGTGAGACTTAATAACCACCAATGGTAATAAAGAAATAAAATATCGTAATAATGATATAATTGACAATTCAAAAAAGGGGGTGTATCCTTTTAATGAACAAATATTTGAAAATCGTCATTGTGACCAAAACAAATTATGGAAAAAGTCATTTATCTAGTTTAAAATAATAAGGTGTTCTTAGTTTGAATATAATTATGAAGGAGGTACCTAGAACTCATGTTATCCATTTTTTGTAAATATAATAGAAGTTGAGTTTATGTCCATCTTTTATCCATTGGTAGATTTATTTAATTAGGGAAAAACAAGTTAATGGGTGAAATTGCATGAGAGAGGAAAATATGTAATTTTATTGAAGTTGGATTCTTTAATACTAAGTTAGATTTTCCAAAAGGGCTCTTAGTTTAAAGATCATATTCTCTTTTTTATTGAAAGACACAACTTTTTGTGCTATAGTTTAGAGTCCAAACCTTTTAATGAAGGACGTTATTTTGGCATAAGGGCATATAAGTTATTTTTATTTAATAAATTGCAAATTTGTAAGAAAACACATAATGTTCCTAATTTGCCCTTCCCAAATAATTTCAATAACTAATGGATGTCCTAAAATCTTGCTAAAAGCTATAATCTAGACTAAAGTAAAATTCAAATATTTAAATTTAAAGCAATCCAATAAAAATAATATATTAGCTTAATAGGAACTTTTCAATTTTGCCAGCAGCTAGATTTAAAAGGTTTTTGAAATTTAAAATTTGAATACATACACATGAGCAATATTAAAAACCAATATAAGTCAATTACACAATAACCATTTCAAGAAGATTCAAGTTAACAAAACAATTATAATCTTGATGAGGTATACGAAGATGTGGTCAATGGTATAAAATGACTAAAGATTTTATTTTTCTTCGCTAGGCATATTAAGTGTAGACATTTTAATAAAAAAATTTAGAAAAAACGGTGTAGATTTTTTTTTCTAAAAAACCGTGTAGTCAGACATTTTAATAAATAAATGCAATATATGCTATATGTTTTATGCTTACAAGTGTGTAAAAAGTAACCTCCTCCATGTGACAAACTATAGGCATACCATGGTAATTTAAGTTGTGTGATTTTCGGAACCTAGGTTGCCATTAATATCTATGTTGCAATGTGAAAGGGTTTTTTAAAAATAAATAAAAAGCGGTATTTAGTTATAGATATATTAACATAAAAGTGGTTATAAAAGATTTTTAAGCAATTAATTACAGACGAATAAATAGACTAGAGTTAATAAAATTAGACTTATTTATTCGATGCAATAGCAGAATGAGGCAGTTACAACTGTACCGAAAAAAAAATTTACTTGATAGAAAAAAAAATATTTGACAGTTCTTACTCAATAAACACAATCAATTTTTGAACCGAGATCTTTTAATTACAACTAAGACTCTTGAAATTGATATCTCTGACTAGATAATATCTCAAATCATCTTTTGATAATAAAATAACTAAGGAAAATGTCACCTGTTAAAACTCTTGGAACAATCAACTGGGTATGACAATTGTCATTAGAGTCTTTGTTGGCATGCTCCATAGAGGTAGCAAGGAAGCATCCGCTTTGGATGTAAAAGTAAGGATGCAGAATTATTGTTGGTATTCAAAGGAGATTTTTCATAATCATTGTTATTCTTAACCTCTAATTTAGATATGTTCAACTAAAAACGAAATATAAATAACCATTTCTTAATGAGTAAAAATCTAAATCTCAATAATTCTTATTAGGTAGCTTTTATTAACTACTTGCTAAAAATTAGGGGAAAGCAAATAACGATTACAAGGTAAATTTAAGAATTGCACAACTTAAATTACATAATATTAAAAGAAAAAAAAGATTTAGGCTTACTGCAAAAGTTGGTCCTTGTTTAAAAAATTGGAACTTCAAACAATGGACTCAAAATGTTTGTCCTTGAGTAAATTTATTATAAATATGTGGGGCTAGGAACTAATTTTCTATTATTTGAAAAATATGTAGAATTGAAGAATCTAACTTCAATAAATTTCTTTCTCCTCTAACTTCATTCATTAATGATGTATTTGGATGAAGTAATTCTAAAGTATATTGAAATTGTAAATGATAGAATTTTAAAAATTCCATCATTTAAAAACCATAAATTGGAATTTCCCGTATTTGGATGTGTTGTACGCAAAATTTAAAAAATGACATGAGTCACAATATCACTTGTTATAAGTTGAAATCTGGTGAATGATGCTTCATACAATGGAATTTAAAGTCGGAATTTAGAAGAAAAAAAAATCTAGCAAATTTACCTCTCGTAAAATTTCAAATTCTTCCCAAATTTTACCAAACTATGCACCTCCATTTTTTTGAACTCTAAATTCTGACTTTTGCTCAAATCCCAATCTTTTTTTCCATCTAAACACAAGATAATATATTTTCTCTAAATCAAATACACCAATAGATAAATTAAGTAAACTTTTACTACCTTTTATACTTAAAAAATTATAATAAAGGTTGATCTGATTGATGCTGTTCATTAATTTCTTCTTTGCAGGTAACATTCTGCCTAGAACTTGGACTAGTACCACGAATGCCCGAAAGATTATAACGGATGGACTTTGGGGCATTCTTCCTCGTGTTATTTCTCCGGAGCAGAGCGGGTTCGCGAAGGTTATATCTTAAGAAATCATTGATAAATTAAATTAATGTAGAGGGAGTAATGTGATTTACAAACTAGACATGGCTAAGGTTTATTATGACAAGACTGTCATGGCTTTTTATACGGAGGTTATTATTTACACTCTACATTTTTGTCACTAACAACACTTCTGTCACAAACACTCTCCTAAAGTTAATTTTTAGCCACTAACATCTTTCACCCAATTAAAAGTTAATACACAGATTACTTAAAAGTCGCACTTGCCTCACAAAAGTGAATGTGTTGCAAAGAACTCGCCTAATATAAAGCAATGTAATGCTGAGTATACTGGAGTATTTCTAAATTATACTTGCTTATTGAGAGGTGAGTGAGTTCACACACACTCACCCCACATCAGGTGAATATGTTGCAAATGACTTGCCTAATATAAGGCAATGGAGTGTTAAGTATATTGAAGTGTTTTCAAATTAGACTTGCCTAATGAGAGGTGAGTGAATTCACACACATTCACACCACATAAGGTGAATATGTTGCAAATGACTCGCCTAATATAAGACAATTGAGTTCTGAGTGTACTGGATTATTTTTCAAATTACACTTGCTTAATGAGAGGTGAGTGAATTCACACACACTTACCCCACATCAAGTGAATGTATTGCAAATGATTCACCTAATATAAAGTAATGGAGTGCTAAGTGTACTGGAGTGTTTTCAAATTAAACTTGCTTAATGAGAGGTGAGTGAATTCACACACGCTTACCTCATATTAAGTGAATGTGTTACAAATGACTCGTATAATATCAGGCAATGGAGTGCTGAGTATACTGAAATATTTTTCAAATTAGACTTGCCTAATGAGAGCTAAGTGAATTCACACACACTCACCCCATATTAGGTGAATGTGTTGCAAATCACTCACTTGATATAAGGCAATAGAGTACTGAGTGCACTGTAATGTTTTTCAAATTAGAAGAAGTCTAATGAAAGGTGAGTTAATTCACACATTAATAAGAGAGACTTGTTACTTTATTAATATAACAAAACGAACATATAAAAGGTTGAAACATTCAATTCAACCTAATTTTACAAAAATACGTATACGAGCTTTACATTTTCAATTCAAACTAACTTTACAAAAAAATTAGATATATAACAACTTTACATATTCAATTATATCCATCTTTAAAAAAAATAGCATTTACCATGCGACATGTACGCATAACAAACAAAACAAAAGCCGGAGCAATCATTAATTATTTAATTATGATTGGTGAGTCTTTTATTCTAGGGTCGGGTATATATCCTTCTTTGTAAAATTGAAATCTATCGGCAAAAAGTTGCTCCCAAGCAACTGTCTCAGGAGTTCGAATACACTTTCATCTTCGATTTAACATTTTAAATTGTACTCATTGTGGACAAACTCTCTTTATTACGTGCTTTGAGCCCACAAAAAACATCTTTTGGTTTCACTCCAGCAATGCTCATCTCAACAACAAATCTCATATTTCGTCAGTCTTCCTATAAACGGATACCCAACTAAGGTATTTAGTAAGTCAAGATTATGAATTATGCATATTATTTTTAACTTCCATTTATCCGTGCCGATACTCAAATCACGTAGTGCAAATGGATAATTACACTTCTTCGTAGCATTATCTCTTTTTCTAGGTATATGTTTTTATGGTCGGTTGTCACGAGGTACTCTTCTTTTTTCACAACCCAAAATTACCGGTGACCTCTTTCTACTAATACATTGGTCAGACTTTCAGATAACTATTATAGTTTTAATCCTTCTTACTTTTCGTTGAATTTAGTCAACTAAACTTTCCCGAGAATTAAATACCTACAAAATAAATTTAACAAATATTAATTGCTATTATGTTGTTATTAAATAGTTACTACATGGTACTAAAGTATTATGTATTTAGTTCGTCTGTTGTAAAAACGTTACTCACGTCAACTGCTTTCTCTGGATTATAATCATCATTACTAGCCTCTTCTTCCTTAGCATGCTTAACAATTTCGTCTCTACCATCAGAATTAAGATCAACGCAATTTCTTTGAAAAAAAGGCTCTTCTATTGTATGATCTTCTTCAACATCACCAAGCTTATAATTAAGATCCTTTAAACTCTCTTCTTCAACAATTTGCTCGGAACATTTGAAAATATAAGTCGGTTTAGGAGTTGGTTGTAATTATATTGCCGTGAATTTAATTTTTCAAACATTGATATATCTCCCCATATGCTAAATTGAAGTGATAAATTCTGAAATTATATGCAAAGTTAGTTTTAGCTCAGTTTACTTTTGGAGAGTTTAATGTATTTGTACACGCTCGCTTATCTTGAGGTGACTGCATACATTACTTGAGCTCCGTCCTCAACGTGGAGTGTTTTTCAAATTTGGCCCACCTAATGAGAGATGATTACATTCACAAAGACCCGTTTCACATGAGGTGAGTATGTTGTTAATCACTCGCCTAACATAAAATAATGGATTGCTGATCGTACTAAAGTGTTTTCCAAATTAAGTTCGTCTCGCCTAATGATAAGTGAGTGAAATAACACACTTGTTTCACATGGGGTGAGTGTGTCTGTACACACTCGCCTTATTTGAGGAGAGTTATAGCTATATTACTCTCCTTATATAAATCGAGTCAATCCTAAACATAACTCGTTTTATACTCTGTTTTGTGGATTACATCTTTGTTTTAATTTGAATGATGTGGAATGATGTATGAAAGCTTATATGCACATTAATACACCAATAATAACAATTATAATACATCTTTAGCTTCATCTTGAAGTGGAATTTCACCACTAACTTTTTCTTGAACTTATTCTTTCTACACCATCTCAAGAACAATGCTTCTTTTTTTATCATAATCCACGCTTCAAACAACCCACCAATAATGTTTGTGCTTCGATTTGGTTGTGATTTCTTGATTTTGAGAGCTCAAATGATAAAGAAAAGAGTCTATCCTGCCCCCTCTCTCTTGTTTTAATTGAAGCAATAGGTACGTGATTATGAATGGGGGAAAATGGGAGATATAGGTTTGATTATTTGGGTTAATGGTAGATTAGTTTATTAAAAATTGAATAAATAAATAGGTTAATATTTATAACCATTAGGTAAATAAGCTACATGATAGTTAAGTCAAAAGGTGTTTGTGACAACAAAATGAGGTATTGAAATGTATTTTTTTATCAAATTATAAATGGCTGTGTTAATGACAAGAATGAGAGGTGTAAATAATACCCCCTTTAATTAAACATGCTCTTTCATTCACATTTTGACTATTTTTTATCCGCCCAAAGTTGTGTTTCAAAATTTGGAGTACGTCAATCGTCCTTCGATTATGGATTTTGAGCTTGCAGATATGGTGTACCCTCCTTCGATTGTGTCTCTCTCGATTAGGGAAGCTAGTCAATTGTCTCAATGGGAACAACACTTTCCTATAGAGTTGCAAAAAACTGAATCGTAAGCTGCAATAGCTTCAATGTCATCATGTTTTAAGAGACACGTGTGCATGGATTGCCAATTCTTCAGGGAAATTCCAAGCTAGTTCAGCATGGGAAGTTTGTAGGCAAAGACGAAATCAGATGCTCTTCGGTAAAATGTTATGGCACCAGTCTATCCCGAGTATTCCCGACCAAATGGTCTATATATGCATATGCTTGGAGAGCTCTCGATCGACGACTGCCATTAGATGATATATTGCGACATAGGGGTATTCATCTTGCTTCAAGGTGTGGGTGTTGTGTCACTCAACAACAAGAGGCTATAAACCATGTTTTCGTCACGGGTAAAAGCTGCTTCGGAGGTTTTTGTGCTTTATTTTAGTTCCAGAATGTGTATTAGTATCTTAATCTGAGGTTTGAAAGCGTGGTGGATTCAAAGGTTTAATTCCCCTTGCCACCGGCTTATTCTCATTTTTGTTCCTTTAATTTGTTGGGAACTTTCGGAAAATATGAGGGCTCAGCTATTAATATCAATAGGATAGAAGAGTACATACTTAATGCGTTAATGTTGAAAAGCAAGCAATCAGAGTATTGGTGGATCAAGGAATTCAAAATTTATTTGCCTTGGTTGTTACCCCAAAAGTGAGTGGGTCAAGAAGCCAAAAGACAATCCTGGTTCAAGTGCTTAAGAATCAAATTGATCCTAGCTTCCTGGAGTACGTATTTGGTACTTGGTTAGGAGAATTAAACAACTTCTTCCTCTTCTTGATTATTATAATATATAATCTTTTTCATACTTTTTAACATGGTTGGGTTGCTTACCATCTATCTAGTCTAGCTAATATTGGATGTAGTAGACAAAATGTGTGTGATTTTGTTGATTGGGAGTTCGTTCCCCCATCATCAGAGAGGTTGCCTACCACTGGGCCAACCCCTGGGTCGGCTGGGCTGTTGCCCCTTGAGCGAATTCAAAATAATCATTCAAGCTTGAAAAATTATGAGATTTTAAAATTGCACCAAATATACAATCTTAGGAAATTTAGATTACACAAAATACAAAAAAAAAAATTGCTTTGTACGACCACCCCAACATCAATTCAAAAGACGGAACCGAGAGCATCAAATTTTGGTTTTCAATTAGAAGGAACCAGGCATTTAACCAAAAACTTTCGACTGCATGTTACCGAAATCTAATTTCGAAACTAGTAGTTTAAATATGCCTATTAGTGAGGTGTTTAAGTTAAAATGCATAATTTTAGAACTCCAATTAATTTATATTCTCGACCATTTATTACATTGAAATTAGTAAATTCTTTAGAAAAAAAGGTTAAAATAAAGTCATGGATACCTCCTAATCTTACATTTATATATATACACACATACGCAAATAATCTTTTAACGGAATCCCTAACTTTAAAGAACAATAAGAACTATTCACTTCGAGAAGTAAGCAAATGAATTTTTTACATAAATTTTTTTAGTGATGAATTCTATAATAAGTGGATTATATCTGCCAAATTTTACAATAATAATAATAAAAAAATCATAAAATAACTCAATTTTTTTTGCAACAAAAAGGAAGCTAATCTACATATATATATATATATATATATATATATATATATTAAAACAAAACAGCCCCCAAAATTTTTTCTGCTCATTTGGTACTTCTCTTTTCGGATTCTTTATTCTATATTTATTTTTTTGAAATTTCTATTTTTAGAAACTTATTTTTTTAATTAAAAATATCTGATTGGACATCTGTATCTAATACTATTATAGTATTACGGAGGAAGTCCTCCGTAATAAGTCTTCTCTCTCCTATTTAATTTTCGCTTAATTACCGTGCCCTCTCCCGCTTCTCAATCTCCCTAATTTCAGTCGGTTGCTCTTCTTCTTCTGTCCTATTAATTATCCGCATTAATAATCCACTTTCTTGATAATACTAATCCACTTCCTCCATAATAATCATATATTATCTTATCACTTATTAATTGCTATTATAATTGCCGTAATAATAACACATTTAATACCAATACACTCTCTCTTATTAATTTCTATAATAATTGCCATAATAATCTATATTATTTTTATTATTATAATATAATAATATTATATTATTATTATTATTATTATTATTATAGTAAAATCTAGGAATTGTAATAATAATATTTAGTGATAAATAATTTTTATTATGAAACATTTATTTATTTATTTTTTAAAAATTTTCATTTTTCATATTGACATCTATACTTAGTATATATTAGTATAATGGAAGGAACAAGAAGAGATTGCCTTATTTATTGTACTCTTTAATGTTTCTTTTTTATTTTTCTTTTTTGAAATTATCTTTTTAAGCATGAATTGAATTATTATTATTATTATTATAGCAAAAATGCATCATTTTACCCGCGTTATTTTGAGCTTTCACTGTTTTTATTATTTGAATTAATTTTGTGTTTTATTGTATAGTTAAGGCTATATTTTACATGGATTTGTAGTGATTTTATTCAATTTTTGTTCATTATTACATAATTTTTTTTTAATAATAATTTGAATATCATCCCGTGCATCGCACGGGTTTGTAACTAGTAACATAGTAAAATGGAAGAAGTGTGAAATTTAATGCAAAATTTAATTTACTAATGCTTTGTTAATCTCCATTTCAAAATGATGTGCTTTTCTATCTTCCTTATTTACTGCTCTTTCTAGAATGCATTTAATTCCTTAATTACTATTCTAATCCCTTTATTTTTTCTTCTACATTCCCTTAATTGTCTCCTCCACTCTTTAAATATATTCTCTCTAATTAATTCTATGTATTTTGAATCTCTCTACTCCCTTTTATATCCAATACTATAAAACACCTTCCTATGATTTTTTTCCGTCGATTTTTCATTCCTCTTTTTTTTATTGTAATTCCGTTTGTTAAAAGTTTAGAATGATACATTTAGTTTATATACATGCTCCCTGTGTGTGTATTTTGGTACTATGAATACTTTTTTATTTATTTTTGAATATTTGGTACTATGACTTTTATTGTTTGATTATGTTTTATTTTTTTATTGGGTATTATCCATTTGCTGTTTGGCAAGGTATAAGCTTTTGTATTGTGATTATATTTTGGTTTTTATTATTATTATTATTTATTTATTTTCATATATATAAGTAATACATGGATACATTTAGGGTCTGAACCATGAGGTGACGCGGCCAGATTATACGAGGGTGCTGTGGTTCAAACTTGAAATATCGCTCTTATAATTAATGGCAAGATCGGGACTTTTGTTCTTTATAATGGAAAGATTAAAAATATTGCGGCTATCAATATTATAGCAAAAAAAAAAGAAGAAAGATTCTTATATATTCATATCTAATTACATTGGGTATTATGTTTGTTCATTACACAAGTCACTCTTTTTTCTCCCAAATTATTATTTTTTAGAATTACAATAATGCGATTTAAATCCATTCCATTTTCTGGCCATCAGGACAAACTTAATTATTTATAGTTTTACTATTTTCTCCTAAAACTATGACAAGATATCACCAGTCGTGAATTATATATTTAACACAGTAAAATAAAATGCAATTTTCATATATAATAAATGAAACCCAATTATATTTACAAGGAAAACAAAAATTAGTAAAATATTTATGTATAAAATGGCTTGATCTATGAAGTACAGAGAATCTAAAAAACAAAATCTGTAGAAATACCCGCCCGATAAACTAGCTTTATTTAAAAATAACTCAATTTAGAAGTTGATAATATGATCATATAAAATTTCAATTGACAAGAATAAACATATAAATCACATTTTCATTACACCAACTTTTGGTTTGAATTTTTTGGCAAAATTTTAGGAAGAAAATGAAAATCTACCCATTATATAAATCATTTTCACCAAATTTTATGAAAAAGATTATCAATTTACTTCTCGAAATAAATGGTCCTCATTGTTCCTAAAGTAAGGATTCCGTTACAAGTCATGTGACAAATATGACTTAAAAGACAGAAGGTGGTAATACACAAAACATGTAGACTTAAAAGAGTTCCACATTTCGAGTGTGACAAATATGAAGGTTTACCAAGACAGAAGGTGGTAATACTTTTTTTCTTGAGGAAGCGGAGAGAAACAGAACTTTTATGGAGGTCATTCATTGTTCAGTTCAGAATCACAAACATTAAAAAGAGCAATAGCCTCAGAATGGCCCAAATCTGAGATACAAACAACTAAACAACACGAAGACCACATTGCATATATCATTCTCTCTCCCAAAAGCTTTATACAAAATGTGTCCTAAATCATTCTATATTTTTTGTTATATTAAACACTCCACAGCATCATTTACCTACAAAAATTGGAGCTCACCGACGCTGATCCTCAAATTTTAGTAACCACAAAGAGCACAAATCACGGCAATGGTTCATTTTCACTTGTATGATGGTCCGACACGGTCCCCTCCGACGATACTTCCTCTACATTGGGCGGGTCAACCCGATTTAGATCCGACTCGGTCTTGCTTGAATCCCTACTTTCAGTTTCTTCCATTTTTACCCCTGGTGATCTCTGCTTACCAGTCTCTATCTCAGATCTATCTTTTAAGGTAGGACCGAAACCCGAAGCAACCAACTCAAGAACTTCAGGCGAGGGACTCGACCCCTTCAACGAGGATGATGGGTTTGCTGTATTTAGATTGAGGTTCGGCATAATCGGGTCGGATTCAACCCGATGAAGACCCGGAGCTTCAAAATCTGGGGCCAATAGAACTGAAGGTGAAGAAATGTCCACACCGAGGCGGATTTGAAAGTTACGAGATTTTCGTTTCTTCTTTTTCTTTAAACTCAATCTCGGGTCCTTTGGTTGGTTCGGAGGTAGGCCCGGAGCCACAAATGGAGGAATGGTGGGATTCTCAGCCTCGTAGAGTAACCGAACTGACTGCGCTATTGCCGACACAGTAGGTGGTAACTCAGGCTCAGGTGGTCGTGAAGGAGATTTTACTGCTGCTTGAAGCCAATGGGGCAGTTTGTTATTTGAAGAACTACTTTTATTCGCCTCTTCTTTAGATATGGAATGGAGAATACTTTTACCTTTACTACAATCACTGGTCGGGTTATTATGGGTCTCTCGCAAAAGATTCAAGGAATTATCTAAGAAACTCGGCAATTTCCCATATCGATTTGCATGCTCTTCATCCCTCTGCTGTAATTCAAAGTTGTTCAAACCGAGAGAACCCAATCCACTGCTTCCAAATGAATTCAAAAGAAACTGCTGCTCAATAGGCGTGTTCGAAGAAGTTCCTGGTCCATCAGAGGGCCCCGCAGATAGGTCCCTGGGAAAATTCCCCCTAAACATGTCCGGTTTCCAAGATGGGATCGACGGAAGCTGATCCGACGGTTCTAAATGAGCAGATGGAAGATCATTGAAACCTAATTTCATGTCCGTTAGGTGGGTCCGAAATTTCAGCGGGCCCGCAAATCTACTCCCATGCAATGCGCGCGCCATCATTCCGTCAGTGATGCCTGGAATTAAGGGAGACTTTACAGATTTTGCAGGGCGGACTGGTTTTTGTGGTTGATAAGTGGGCCCATCCAAGATCTTGAGTTGTTCCTCCTCCCACCTCGCCGACAAATCTTCAGCAATTCTATATTTGGAAAACTTTAATCGTTGATCCCTAAGCATGTTATCCCAGTTGCCCCGACCATGTCTACGAACACCAATCCACAGGTAATCGAGCTCATCTTCAGACCAGATATCTTTTATCGGTTTCCGTTTTAACAGATTACTTGACCCGGGCCCAGCCCCGGGCCCAGTCCTCATCAATATGTTCTCGAGAACCTTCCTATGGCTTTCGGGGAATGACGAAAATGACGGTGGCATATGACCCAAACCCAACATGGGGGGCGGCACCTCCTGTTCTTGATGATTATATTTGGGCGTATTTTCTTGCGGGAATTTAAAATTTGGGAGCAAGGGCATTGTGGGAATTTCATGAAGAGATTCGTTTGAATCTCCGGGGCGAGATCCCAGTGATAAGCCAGAGAACATTTCGGGATGTGGATGGGGTGAATTTCGAGCTAGAAATGGGTACCTGGGAAGCAATTTTTCGTCAAAGGGTAATCTGGGCAATGCCATTTTTTCTTGGAAATCAGCAAATGTAGCGCCATAGTTTTGAAAACGATCAGGAACTTTTACTTGCTGGTCAGCGAAAGGATGCTGCAAATTAAACAAGATCACAATAATACACATGTAAAAATAGATCCGGAACCCAATAAAGTACGATATAATGCTAAATATGACAACTCTGAAGAAAAGGGATGAGAGTGAATATTTGTTTTCTAATATTTTAGACTTCACCATTTAATTTCTTACCGGTACTCTCATATCATCTGCTTTCTTTCTTTCTTTCTATCTCTTTTCCAGAATATAAAAGCTGAAAATAACTCCAACTATATCCCTGTTGTGTCAAGAACTCAAAGTTGTTGAACTTTTAAGTTTTTTATTTTTTTTTTATAACCATGGGTATCGGGGCCCCAACCCCACTAATCCCATGAGGCCCTGGTTGCTCGACCGGGAGATGCCCCCAATGGCCCAAGAAAGGTTTCACACAGCAGGGAATCGAACTTGTGCACCTACCCACACAATCCCAAGTTCGCCCTTACCGCTGTGGCAACCCCTTGGGTTTCAAAGTTGTTGAATTACCGATACTTAGTTGGAATATCGCATATCTATCGCACCATATCTATGCATATACAAAACGTATCCGTATCTGATACTCCATTTTTGAACTACTGAAAGTATATGTGCTAATTAGTATATGTATACATATATACACAACCCCGCTCTAGAGGGGATAGTCCTCTCTTTAACAAAAAGAAAAACCGTCCATTTAATTTTTTGAAGAAATTTGGCGGAGATGATCTGATAGACTAGATCATCTTCACCAAATTTAATAAAATAAATAAATAGAGAGGACTGTACTCTTTAGAGTGGGGTTGCATATCTATATACATGTATATGTCTATTATATTTCAAAGCCAGAATCATTTCGCTGCTTATTGTTTATATAATTTTTTTTTCTCTTTAAATCACTTGTATTCAAATCGCACGTGCATCCCATGTGACGAAAATCTAGAGAATATATATATATAAGAGAAAGTACCAGATTAAACGGGAGATAATGATCAGGTATGCTATTCCTCCTCTCCTGTTTCGAAGCTTCAGATGGGACATCTGGCATTTTAAATTTGTCCGAGGCAGTCTCTGGACCTTTAATGACACCATCGTTCGAGGTTCCAGAGCAAGGAGCTATTCGGAACCGACTGAACTCTGATCCGATTTCTCGCCTATTTTGTTTCCCATGTGATCTTGAAGCATTTCTCTGTGATGATGATGATGACAACTCCATGTCTTTAGCATTGGGAGCACATAGTCCCAAAACAGGCAACAAGTCGCTATCGTGAACTGGCTGTGAAATGTCCATAGGACTGCTCGATTTGTGCTTTGATATCTTGGCTGGCCTTTGGCTCAAGTCAGTCTTGAACCTTGGTGCCTCTGGGGTTTTACCATTTCTGTTTTCTTCCAAGTTAATTTTTGAAGCCTTCTCTCTAACAAGCTCACCTAATCTGGTCATTTGGTTCTCACCATGGTCAAACGGTGAAGGGAGTTGAGGAATGGGTTTGGGAGCGGTTGGCCCCTCGATTTGACCAGATGCTTTGATTGCATTTCTCTGAGCCAGTCGTTCCTTTTGTCTAGCACGAAGCTTAGTACTGTCACCACAACGAGACAGAGAGAAGTCATTAATAAATTTCAAATGATATTTTTTAATTTTTCGTTACTTCCAAAACTATTAAAAATAACTGTACAATGAGAACAATATTCGTTAATTCGGATGCAATATATTTTCTCATGAAGACGTTATAAGGCCAAATATAACTTGATATCCAGCCTTACAGTCCTAGACAAGTAGGACATGGACACTTTTAGGACAAGTTTATTATTATTATTACTATTTTTTTTGATAGAAAACTAAAGATTTCATTAACTGAAAAGATACAAAGGCAAATACAAAATCAAAAAAGCTAGAGAGCAGAGGATAAGATATCCACTGAAAGTTCTAGCAACCCGGACAAGAACAAGAACTGACCAAAAACACTCAATACCCTACAACATTAACACTATCCAAAGAAAACAAAAGACGATCAGTTGCATCAAAAATCCCCGAAGCTTTTGCCCACAGCCCAATCAAAAAACAAGAAAACTCCCAAATGTCAATTGGATCATTGCTTCTATCTTCAAACACCCTTCAGTTACGTTTAGACCAAATCAACCATGCTATTGTCATCATAGAAAACCTCCATAACTGCTTAACCTTCTTATCATTCTGCCTGAAATGCCATTTAATAATCAAGAACTCACTCCATCTCTTAGGAAAAGCTCCCTCCAACCCAAACATCTCAAGTGCTTTTGACCACACATGCGAGACAAACTCACAATGGGGCAAAATATGGTCGATGCTTTCATTGTCCCTCCTACACAATACACACCACGAGGGAGAAAGAGACATGAATGGCCTTCTCACTTTAACCTTGTCACACGTGCTCACGTTCCCCAAAGAGGCTAGCCATGCAAACACTTTTATTTTTGGTAGGGATTCCACCTTTCCAAATCATGCTAAATTGAGGGAAAAAAGAACTCAAAGAAGAGCATGAAAGAATTTTGAAGAAAGACTTACAAGAAAACTAGCGCGAAGGATGCCCCACCCAAATTCTTTTGTCCAACGACTCATGATTAATTTGAATATTATCAATGGTATTCAATAAAGAGATGAAATCACCACATTCTCTATCATTGAAGCTTCTAGAAAAGTTCAATTCCCAAGAGTAATTAAAATGAGTGTGCCAAGATAAGACCGATTGAATGTACATATTACGATTGATAGATAAGCAATATAAACGAGGAAAGGACTCTTTTAGAGGACAATTACCCACCCATAAATCTTCCCAAAACCAAATTCTATCACCTTTTCCCACAATTTACTTGGTATCACCCACAAAAGAATCCCAACCTCTCGCTATGGATTTCCAAAGGGAGTGAAGAGAAGCATTGAAGTAAACATTCACATCCCATCCGTTAGCGTGAATGCCATACTCACTTGCAATAATAGAGTGCCAAAGTGAATCTTCTTCCAATGGAAATCCCCATAACCACTTACCAAGCAAAGCCAAATTTCCTAGAATCAAATTTCCCACCCCTAAACCCCCAATTTTTTTTGGCTTGGTGACTATTTCCCAATCAACTAAATGATCTTTCTTATCCTCACCATTACCCTCCCAAAAGAAATCCCTCATGTTTTTTTCTAAAGAAAGAGCCACCTTGGTCGGAAGTTTAAATATTGAAAGGAAGTATGTGGGAATACTACCTAGAATCGATTGGATCAAAATCAACCTACCACCTCTAGAAAGACGGCCTTTGTGCCATCCATCTAACCTTTTTGACACTCTCTCTACAACCGGAGCCCAAAAATCAGAGCTATTAGGATTATCACCTAAAGGCATACCTAAGTAACTCAATGGCCACGACCCGCTACCACACCCTAATTCATTGGTGATACTAGACAACTTCTCAAAATCAATATTAAGACCAGCCACAATGCTCTTAGTCATGTTAATTTTTCAACCCAAGAGAAGAGAGAAGAGATCTAGTATGCCTACCAAATTCTGAATGTTATCTTCCCTGCAAGACGTGAAAAAGATACTATAGTTTGCAAATTGTAAATGGGAAATCCTCACTTTGTCACGTCTGACTACAAAACCTTCAACTACTACTACTACTACTAATAATAATAATAATAATAATAATATTATTATTATTATTTATTTATTTTTATTTTTATTTTTATTTTATTTTATTTTTTATTTTGGGAGTGCAAGTGATGATACCATCTACTCCTATAGGGGTGGAGGAGAGAGCTGCTAATCTACTAAGTGGGGCCACAAAACAACAGATATCCAACTTGCCACCACTATTCAATTCCAAACTCACCTACGGTGAGTGTGGAACCCATGACCTCTCACTAACTGAGGATCATGGTGGCCCAAGTTGGTTGAGAACAAATAAAAAACATATTTATATACAATATAAATAACCATTTCTTTTTTCTCGTGTAAGGAAAATATAATATCATTCTGGTGAATGTAGAACTTATATGTTTCAATCATTAATCACAATGATCAATAGCCTCACATATAACTAATCAGTAAGGAATATATGCAGGCAAAAGTTTAGCAAAAAATATGTTATCAGATACAAACATACATATATATAAATGGTTATAAGATGATTACTCTTCCCACAAGCATTCTCTGAAAAACATCAACCTTATCTTACTTCTACTGTTACAAACAAAAAGAAATTGGGACTCACTACTTCGCTTTTAGAGCTCGTCCTGCTGGTGTGTACTCTCGTTCTGGCTCTGGTTCAGGCTCCTTATCATCTTCACCACCGCTCTGCTCACAAAAAAAAGAAAGAATCATTACAACTAAGCCAGATCAAGTTTAAGAAACAATGCAGCCACTTCAGGACAGTCAAGTCAATGGATCTAACAGTAAGATCAACAACAAATGAAATAGGGAAACAAAATCATGGAACAGAGTAAAACTAAGGAGATACATAATTATCTCAAACCCCTTCTTTGTTCAAGGAAAAAAAATGCAAAGTATCTCCAGCCATATCCGTGTTGGTTACGTATGTCAAAGTTGTTGAATAAGTCATCTGATGCTTATTTGGAGTAGCAGATAGATATTGAGCCATATATGACCCATACCTGTATCCTGTACTCCATTTTTAAGCTTTCCAACTGTCTGATTTGCATAGATTTGGAAAGGTAATTAGGTGATATACCGAAAAGGAAAATTGCCCATGTACCTCATTCAATGTTTCACTAGGGAGTACAGCGTAGGCTTCTCTGTAAGAAACAGCTTTCCTTTGGCGCTTCCCTCGACCAAGAGCCGCTTCCTCCTCAGTTTGATATTTCTCCCATCTTAAAGTCCAATAAATAAATGAAACAACATAAGACAACCATTTCATAAAATCAATTATTACGTGCTTATGCACGGTCAAAAGCCATGTGTGAATATGAATACAGGGGCTCATTATGAATCAGAACCTCATTTGTATATAAACATAGTTGAGTTTTCTCATAAAGGGGTAGCCATTAATTTACAGAAGAATGCAATAGATGTACTCTTGTTGATCTCTTCTTTGTAATTTTTAAATTTATTTCTTATTAGAAGTGAAATGGTGCACAAACCATTAATTAAAGCAACCATACGGATTTCAAAATTCATCACGTTTATTGTGTGATACATAGAATCTACAATACAGCCTTTGGAGGAAACTTTACACAGAAGGATTATTAAAAAAAAAATTGTTTTTCATTGGTCTACATTCAAATTCTCAGGAATTCACATCCGGGATTGGGAGTGGCATGCAAATGCTAAGCCAAAAACCTGAGATTCCAGGAACCTTTCTTTGTGACCTCTAGAAAGATCCCTTCCCCTTACTAGATCAAATAGGGTTTATTACTTAATAACTAAGAGAGAGATGCAACTGGGTAGAGTAGAGCCATTTTCTGAGTACCCGAAACCCCAAAACTCTTCTCCAGAGATTCAAATAAATGAATCAGCTATGGTAAGTTGGTAACCACGCCACATCCATCGACTTTTATACGAGGACTTCGAGATCGAATGGAATATGTTTCTTTCCATTCCTCGTAAACCATTTATTTCTCCAAAATAAGAGTTATTTTACCTTATTTAACTTGTTACATCATATCCCCAGTTGTAGTGAAACAATTAAAGAATTAATATATATATATATATATTACCAATAGTAATTAGTTACCTCACTCGCAGAAGCTTGTCCCATTCATTTTCTTCAGTACCACTAACTGAAGTATCCTCTTTCTTTTCGGAATTTTGTGCACAAGTATCCTCAGCCACCACAGGAAGTAATTCAGTCCCCCCTTGTTCTTCCGTCAGTTCTTCATTCCACTCCAGGGACTGTTTTGAAAATATCAAATACAAACAATTTAAAAGACAAATGTACAGTATCCCCATAAAGCTCATCAACTTTAATTTTATCACTGAAGCGCTCTCATAAATACATAATATATATGTGGTTTATACGCATGCAAGTCTAAACAATACAAAACAACAAGTGCCACCAAATTTGTTCAAAGATCATAATAATAGGATAAAAGAAAACATAGTGGATACAAATTAAAGCCTCAAAAGGGCCATATTTGATGGCATATTGGTGTAGTTTGATGTCATATATCGAATGGTTTGACTCCTACTTGTAGTCAAGGATGTGACAACGTGAAGTAAAGAAACCCAGTAATCCCCCAAAGACTCAAGAATGTGAAAACAAAGAAGCAGTACGATCTATATAAATATATATATAGAGAGAGAGAGAGAGAGAGATAAACATTTACATGCAATTTCAGCGAAATTGTTCTTCAAATCAAGCCCTAAGGAACCTACATAACTCACTAAGTCATAAATAAAAAAGAATAAAAATAACTACACATTCCGATTGATAAGAAAGCATCCCAGATTATTACACAAAATGCTCACAAAATTCAAATAAAAGGATATCATTCTTCAGTTTGCCCCCATTTTATATACAAAATTAGGCATACCACCTCCCCCCCCCCCCCTTTTTTCTCTTTTTTCATAACATTAGAGCTTGTCAAAGAACTACATCAAAATGGGGGATTAAGTCAAAGAATTAGTCTTTTAAAATAAGATAAAGATGTCTTCCACTACCGTGTATTCCAAAAATCAAAAGAGGATTTGACACCTCCACCCAAGCACCTTCATGGAAGGCCTAAAAGGGAGATCCGGAAGCGATTTGGATAATCTTTTAGGATTTGGTTTCTTAAGTTTTCATTGTCTTTTTTGAGATAAGGTTCTTGTTATGTTTTAATAAATTTAGGGTATTTTCCCTTTTGGCTTAAAATAAAACACACAGAAAAAAGGAGCGATTTGTACTTGGTTAAAAAAAAAAGTCAAAGAATTAAGATATAAAAATTGCCCCCATTTTTATGTAATTCTTTGAGATTCCCCCGCATGCAGAGCGCAAAGTCTACTGATAACAGGGGGTAACTCTAAGGTCGCATTAAGAATAGCGGGCAAAGTAGAAAATGCCCAGAAAAGAAATCTACTACAAATATGTGAAATCAAGGGTTTGCTCAAAACGATTATTAATTTGCGTAACTATGGATAAACAGTTTTACATGAATAGAGTTTCCATGTCCAAACAGAAGAGGAAGGGCCATACCTTCACCGAGCCAAGCATATCATTCTCTAAATCCCCTTCAGCATTATCAGGTACAGCAGACTGAAGGTTTGACCGGTCAAGCAACTTCATAATAGCATTTTCATCCCATACAATCTTGGTGCTACCATCGGTACATTTATCAGTGTACACGTCCCCCAAGCCACCAGTCCTCCTCTTACTCTTGTGTTCTATCTCTACAACCATTTCATCTTTATTACTATTATTTTCACCTATGGACGAATCATTGAAAAGCTCTTCAGTTCCCCATCGTATAATATCCTCAACCTCCTTCTGTGATCCAGATTTATTCACAAAAAGCTGATCAAGCATCAGTTTCTTCTTTGCAAGCTGCAAGATCCGTTCTTCAACGCTAGCACGCACAACGAGCCTGTACACCAAAAGTCGATTGGATTGTCCAATCCGATGTGCCCGATTCATCGCTTGGATATCCGCATGTGGGTTAAAATCAGAATCATAGATGATCACAGTATCTGCCGTTGCTAAATTGATCCCAAGCCCACACGAGCGTGTTGATAATAGAAATACAAACCGACTTTTATCTTGGTTAAAACGCGCAATTGCCGTTTGTCGATCAGCCACAGAAACAGACCCATCCACTCTCTCAAACGTTTTCGGCCCAAATTCGACGGTCATATAATCCTCGAGAATATCAAGAAGCTTAGTCATCTGTGAAAAGATAAGGACTCTGTGGCCTTCTTTATGTAACACCTTAAGCATCGAATGTAGTAAATTCAACTTCGCCGAAGCTTTTATACGCATTTCGTGAAGAAATTCGACTGACCCAGATTCAGGCTCGGTTCCTGGTATGAGATACGGATGGTTACAAACCTTTCTTAATTGCATCACGATATTCAGCATCGATTGTTGTGCAACCCCTTTTCCTATATTGCGTAAAATCTGATAGTTCTTGGTTAACATCGCTCGGTAATATTCGGCTTGAATCGATGACAACTCGACAGGAACCATTCGTTCGGTCTTCGGGGGTATGTTTTGCATGGCATCTTTTTTAAGACGCCGAAGCATATGAGGAGCAACAAGTTTCTTCAACTCGTCTACTTTTTCGGCGGTTGTAAGATCATTAAACTTCTCCTCAAACGACGTTAACGAAGGGAACGAAGACGGTTGTAAGAAGTTAAGCAAGTTGTACATTTCCCCTATGTTGTTTTGTAGAGGAGTACCAGTCAACAACACGCGGTGTTGGAAGGAAAATGTATTTAGCATGCCAAAGAGCTTACTACTCGAGTTCTTCAATCGGTGACCCTCATCAACCACAAGAACTTCCCAAGGGACCCCACGTAAAAAACTTGAATCAACAAGAACCATTTCGTACGTTGTTAAAAGTACGTGGAATTTATGGGAAGCCGTTTTTTGATTTAACCGACTTGGATCATTTGCATGCCACTCATATTGGCGTAATATCGCTCTTCCTTTAGCAGAACCGTGATACTCAACAACGTTTAGATTGGGTGCCCATAACGAAAACTCAGACATCCAATTAGGCATAGTGGAAAGAGGAACCAAAACTAAACATGGCAATTTTGCTTTGAACTCAAAGTATAATGACGATATAAAAGCGCAAGCAGATACAGTCTTACCAAGGCCCATCTCATCGGCAAGTATCACGTTTCTCGATTTTTGCCAGCACTTACGCAACCAATTTAATGCTTCAAGCTGATGTGGAAACAATGATCCTCCCGACATCTCTTTAGGCTGCTCAGTAAGAGTAACCACCTCAAAATCGCCCTTCCCCCTTAACGTATCCTCGTTATTAGAATCTTTCTCCAATGTTTGTCGTTCAAATTGGTTAAATAAATCAATCAAATGGGACGATTTTGCAATTACAGGTTCATCTATTCTTTCCCAAGTGCATTCTTCATAACCGAGAGCTGTCCATTTTACAAAAGCTTCCTTGGACCCGTCTTTAGAGGAACGAAGAGCAATTATCCGCTGAGGTACCTTCCACCGTTCCTCGCAAATATTAATCACCGTGGTTCCGAATTTGGCCCTGTAATTGTCTAGTTTTCTCTTTGCTAGAACTTTAAGCATCGATTCAGAAATCCAACTATTGTGAATATGAGATTTACCAACCCACTTAACTAAGAACTCATACGAGACTGTTAATCCATTAGAGGATACAGATTTAGAAATAATGGAATCATTATTCTTTCCAGATTTAGCCAAGATCGGATCTTTGCTTTCTCGAGGACCGCAATTCGCCTCCATCTCTATGTCTGCCACCTTGGGCTCAATTTCATGAGAGACGGGTGATTCACAATTTTTCAAAACTTCACTAAGAGACTGTATTCTCGAATTATTAACATCAGCATTCTCTTCTGCAGAAACCCTTTCAGTTATTCCTTCCAAATCTTCTTCACTCCCAGCACAATTACCTTCAACTTTAGCATTTAGTTTCTCCATCCTCTCATCATTCTCAACGCGTTCTTCGCCATTTGACTGATTCAAAATATTCTGAGCTCTCTCAGTAGGATTATCATGGCTGGGATTTTCCTCCGACAGTCTATTTTTATAGTCTGGAATCAGTAGATCTGTTGAAATTAGGTCATTTGCATCCTCTGCAGAAATTTGAAGGGAAGAATTCGCTTCACTACCATGCACTCGACAACCCAAAACTCGATCAACCTGGAGTTTTGATAGAAATAGATAATAAAGAAAAGATCAAATCCATTTGGGTTACATAAAGAAAAAAAGATGGAAAAAGGAGCTGGAAAGGTTGTTTGTGAACAGCTTGAGCTCGGTCATTTAAAACTCAGTTCGAGCTTGGTCATTATTTGAAGGACTATTGAATGTACAATAGCAACATTACTCCTTTAGTTCCCCCTCCCTGCTCACTGAACAGCTTCTGAATCGGGAAAAACTCGTTGCTACGAGGGCTTCCTTCCTCTCTGTTCACCACCTCACTGGTATGGGAGCTCGCTATGGGGACCTCTCTGCGGCAGAAAGCGCTTCAAAGAGCTAATCTGCAAACAACAAGTTGTTCCTAGCGAACTCCCAAACCTGCCGTGAGTATGGAGCCACTACTGAGCTGAGTAATCCTGAGTTACGTATAAAGGCTCGTCTAATAAACAACCCAAGCTCAAATAGACCCAGCTCAACTCTAGTAGGTTCGTGAACATGAATTGAGTAAGCCAGTAAATGAGCTCTACTTGGTCGGGTGCCATTAGTCTTATAGATATAAAATGTGTATTATAAAGTGAAAAAAGTTTGGCTTAGCTAAAATTACGTGTTTATGAGCTCGAGCTTGTTTATGACTGGATTATTAACTCAAGTTGGCTCGAGCCAGGACCAAGTAAGGCTAAATGTACTCCAACTGAACTCAAACAAGGAGTTTCAGCTCTTTTAAGCACAGATTGAGCTCAATTAAATTTTACAACCACTGCTTGAGCTCAATTGAATTTTACCGAACAACCTCATTTTTTACCTGTTGAGATTCACCAGGAACATGATTTTCAAACATTAGTGTTTCAACAGCACTTTTCCCTGATTCGTGTAATTCAAGTGATGGATCTGCTGCTTCCTTGGAAACAATCTGCATCAAAGGAAACATACTGTGCGTAAAAAAGTAGAAGGTAAAATCTCATACTAATTACTACATAAAAGAATGGTTCCAATATAAACAACAAAACCGGGAGTAATTTATGATAATCAAACAGAAAAATGAAAACTAGCAACAGAATAGAGTCCTAGACATGTTATGTAAGATTAAAGAAACAGGGGCCTTGATAAATGCAAGTTGATATACCATAGTGACACTACACCAAAAGGGAATAAATAAAACAAATATATAATGATACTGAAATAATTGGGCAGTGGATATGTTTCATGAAATATTGAAATAATACTCGTTTGAAGGGAAAATGTCATATTTTAAATAGCATAATTGTTAATTTTAAAAGCACTTAAAGTTGCATAATTTAAAATATAACATATATTTTTTTTGCAATCTACAACAATTTCTTCCAGATATTGTGTTATTTCAACAGGGTAGAAACGAAAAGGCAAAAGATATATCTTTAAAGTATGTTACAGAAGGATAAATCCCGTAAACTCAGTATTGATCAGTAAATGAAGTAGGGTATGGCTATTAGCACTACAAATGAGTCCTCTACCACTCCAATATGAATTTTAGTGACACTTTTCTTGTATTTTTAGGGACACTTACTTTCATTCGTGATGGATTTGGAGTGCTATTGAACGTATTTGGAGCGCCAATACCCATAACCATGGAGTATTTAAACTTAAATCAGAACCAAAAAAGGAAAATTAAAAAGAAAAGAGAATTATACCTCATCTTTCAACTGGACATCTATGATATCTTTCCCATCATCCTTTTTCGACATAGATGCAGAAGCCATGTGCTCAGACGACTTGCGCTTCCGCTTAGGTTTACTAGATCCACGTGCGGAACTTGTTTTCGATTTCGATTTATGCTTTCGTGAAGGATCTGCAGCACCTTTGCCCTTACTAGTCCTAGGCTTCTTTTGACCATCAATACTATCAACCTTATGCTTTCTTTTTCGATCTTTATTAAGGGCAGCATCCGACACAGGTGACTGTTTTTCTCCAGGTGATTCAATATTCGAATTGATAGCATCTTTCACAGGAGAGAGAGCTTTGGTTTCTGCGGGTGTATCATTTGACAACTTGGGTTTCTTCTCATTATCGATATCCACAACTGACGAACCACCGTCCACAGTACCATCACCTCGTGTTTGAGAAGAATCCAGCTTTTTATGAGACTTCGAAGCTTTTCCTTTGGCAGATGATTTTTTCTTTCCAAGAATCCCTGATGCCTTTTCGGTACTTGCTGATTTAGTTTCCATTGTACATTTAGTTTCTGTCGTAGATTTTCGAAAGGTAATCTTTGTTCTTGCTTGCTTAGAAACAGAATCCGTATTGTTCGTTTCCTCAGGAGAAACACTTCCGGGACAGCAGCTTGGGCATTGCCACTTACCATTTGGAATGCGCTAGAGAGAGAGAATATTAAAGATAAAATAAAAAAGAATACAAAAGGAAGAAAATAAGAATTAGCATTGAATATTAACACTTATAACTAAGCAATGCTTAGAGTTTATATTATTATCAATTAAGCATACCTTAAGAGGAGGATCTAGGCACTCTAGATGATAGGTCTTGGGACAGTTATCACAACAGAGCAAGTCGCCACCAAGATCACAGATTTCGCATTCATAATAGTACTGTAAAGACAGAAGAAAATAGCAACTACAAGTCAAAAGCAGTTTCTATGTTTCTAAGACGCTGTCTATAGACAACTTATTGGCAAACAATTCTAAATTTGTTTTTGGACTTTATTGAATTTGCACCCCTATTCTTAATGAGAAATTAGACGTACCCCACTGTTTTCATAGACTTTGCCCTTGAATGCAGCAGAATCTCAAAGAATTACATAAAAATGGGGGCAATATCTAATCTTTATAACATAATCCTTTGACTTAACCCACTGTTTTTATGTAATTCTTTGAGATTCCGCCGCAAGCATGGGGCAAAGTCTGACAATTATGAAACAGAGAGCAAGTCTAATTCCACGTGTAAAATGGGGGACAAAGTCAAAAGCCCCTCTGATATTACGGTCTCATTCCACAACCAAGACAAATCATTCTATGCAAAATAAAATAAAATAAAATAAAGAACATTCTTGTACGGGACCAGGAGTAAAATGAAAGGTATGTTTTAGATACTAGACTAAAAAGACTGTAGTCTGAGACTTGAAACTAGCAAATATGAGATCCTTACTAGAGCTATTCTACATGTTCTCTTATTGATGAAGTTCTTTTTCTCGTCAAAGAGGAGTCAAAGAACAAATGATGCGAACAAAATTAAGAATAAACATAAAAGATAACTCACCCCATCATCCCCTTTCTTCTTGTTATATGATCTATCAGAAGTTATATCATTTGTTATCTTGCGTTTTAACGAAGTATTTGATGGAGATTCTGGGGGTATGGAATTGTTTTCATTGACATTGGACTTATCAGCACCAGAAGGAAGCTTTCTCCGTTTACGCTTCAAGACCCAGTTTCTATTAATCATTTTACTAGTTATTGAGCTGTTATCCTTCATTCCTGGATCCCGGGTCTTTCATGCATGTGTAAAAGCACCAGAAAGAACGCTGCGAATCGCTCTAGAAAAATGTGCATTAAATCCCCTACCTTATGTCCTGCACTAAAATTACATATAAGGTATTATAAAGAGAGACAACAGGTGTAGACTAGCCCACATTAAATAAAGCAAGATAACATCTCTGTACATTTCCATACAAGTTTGATTACTTCTACTTATAATTTAAAAGAAATATAAATGAGATATAGCAACATTAAAAGAAAAAAAAAAGATGTCTAGAATCTAGACCTCGCCTAGGCACTCTATGCCTGGGCGAGCAGGCTCTTCCAGAGTGATGGAAATTACTCTAGAGGAGAGTTGAAGAAATTCAGACCATTCGTTTAAAAGTGGATGGCCCAGATTTTGACATTAGTTTATATTAATCAAGTCCTCGCCAGTTGTAAAAACAACTTGATATATCTGAGCCATCTATGTTTTTAATTTATGGCCCAGATTACTACTATATCACTCCAGAGGAACCAGATCCCGCAGCAGGCAGTCAGGCACCCTCCCACCACCACCAAGCCCCTTTTAGGTATTGCATTGTTTAAGCTGGAATTTAATTTTACGCGCATCATAGAGTGAGGTCAAGACAAGATTACTTTCAGTTAATAACCGAAAAGTTAGTAACGTACAATCCTAGATCTCAAAGCTAAGCGACAAAATCGCCTCAAAAAATGAATTTAGCTCATAATTACGTGACTCCCATGCAGTTTTACATTGCAAAGACTTGTTAAAGCCCCATTTAAGGAAAATTACAATGCCTCATAACAGAGTCGAGGCTTTAAAATGAACTAATTCAGTAAAATATTTTATTAGTCCCACACTAGATACAGAGAGCATGGAGTGCATCAATGTGGATTAAAGCCCAAAACGGCCCGTAAGCGAACAGAAGACGTCAGAAGAACTGGAAATTAGTTCATTAAAAGACCACCTAGACATTTAAAACTGGCAATACAAGTGATCATTCAAGCTAAAAGAATTAGATTTTCCATAAAACTTATGCATTAATTTAGCAAGACAGCATAAACCGACTTCATCTTCATAAAGGGAAACAATGTCCATTACAACAGTTACCGGAAAACGTAATACCCTAGTGGTTCAAGTATTGGTACGCGCGTATGGAAACTAACAATCCGAACAATATCTTTCTATTTATTCCCTCGAGGTTGTTTCCTGTGAGAGAGAAATACAAAAACAAAAAAAAGAATCACAAACTTATAATGTGAGCAATATAATATCAAATAATGTAGAGTTTTGCAAGTTGAAATTAAGGAAGTATAATATATATCAATCCTGAAACTTAGAACATGCTTATTTGGCATGTTAACATGAATAGTTTTAGTACAAAGTTCCTAAAGGTGAACTGAAACTTGTGCATCCTACCAATATTTGACATGAATAGTTACTTTTTCATTTTAATGCACTAGTATCTAGAACTAGCTCTAGTTAAACAAATTCAACAATCCACATTTTAGATAATATATTGTTGCCGAATTAAATGACATACTAACAAGTGGTTGATCCAACTAGGGCAAACAATGATACACACCTTGTTTTTTTTTTTTCTGATAAGAATGAGACACATCTTGTGATTGAAGCAACTAACTCACTCAATGATTTAGTATGCCTAAAGCAAAATCTATATTCTGTAGCAAGCAACATTTTGAACACAATGAATCAAACCTTTTTATCTCCAAGTAACATTCTCAACAAACTGAATCAAACTCTTTAAGTCAAATCAATCACTACTAAGCAAAATTTTCATATTTGCTAGTGCACTAAGATTGACACATATGTATCCCATGCCTAGGTACCCAATTCAATACCACATCACCAAAACAAACAAGAACAGTGCAAAAACCAAAACCTAGTTACCAGAATAAACGGTACAACAAAAAATCACACACTATCAAACAATTAGCAACCTGATGTCCCAAATTTATGAAATGAAGTGATAAGCTAATTAATCAAAGCACCAGACCTTCAACAACCACATACATTCAGCACCAACTGAACCCCAAAACCCCATTCAGTAGCAACTACACAATTCACAAAACTGAAGCTGATACCACAACAATCAAACACTATCAGAATGAGAATGAACACCAAAACAAAGGAAAACCCAGCTCAAATTGCACAGAAATTGAACACAAACATCACATCAACCAAGAATTAGTCAAACAAACAAAAGCAAAAGTAGCCAAATAGAGATAAAACCATACCAATCTTTATAATGGATCAGAATACAACAATCAATTCAAACAGATTGTTTAGATAAATAGAGGGAGTGAAGAGATAAAAGAGGGATTAGGGCATGCGGAGAAAAGAGATACGAGAGGTAGAGAGAGGGACAAAGAGGGGGACACATAGGAAAAATAAATAGAGAGAGAGAGAGAGAAAGGGAAAGAGATATGTAGAGAGGGAGAGAGGGGATTCTAGAGAGAGAGAGAGAGAAAGAAAGAAAGAATACGCATATCGCCGGGGTCGCAGGGACTTTGAGGGGTTTACACAAACTGACATTGGCAGGAGGGGTTCGGTGCGACTACCCTCCGGAGAAATTGCCCCCGTCCAGTCTCCTTTCGCCACGTGTCTCCCCAAGGACTCCCCCTGTCTCCATCTCTCTCTTCTCACACTTTCCAATTTTTCCTTTTTGTACCTCCCTCTCTCTCTCATCACCCATTCTAGAGAGAGAAAGGAACAATGGAGAGGAGGAGGAGAGAGAGAGAGATCTCTTTCTCTCTCTAACTTAGTAACCTCATCGCCGCCATCATTTGCTTTGCTTATGCTTATGCTTTGACGGATTTTCATGGACTCTAATGTGCTGGGTGCGTGTTCTCTTTTCTCATTAGCACCCTCTTTTTCATTTTCTTTTTCTTTTTCATTTTTTAAGTTCGAATCTCATCTCGCTGCTTGTAAAATTTTTTAATCAATAATTTATAAAAATTACTAATTAAATTCTGGATAAAACTTGTGAGTTATAATTTGATGATTTAGTTATTGCTATCTTTACTTAAAACTTGTGAGCAGATATTCTCTCATCACTTAACTTTTGTAGCATAAAAGCAAAATTCTAATTTAGTTATTGCTATCTGACTTAAATTTGGTTGATTTAATAGTTACTTTAGATTAACCTAGATTCATAATTTATGGCACTTTCACTGTAATAAAAAGTTTCGGATTTAAATATCGAACATTTTTAATATGCTCTAATTGAATTTTCGAACTAAAACACTTCCTCAAATTATGTAAATTTGGTGTATAAATATATATAAAAATACATGATACAACTTTTTACGAAACTCTTGGCATAATTCAATATGTCTATATAAATATATGCGTGTATATATACATATATACATTTGTATGTAACAGTTTCTAGTTTAGGTGGTATTGGTGGCATTTTTAAAGTGTACCCCATGCAGATAGATGCAGGAGTACCATTACTATTAATGCGAATTAACCATGGAGAGTACTGTTTTGGTAAAAGGGGTTTATAAAAATAGGTGAAGATGGGCATAAAGATCTTTGTTATTTTTGCTTGGAGTCCCTTTTGGAAGGTTTGCCACTGGATGCTTTGAAAGTGACACGACTAGTTCTACCTCTTTTGAACATTCTATTTATCTCTCTCTATATATATATACATATAGAGTATATACTTTTGCATTTTTTCAATCTAAACTCATCAAAAATATTTGAAAATACACATGTTAAGTAACCAAAAAATTATTCTAGTTCAAATGAATTTCAACCCCGTATTTATATTGAAATCTAGGCGCAAGAAAATAATTATTGACATGCATTAATTGGTAAAAAGTTAATTTTAAAAAAATAACATAAAAGGGGCTAAATAGCATTGCTCCACACATGTATATATAAATTTAGAATCGGAAGTTGGGCTTGATGTCTCCGCCTGAGAGTCTCTGTATTTTGATTTACAAGCAAGCTGTAAGTGAAATAAATATCTTTAATAAGAAGTGTTATATGCACTGACCAGTTAATTTAACGAATTACAGTTAATCAGTTTTCATTACTTAACTATTAACAAGCATGTATTGATTGAAAATTTGATACTCTTTAATGGAAATTTTGTAAGTGCCAACATAAACTATGGTTAGCTCCTCGATTTTCTTCTCGTAATATCCTGATATCGAGCATTTACGTGCAATAAAAAAAGTTTATTTAATTTGATATGTTCTAAACAGTTTATGCTTATTTTAAAATTTATATGTAATATTATATACAAAATACTTGTTGAATTCTTATGTACAACTTAAAGGTTTAATTGATTTGCCGGTCAATTTTCGCACATATAGACCAGATGTTTTTATGGCTCGACCAACTGTTTTTTGCAACTATCAAGGTTCAATTAGGTGTGCTACTTTTAAATCACTTGCTAATAGTTGGTTTTTTTAAAACTTTAAAAATGTAGTTAGATTTATTTTGGTAGTTAAAGATAGACACTCAATCATATATTAAAGAATATCACAAATTTGCAAATTTGTGCAGTTTGAATAGTAGTTGGATAGTATTTGCGTTTATCTGTTTAAACTGCAAAGCAGACTATTAGAAATGATAAAAAAACGAAGAGTCATCACCTTAGAAGAAAAAATTAGCTTTTGCTTTAGTCGCGCCATAGTGAATTCACTCTTTTTGTTACTATTTATAAAGTGTTTTCCACGACAATAGTTGAGAAAATTTTAAAAATACCTAAGGAAAAAAAAATGGAGTCCATTTACTTTTGTTAGTCCATTTAGAGGTTATTTGCTTAAATTCAAAGCAATCGTTCCACTTGTCACATAATTGTCATATTTGGATACTGCTGATTAATATGCATATATAGTGAGAAACTGAGAGCTTTATATGTTACTGGACATAATGAGTCATTAGCACGCATAGTGGTCTAATGGTATGCATTAGATTTAATTTTTGGTTCGACTAAGAGTTTTTTATATCGTTGGAAAAATATTTTTTCGCAAATAGAGATTAATTAAGGTAAGCGAAAGAGGTCACTCAAAACCAAAAAAAAAGAGAGAGAGACTGCAGTTATGATAAATTAATTGAGAAGAGGAGAACTTAAATTGGGAAAGAGAAATTGATTTGTAGTCTTGATGTTTTAGGTTAGATTTTCCCTATTGCAATAGAGTACTCGTATGAGGCTATTTGATAGTATTACGCTTGTTCCAAACCTTATATAATTTTACCTAAGCTATATAGAGTTGTATAATATATTTTTCACGATTGACTTTCCTCTTATAAAAACTTAAATTGCTGTAACAATGAAATTACAATTTTATGCAAAATATAATGGGCGCTAACAAGTTTAAATCGCTACAATGGTTTCTATGAGCACCACATTCCTCCTAATAAGACATACAACTAATACAATGTACGAAATTTGTTATGGGTACCGCCAATATTACTCCTCAACACCACAAACTTGTTTAAGATGATATGTTGTGTTTAAGCAATAGTTAGAGGGGGTGCCCTTAGCAACCAACGTTCAAAAATCTATACTATATAATATTATGGAGGAAACAATAACATTAATTTACTTTTCTTATACTCTTAACGGTAGTAAGTAGTAATATTAATCAATTATTAAATACTTTTTCTTATATTCTTAAAGCATAGTTAAAATAATAATTATAACATTTTTCAATTTATTATTTACTAAGTAGCATCATTCGCCAATGGCCTTATAGCTTAGTGGCATTCTCTCTGATCTTGTATTAAGGAGGTTATAAGTTTGAAATCCATGGACAAATATTCGAACTTAAATAAAGTGGTTTGTCCACCCACAATGGTTAATTGGTGATATGTGTGACCTCACCTCTATGTCTACCTCTTGAGTGGTTGCCTTTGATATGAATGATTAATAAAAAAAGTAGCATCATTCAATATATTATTATTTTTAAAATGGCTTAAAATTAATATTCTTATTTTCAATTTGCCGTAACAAATGAGTTGTATTCTCAATCATTAACTAAATTGAAATTAATGACTTCTTGAAAATAACAAAGTAAAAGTTGTAAAATTAATTCAAACCAAATGCAATAGATGTTTTATTCTCAATAAGCAACATATTTAAGTAAATTATTTGGCAAAGCAATAAGTCAAACGCTACTAAGAGTGTAGGTTTATTTTAGTGGTATAGAAGGGAAACTTATATAATAGTAATGTTCGTAAAAATTAAGAATCAAACAAGGGAACTAAATTATTATGTTAGTATTCAATTGGTTGTGTATGATATAATCATTAGGTTTATGCTAATCTAATACTTTTATATAATACTCACTAATTTACTATAAATCAAATCTTTAATAAAATTTTAAACTTTTTCAGATTTTGATTCATTAATCACTTTTAAAGATTTTCTCATTAAATTAGTTTGTGATATCTATTTATGTAGCATAACATATTATGTATATGTCATGTTAAAATTATAGGATACTATTAGTCACGACTCAAGTAGGAATGTAATTTTTGTTTTAAGATTCAAATATGCACTTTAATGTAGACCCAAAAAAAAAATATATGCACTCTAATTAATAGTCCTATGCATTTGTATATACAATTATTTTTACTAAATTATATAATACATATATATATATGTGTAAATATATTTACAGATAATTTGAAATTATCCGCATATTGTTAAAAATAAAATTTGTTAAACGCCTACGCATCACACGGTTTGTTAACTAGTTAAACAGAATGAAAGGGGTAAAAGGTAATTAACGCAATCGAAGACAACAAAAATAAATAGTCCTTTATTGTCCACATATGTATACATAATTCTTTCAAAAAATTCAAACGTAGAAAATCTGGCCAACATTCAAGAGACTTTCATGAGGAATATTAAAAATCACACTATGCTCCCTACTAATCTTCCTAAGAAATGCATATATGTAATCTATAGCTATCCTCTTATGAATCCCAGCATCTCTCCTTGCCCTCACCACAGTGTTCCCAAGTATATGCACCACCCCAGCATCTCTACACCCATTCAAAAACTCCAACTCATCCACCTCGGTTTGAACGCTCTCTTGCCCGGACGACACCCCCGTGTTGTTACCATGCGTCGGTGACCTCACCGGCACGATCGAGTCAATAGACGAACCTGTAAAGTCAACGTTTGATGGAGACGCACACGCATGGTCCCTCAAAAGATGGTCCCTTGACTGTTGCGTTTGTTGACCGTTTAAGCTATAATCATCCGAATCAGAACAGCCTTCCATCATAGACTCTAGCCGAACGAACAAGAAGAGATTGTCGAACAACTTCTTCTCGAACTCATCATCTTTCTTATGGAGGTCCTTGTAGCCGTACCTAGCTACGCACCTAAACATGTGGAAGTTCTTCGGTCCAATACGTTTTACGAGGAACCGCTCGTCCTCGGGGACCGTGTAGACCGGGAGGTACTTGACACACACAAAAACGACGACAGAATGGGTGGCGGGTAGGTTCGTGATGAAATGAGAGAAAATGTGGGGTACCCCACTAGCCAACTCGGTGTACACAAGCCCAATCCCAGGGACACGGACTAGTCCTAGGCTAGGGCCGAGGCCAAGGATCCATGCCATGGAGACCTTACTGTGCATCTCGAATTCGTACCGTTTGACCGTACCATAATGCCACACGTACATGATGAGGAGGAAGGCGGCTGCAATCACGAGCGGGACCCAACCGCCCTGGTCCACCTTGAAGAGTACGGCGGAGAAGTAGGTACCCTCCACTATGAGAGAGAGGACGGTGAAGATGAGGACGAGGATCCAGTGGCACCGCCATACTAATAGCATGATTAAGGTCATTACGAGCGTTGTAGCTAGCATGACCACCACAACCGCAGTTCCTGTTGAGATGAGAGAAAAAATTTAACCATCCATTGAGGACTCAAGAAGACAGAAACTATTGGTCAGATAGAGAACCATCCAAGTTTAATATAATGGTCCAGATTCTTATACTCTCCGCTAGAGCAACTCTAGGGGAGCCTAATTGGTTATCAACACAACAGAAAACAAGTTATATTCTTGATCATTGATCTTTGAAATTAATGCTTTCTTAAAAAGTACTGCAGTCAAAGCAAGATGGTTAATTTGAGAAGGAAGGAGTGTTATTTTAACAATTCACTCCTACAAACCCTTTATTTGCTTTTCATCAAAATTTGAGGGGCCGAATTCTTTTCCATATAAAAAAAGAGAGAGATGTGTAATGCCCAACAAATATTGGTCACAAGTTGCCAGCCCAAATGTAGTTAAGGGAATGACCACAACATGCTAGGCACGGAAAAGGAGTATACTAAGCGTGTTTATATCAAACATGTGATGGATTTGGACTGGCCAATTTATATTCTACTACTGCTTCCTTAACAAATAATTGGGACCCAAATTAATACTCTCTTTGTCCCAAATTAAGAGTTCACTATTCCCTTTTGGGACATAACAAGCGAAGAGGGATCGAGCTCCTCTAAAGTGAAGAGTGATGATAATTACTTAGGGGTGTGCAAAAAATCCGAAAAACCGGCCGAACTGACCCGCCCCGAACCGAATTAGACGGTTTTTAAGGTTTTCGGTCCCGGTTCAGTTGAAAAAAATGAAAACCGAAAGGGGTCGGTTCGGTTGTCTGTTACTGGTGTTACAGAACCGGTGAAAACCAAACCAAACCGACAGTACACGTATCATTCATCTATTGGTTCGATGTATAATATTTTGTTTTTTGTCAAAAATGATTTAAGAAGAAAAGTGTCAAATTGATTAAAAAGAAGCGCATTTTTTTTGTCAAAAATGACATTAAGTCATGGCCCAATAATATAAAAATAACTTTTAAGTCATGGTCCAACAATATAAAATAGGCCCAATTGTCTAAGCCCAGAACTAAAAAAACCGACCCCGACTGGTTTTAAGCCTTCACCGGTTCGGTTGACCATTATAGCAAAACCGACGTGTCGGTTCAGTTCATGCAAAACCCGCACAATTCGGTTAACCGAACCGTGCACACCCCTAGAATTACTCTATAACAAAGTTGTAAATCTGGGCCATTGGTTTAAAAGTAGATGGTTCAGATTTGTCAAGTATTTCTACCTCTGGCGAGGACTCATTCAAATGGAAACTAATTGTCAAATCTGAGTCATCCATTTTAAATTAATGATACAGATTTCTTCAACTCTCCTCTAGAGTCACTGTCGAGGAGCCTAAATATGATGAAGAGTCTAGTTTCTATTTTGGGACCCAAAATAATACTCTACTAACGCTTCTCGAAGTGTGCAATAGAAAAGAAATGTAATGAGCTAAATAACCTGAGTAACTCACCATAAGCATTGCCAATTTGGCTTTGATTTTTGAATCCAGCAGTGACGGCAATGCAAAGAACCATAAGGATCCAATTAATATCTGGAATATATATCTGCCCAAGGAACTTCTTTGAAGTATGTACAACTTTGACTCTAGGAAAACATCCTAGTGCAAGCGCTTGCTTTATTATTGAGAAAGTCGCTGATATTGTGGCCTGACTTGCAACAACAGCTGCTAGAGTCGCGATAATGAACACCGGCCAATAAATTTTATCTGCATATTCAAGGAATTTTCAATTAGACACATAAGAAGTTCCATTTTTTGGATCAGCATGGGTATTAAAAATTATTTTGCAGTACTTCATATTTGGATTCATATGCTCTTTGTTTTAGGCTATAAGTACAAAATATTTGCCAATACTTCGTGCACACAAACTGTTCATAATGTAAAGAATTTTTCATGCAAATGGAATGTTGTGTCTGTTTGGTTGGTATCAGAAATGTTAAAAATCAACTGCACTACTTTTTGGTGCGCAGTTGATTTGTATAAAATGTGAAAAACACTGTAAAAGTAAATCACAGGTTTTTCATTTGCAACGGCAGTTAAATACAGTGTCTTGCTTTCTCTTGCAAACCAAACCCTCCAACAACATTTACAGGTAATAAAACACAGCCGGAGTTCCAATGTCCTATACAAATCAAAATTTCTGCTTAGAGTGAAAAAAAAAAAAGGACAGTGAATATAACATAGAATACAAAACAAACCTGGGATAGAACGGTAAAAAGCATCCATAAAATGCTCCTGGTTTTTAATTAGGTAAGCTGCTTGCCCAGCATAGGCTAAAAGAAGGCAAGGGAACACTACTACTGTAAAAGCAAGCTGTATAGCTGAAAGTGGAAAATGTGCTAGGTCAGCAAAAAGCGCCTCCGTCCCTACAACAATTAGAATGCAAATCATCAGGTATAACCCAGCATATACAAATCTGTGCCTATTTGGATACATGTATGTCATACATGGCTATTTACTTACATACATATGCTCTGAATGTGTATAGATTGAGACCTTTTGAAGAGGAAGATTAAAAAAACTGCGGGAATTGTGAGATGGGATAGAGGATAGTTGGGAGAGTGTAGGGTGTCAGTCTCATTTGAAAGTGAAATTTATGTAGGTTCCCACACCCTAAACATTCTACCAATTACTCTCTCATGGTAAAAGTCGCTTCAAAATGGGACCCACATCATTGTGACAGTCCATCCGTTCCAAATTAAGAGAAAACTGTCCTTTTTGGGAACGTTCCAAGTTAAAGTCATGATTGCAAAACAATTCATTTTAATGAGAAGCCGAACAAAGATACGAGTGATTTGGTAAGATGCTATCCATGTTTTCCTCTTTTTCATGGAAAATTTTTGTTACCCATCACCCAAAGAATTGGATTCCATGAAAAAACCGAAAATGTAACGAAACATATCATCAAATCCCTCATCTTTTTTCCAATTTCTTGTAAATATTAGTATTCTTTCAATTATTTTCCAACTTTATATCAAGCGCACCCTTAGTTTGATCACTGGTTTGGTGTGTATTCTTAAAAACATGCGTATACTCAAATAGTGGCTTTTAATTTGGGACGAAGGGTGTATCATATAGATAAGAAACAAGATACTGCAAAAGGGTTCTGATGAATATTTTAGAGAGAGAGACCTGTAATACTGAGCATGATCCCTCCAAGGGAAGTCCAACCTTCTTTACCACCCCTTCTAAAGTACCGGTATATGTACACAGGTGAAAATGCTCTCAAGACAGAGCTGTCATATTTCCAAATGTTGAAAATCCCAATACCGCCGATTAAGAGAAACCAAAGCAGCACAATCGGAGCAAACAGCCACCCAACTTTGTCCGTACCGTAGTGTTGCATGCTAAACAAACCTACCAGTATGACAACAGCAACAAGCACAACAACATCTGCCAAAAGAAAAAAAATGAACCTCAGGGTATATTTGTTTTGACCCTCTGAAATCAGAATGGCCAATATTAAGACATCAAGATGTGAGTTAAGATGCTTCATGCTTGTTTAGGTTAAAATTCAGAAACAACCTTTTAATATGCCTCTGAATCATTCAGAGACTCTCGTACCTCTTAATGTGATTATTGAAGTCTGAATGGTTGCATAATACCATTTTTTCCCTCGCTCCAACTCTTTTGGTCATACTTTAAACGATAAAAGAAGGGGGAAATGGTCAAAGTAATATGTTCAATGTCTACTCAGATATTGCATTCAGACAAGAAACAAACAAAAATCTCAGATTCAGTCTTCAGACTCAGACAAAGACAATCAAACAAATGATGCCTTAACTTAATGTTTACACTACAGGATTTAAAATCGGAAGCAAGAATATTAAGTAAAAAGAGAACTATTTTGTTTTGGGAGTAAATAAGTACCGTTACTCATCTTGGGGTGGTCCACCTTGATCCCACCGGAAGCTGAAAGAACTGGTAAAAATATTCGGTTTAGCATAATCAGAAGATAAGAGAATCAAGGACATCACAGGAACTCTTTAAGATAACTAACAACAAACATTTAAAAAGAATCATAATTTTACAGAAGAGATTAACATTAGTTGAATATGGTTGGTCCTAACATAGCCGACTGAAGTAAGTTAAATAAGTTGAAGAGGGGAAAAACCAAAAAGGAAATATAAATAAGAAATTTACAGGAGCTCTTATTCTGTGTAAGAATCCACTCAAATGAAATTAGACTTGATACAATAGACCGGCGAATTAAAAGTTAAATTTAGACTTTTAGGCTTCATAATGAGAGCATAACCAAACTTTATGGTAACATTTTCTGTCTTTCCTAAGCACACAAACTATACACATTGGATAAACTTGACTGATTGCGTATATATATATTCCTGTTGAAACTAAAGGAAGAAAAAGACGGAATGAAATTTCTGGATAAGTTGATTTCTATTCTTACACAACTACACATATTTATAGTATGAGAGAAATACATAATTCATGGGATATAAATATGATCCCATGCTTTAATATTCTGTCAATCCCATTCAATCCAAACAACCAGGCTGATTTGCATAATCTAATATACAAATGCCAACACACCCCCTCAAGCTAGGGCGTGGATGTCAAACATGTCTAGCTTGAACATCTTATTACTGATAGATATGTCCACAATTCCATCCATTTTTAATGTTTAGAAAACACCATTTATATCCCCTCTCTTTCACTCTCCTCCACATACACAAAAAAACAGCAACGCGCACCACCTCAAGTGGACCAATTAAGAAGAGGGCATTATTTTCATAATATGTCGCCCAACTCACAACCATCACTGTGAGTCCACAAACTCCACAACAACTTTGTTCAATTGACAGCACATTTTCATGGCAAAGGAATAGGACATAACACTAAAGATTCAGGATCTTCATGTGCATTTTGAAGTTTCATAGCAAAGCGTTACATAAAGAGCTTTAGTGCCAATTGACTCAGAGCATATGACAACCAAAAAAAGGTAAATGGTCTTTAGGCAGTGCCCAAAAGCCCTCAAAGACAAACTGCAACTATATAGTGTCAATGAACTTCTAAAGGCGATGACTGAGAAAGGAGGCAACAAGAACTAGCAATAGTGATACCCCCCTCCCTCCCAAATTAAGAGTCCGCTATTAATTTTTTGGTATTTCCCGATTAATAGTCCACTTCCCTTTTAAAAACCTAATCAATGAACCAAAAATCAACTATAGGAAACAAGTTTTGTTCAAAACCATTGATTGTGAAAAATTTAGTGCATTCTTTAAAAATGTGAAAGTCAATCATAAACTCTTAATTAGGGATGGAGGGAATTGAAAATAAAGCATACCTGATATAGCAGGAGTGAGAATTCCATCACCAATCACCATGCAAGTACCAACAAGAACAAGTATAAGAAGTGCATCCTTTTTGAATGCATGTGCCTCCAACCATCTCTTGGTTTTCGCAGCAAAAGAGTGCTCATGGAATGTGCTCCGACTATAAGTTGTCAACTCCTCGTCCGTCCGGTGCTGGTTAGGAATCGTGTTTATTTTTGCGTGTCGACACAATAGTGAATAAAGTGCAAAGGTTCCACCTGCACAAGAAAAAGAATTAGTCCAATGACATCAATGAAATTGTTAATTGATAATCTATATATATTAGCATTGAATTATGTATTTAATCAATGATAAGTGCACATGAGGAGGTTGCGGGTTCGAAACTCTGTGAGTTTTACTGCGTAATTAAAACTGGAGTATTCCACAAGAGCTGTGGCATATCCAAAGTGAAAGCAGTTCGAGGACTTGAGAACGGTGGAGATTGAACCCTGTTAGTGGCAGGTTTAAATCAATAAACCCCATCAAGGGCAGGTTTAAGTATGAGGATTGTTCATTTGTGTAGCCAACTATTATCAATTCCTCATAAATTTCGCTCTAGTCCTTGAACAGAGTTTTAAAAAAGAAACCAATGATATTGTATTACCTTGACCGCTGTCATTTGCCCGACAAACTATGAAAACGTACTTCAAGAGTGGGATCAGCGTGAGGGAGTATATAATCAATGAAAGTGCACCAATAACATCCTCCGGATCTTTAATTCCCTCGGGGAAAGTATTGTAGAACACATACAGGGGAGAAGTACCCAAATCTCCGTAAACCACTCCAAGGCTCTGAAATGCTAGTCGCAAAAGTAATATTGCTGAGAATTTCTGCAGAAAAAAAAAACCGAATTTAACAAACAAAGTATCATTGGTCTCTTGACTGTAATAAGCTTATAATACAAACTTCTCAATACTCTTTAAGGCTAAGAGTGATTCAAAAATGTTGGATTATGATACTCCATCTGTCTCAAATTGATAGTCTCAAATCAATGATCAAAAATATAACTTATTTCTACTGTGAGATTTGGTACATTAATTATGTCCAATAAAGGAAATGGGACTATTAGTTTGAGACATACGGGCTTCTTCTAATAATCGCCACCTTAATGTCAAGATTGTAAGTAACAATCTATGGTTCATCAAAATCAGCACTGTTTGCATCTGAAGGACAAAAGAACCACAGTTCATTAACTAGGCCGGCCATCGGTGTCGAAAACTGAGTGGCAGCACACCATAGTGAAAAAGAGATTCAATAATAGATCCTGAAATGAATTCAAATCCTTTCATATAAGAGAAATTCCAGTTTCTCTATATTTCTTGGGGAACTTCTTCTTCTTCTTCTTCTTCTTCTTCTTCTTCTTCTTCTAAACCATTAATTTGAGGAAATTGGAAGGTATAAACTACTTATGCACAAGTGCACAACTCGTTCATCTTCCACGATAGCAATTTGCAGTCACTGGATATACCCAGTGAAATAAGTAAATATTTTGCAATTCTAACCACATTAATACTTCACTTATCTTAGATCACATTATTCGACAAAATGAAGTTAACTCAAAGCAATCCAAATGAACAATTCAAGTCTTTGCAGTTTGTGCTTCAAGTGAGATACCCAAAAAAGAAATAGTGTTTGATCAACTCACCCCAGCTAGGTATTAATAAAATAATACCTCAAGAATTAACTAAACTTATCCCATCAAAACAGCAAGCAAGACTAGAGAAAGTTGACAAAACAGGGGGTGGAGAGAGAGAGAGAGAGACCTTTTCTCTGTACATATTTCTAAGTCTACCAGCTTCCTCATCCATGGGCTGATCAAGCTTCTGCTCCAAAACCCACATGCTACCTTTGCTTTCATTGTTTTCCTCCATTTCTACCTCGCTCTCCATTCTAAACCCCAATTCAAATTATTGAAACCCAATTCTCAACTCAACTGAAAGCTCAATCAGTTCTACAAAGAGATTGTGAAAAAAAATTGAACTCAGACCCAAAATTGATAGTAGAACAACTCAATAAACATAAGTTTTGTACCCAAAAAATACAACCCCAGAACAACCAGACCCGAGAAGAAAACAGATTTGATTTATTATAATCACTAGCTGTACTAGAAGTGGGGTCAGCTCAAAATCCAATCACTTTCAACCACAAAAACCAGACCGAATTTTTACCCACAAAGTAGAAGAGTGGGTCTAACTTATTCAAAATGCTTAAATTACATTAAGATGAAAATGAATGAAACCCATTAACCCAATTTGTTCTTGGTGTTCATGAGTGACCCAATTTCAGCCCCTAAATAAAAAAACCAGATGAAAATTTTCTCACACACAGAGTATTAGTGTGGAATTGAACTAATTCAAAGTGCTTAAATTAAATTAAGATGAAATGAATGAAACCCATTAAACCAATTTGCTCTTGGTTTTCATGAGTGGCACGATTTCAGCCACTAAATCAAAATCCCAGACGAAAATTTTGACATACCCGGAAAGGAAAACGACAGCTTTTGATGAGTCACTGGGAAATGGAGATAATAGAGAAGAAAAAAGAAGCTGCTTATCAAATTGAAATTAGTTGTATCCATGATTGCGCAGCAAAACAATATATTAATTGTCATTTGTTATTATTATACATATGTATCCCAACAGCATTATGTCATTGAAGAAAACACGGTGCCACTATTGATTGGTGTGTCTTATCTGCTAGACGCTAGCCCATATGGCTTATGTTCTCTCATTTTTTTTTTTATTTTGTTTTATATAAATAATGATAAAATGGAGTATTAAATGAGAATATAGGTAGGAAGGAGAAAATTGAATTTTTGTGCCTTATTTCATACTAGGTATTGTCCGTGTCGTTCGATACGGTGAAATAAAAAAATATTAAATAAAAATAAAAAATCCTCATATTCAAATTCTACATGTTTTTATGCCATTAGGTGAGGCTTATTAAATTTACATAATAAACTATCATAAATAAAAACGGCATTAGGTGGGGCTTACGGATTTTTATGCTAAATCTTGAATTGTAAAAAAAAACATATTAATTTGAGTATAAAATGGTTAATTTGAGTGATAAAATGATAGACAACACTATGGGAGGTTAACAAAACTCACATATATGAAGAGATGGGGGATAAAAACTGAACAAAATAATACTTTACAGGGATATCAAAAAAGTATAAAATTCACATGCATGCATAGAAACTTTTTTATTCCTATTCCTATTAACTATAAAATAAAATTGATATTCAACACACGTAAAGGAAAAAATTCAAAAGCATATGCATTATTATTAAATAAAGCTACGATCTCCAACTAAATGAGTTAATAATTGCTAATAAAAAATGAGCACCCATATATATACATTATTCAAATGAGTTACATAAACCTATATATATACCTTCAAAAAAAAAGTAAACCACAAAATATTACATTCTTCAAAAGAGTAAACAACAAAAAGAGTAGAAAACTTCAAGTATTTTGATGGGTGTTTAGCTTGGTGAGAGAGAAAGAATGTTCTTGTATTTTTTAAAAAATTGTGCGGGAAAAAAGTGAGAAAATTTTGAAATTTGAATCTTAATTTTCAAATTATATATTTTTATTATTATATTAAGGTGGAAAAAGACAATAAAAAATTATAGATAGAAAACACATCTAAAGGGTTTACATTTCTTTTTGGTTTGTAAACAAATTTTGACCATTAGTTTATAATAACAAAATAAAAAAAAAAATATATCTTATAATATATTTTATAATATAGATAGAAAATTGCCGCATAAAAAAAATAAAATAGTTTTAAGAATAATGTGAAAATTTTATAATAAGAGTAAGAAAAGTGGATTATAATAGTTTTCTATAATTTTTGTCTTACACGTAACTTTACATCTTCAATTTTAAATATACAAACTTTTATTGGTAAATTTTAAATATACAAACTCTTATATGGTATTTTGTTTTAAATTTAATGTATTTTGAATTTCATAAAAATAGATAGAGAAAAAAGATAAGAGATTAAAATTAGTGAAATAAGAGAGATAAAAAGTTGTTGACTTTCCTGATTTGATGTGCTGAAAACACATATAATGGTCCAAATTTTTTCTTCTTTTTTTACAAATTAATGTGGACCATTGATTAGATATTTTGGTGATTTGATGATTCTTTCTCTTATAATATAGATATCTATATAGCTTTATATTCTCACATTTTTTATTTTTTTTAGTTTATATAAACAATAATAAATTCGAGCGTTAGGATATATGTAGAAAGGAGAAAATCGAACCTTGGTACCTTGTGTCATATATAATGTGTTGTGAAATTTTGTTATGAAATTTTTTATTATTATTATCCTACGTACATGGTTCTGTTTGATAATAAATTAAAAAGTATATAAAAAATTAATAAAAATTTAATAAATAGTCCAATTATGAAAATGATTTTGTAACTAGATTAATCTCCATCCGTACTATCTGGATATCTTCACTTGTAAAAATCTCCATGCAAAGATATGGAGCTCACTTGTAATATTACCTCACATGTTTGTAATATCCCAACTCATCAAATGGCTTGCTTAGGCTACTCTCATGCGCAATCATGGTTTTGTTTGTTTGTTGTAGTTCCTACCGTGGTCAGCCAAGTAATAGAGCTTGATATATATTTATAGTCCAACCTTCTAAGCTCTTTTGTATAAAAAAAAGAAAAAAAGAAATTAGTAAATAGCCCCAAGATTTGTCTTTGGCCCATTATTTTAGTATTTGCACCAAATGGAAAAATAAATTTGTAATTAATAAATATCTTGGGATTTATGCAAATACTATTTCTCGTTCTTGGTATTTCTTATTAGAATGTGAATTTCATTCTTGGTGTTTCATTTTATTTTTTTGACAGCAAAAGAGGAAATATATTAATTCAAATCAACCGAAATTACATCAGAAATAAACTCCGGGCAGGACTCAACCCACACTGTAAGACCAAACAAAGAATAAGAAGCCCTCGCAACAGAGTGAGCTGCTACATTCGCTGACCTTTTCACAAAACCCCACATGATACTGATCAAGAGCTAGTAAAATAGCCTTACAATCATCAATCATCATTTTATTTAGAATGCTTAATTTGATTTGGTAAGTATTGAACAATTTAGGTAGTTTATTATTATATTTCTATGATATGCCAATTCTCATTACGAATTGGATTCTTAAAAGATTAATGTTTGAATTTAAAATAAAATATTATAAAGTTTCGCGGTTCCTACTAATATATCCATATTTTTCTCCTATTTGACTCGTACCCTAATGCTAAGACTTGACCCACAATCTAGGGACTTGTTAAGGAGTATATAAGATTAAGAAAAAAAGATTTTAGGTGACGGGAGGTCTGCAAAGATTTTGAGATGAACTCTTTAAATATAAGATCATTTATATAGTATGTTATACAATAGGAGATAAACATCATAGTGTAGTGGTACAAGTACAATTGTATCATCTATATAGTAAGATAATTAGGAGAATAATTCTTTTAATTTTATATTGTATGGTTACTTAATTGACTAGAAAACTTCTTCAATTATCTTCTAAATATATTGAACTTGATCACAATATGGAGAATAAGCCCACGGTTCAGGCCTTACTCCGGGCTTTACTCCTGGGCGAGTGACTTTGGGCCTAATTAGTTTGGGTCGTGTATTTAGTTCGATTGGTGTTTTATTATTCAGGCTGGCAACTCTATTTAAGTCCAAGTTCGAACTCGAGTTGGGTTGCTATGTTCAAACTCGAGTTGGGTTGCTATATTCAAGTCATTATTGCTCCACATTTTTTTATTGCCGGGATGATAAATTTTGGTGTTTTTTTTAGAGTGGGAGGAGAGGAGGGAAATTCGAAACATGACATTCTGTGTAAATTCTTATGCTCTTAATCACTAGAGTAAAGTCCAAATCTTTTATCATTTTACATTTATCGACCGGTGCCAACTTCAATTCGCATATACTGCCTGTTTTATTTTGCTTGATCCGTGTTGACACAGTACCACCTTCCATTAATTATAGAAATATTCGTGGATTCCTCATGATTCATTTCATTTAAGACACATTCATGCCATTCTTTAACATTTCCTACTTCTATTACATATCACGTACCCAGGTTAGCAATATGCTTATTAATGCATGAACTATAATTAGGTTAACTGTCGATGTGTGTTATAATAAATATGTCTTTCTCAAAAAGAGATATGGAAATCTATGGGTTTATATGCATTGAAATAAAAAGTACCAAATATATTATCCAAAATTATATATACCTGACTTATACTAACAATTTAAAATTAGAATTAGTTAGGGGTGTTTTTAGTATAATACCGTACCATACCACGTGTACCGTATACAGTACTGAAGATTTGGTACGCCAAAATTCATTACTATTAACATACCAAATTTTTGGTATACCGAAATAGTGGTATGGTACGGTGTGGTACGATACATTACCAAAAAATCAATCATAAAAAAATTTATTAAAAGTGGATGGTAAAAAGTAAGCATTTTTAGCTAAAACAAAATAATTAAGTTATTTTTACTTGCCTTTAATTAAGTTTTTGCAATCGACTGTTCCAAAAATACTAAACCATGTATACATATTGTTGCATTAAAAATTATATTCAACACATACACATCTATCAAATACTTTGAAGCCAAATGACTAAAGTTTAATACGATTAAAAAAGGGTAAATTACCAAAAAATACAATGTACTTTACCTGTTTTTACAATTTGGGTAATATACAATTTTCTCGACATTATAAACATTGTACTTTATTTATTTTTTCATTTTGAGTAATATTTTGGGGGTTATTATTACCCAAAATGAAAAAATAAATAAAGTACAATGTTTCTAATGTCGAGAAAATTATATATTACCCAAATTGTAAAAACGGGTAAAGTACATTGTATTTTTTGGTAATTTACTCATTAAAAAAATAAAGATAAATATTTAATATTTGAAGTTTAATAGGATTAGTGTTTGATTGATTAAGGGACGTCGAATGATAAGTGGATCTATTATTTGAATTTCTAATTCATCATTATGAGTGTGCAAAATATAGCAAAAAAAAGAGAATAAATATAAGTAAATAATAAAAAATATGACAAACAATTGATGCATATGAATGTATGAAGAATTGAATAAAGAGATAATTAATCTTAAACGGATTAAAATAGGTTCGATATAATTGGAAAGGGTCAGAGTAGATGAAGTGATTGGAATTATATATTGTGAAACGGTGACAATAGCTATGGCAAATAATGGTACAGGCGTTAGCGGCTACAGTGGTATGGGCGTATCACATATGGCAATAGAATATGGTATGAGCGTTGGCAGTGATAGCTGCTTTCACTCTCTCAAATCCGTGGTTGTGCTAGAGGAGAGAGAGATATACCAGATCTATAAGCTATGACCGTTTGAGTGAAAAATGGAAATGAAAATATAAAAGTAAAATGACCATATAAGGTGAGTCGTGAGTGTGATACAATTGGTATTTGGTATTAAAATCTAAATGAAATACTCTTTGGTATTAATGGTGTAATTGGTATAGTATGGTATGGTATATCATAGTACGAACCAAAATTTTGGTATAGTATTAATTTTTAGTACCAATATTGTACCACACTATTTCAATACGATATAAATACTGATCAGTATTGTACCATTACTAAAATTTGGTGCATTTTAGTAATGGTAAGATATAGTATAAGTTGGTATGGTAATAATGGTATAAATGTCCATCCCTAGAATTAGTGATTTGGTCAAATTCAATCATATTATTTCAAGGTTGATTGAATATTTTTAAAAATATCATAGATTTAAAGAATTGCTAGATTATATGAATAAAAGAATTTTCTAGAAAAAGTCAACTAGAGGGTAATTTTGAAAAAAAACATAATCATATTTGAAAAACCTAAAAATTAATAAAATAATTTAATTATTAATAACTATCCACTCTTTTGAGCTATTTCCTAGTTTTCCGAAAGAAGTGAACTAAATACAAAACATTTTAAAAAATTTGGGCTAAATCCAAAAAGTCCCTAAAATAAATAATTTTTGCAAATAGTTAAAAAAAAGAAAAAGAAAGAGTAATGTGAATGGTGAATGGTGAAAGAATTTCTCTCACTTATTCGCCTTTTTTAATGTAGAAAAATTCTCCAGATGTGAGATATAATAAATTTCGTATAAAAAAAATAAAATATGATATATGATATTTACAAAGTATGAGATGGAGAGCAGTGAATGATGGAAAGCACCTCTAGCCTTTTGAAAATTTAGTAATAAGGCTGTATTTGACGTACTGGATAAAAGAGTAAGATAAGATAACTTTCTCATATCCTATGTTTGGTGTTCGTTAACAATGGATATCAAGGCGGATTATTTATTCTACTATAATTTCTTATTCCACTGAGAGAAGGATTAATGAATCTCACTTAAGATGTGTGATTGTTTTATCCTGTCCGGATATAATTAAATAATCCAATTTGACTCTTTAATCTGATGCGTCAAACACACCCTAATAGTATTACATGTTATGTATAAATAAGGTATACTTTATTGGCACCTTAAGTTTTTTCTTTAGATAAAATTTATGATCTTTTAAGCTTTTGGGGGCTTTTTTTTTTTAAAAAAAAAAGAAAAAAGAAAAAGTAATATAAAAAGAAAATAGAAAAAAAGATAAATCAAACTCTAATCTTACAAATAATGAGATTTATCAAATTGTCATAAACACCCCTTAAATCTGTCATAAACGTCCCTTCAAAATTTAATTAAAAACACATTTTAACACCACCTTATTTATCACAAAACCCCATCCACTGCATAATCTTAGGTGAGTGGTTAGCAACATACTCTCCTCATGTAAGCTGAGTTTATGTAAATGCACCCATCTCTTATTAGGCGGGTCTTCTTTATAAAACACTCTAGCAATCCATTGCATGATGTTAGACAAGTTAATAACAAACAAACTCTCACCAAATGAGGCAAGTGTGTGCATCTGCACTCACTTGTCATTAAGCGAATCTTAGGGGAGTGTTAGTGATTAGAAATTTACCTTTATGAGGTATTTGTGACAAGAGAATGTTTATGACATATATGGGAGATGTAAATAACACCGCCACTATTTTTAAATTGTTTTTATATTAGTTACTTTTATGTCAAAAAAATGTTTGTGTTTTGTTCCTCCCAAATTAAAAATTGTGGGTCCACCATCATCGAAGAGAATCTCATGATATTACTCTAACTCATTTTTAACTTATCACAAAAAACAAATAAATTTTGTTTTTATTGTCCAACTTCTTACAAAAATAAATATTAATTATTATTATTTTCCAACTCGTGATCAAATAGAGCCTATAAATTGACAAACATATCATTCTAATAATTTTGGAATGCACCGTTGATCTTTAGTGACATGTTCATTGCATTTTTAGGAACATTTTATTTACATAATTATATTTGTGATAGATTATGGAATGGTGGCAGACTCATTTATAGCACCATTAACTATACCGGTAATTTATTTTGCATTAAATTAAGGGGAAAAATAGTATATTCACTAAAAAAAAGTTTACAATAATGTTATGTTTCCTGATAATTAGCGTAGGCCCCACATGTATGTTATAACCAATTATACTCTTCCTCCTACTATAACATGACAATTCATTTTGTATACAGTTTTTTAGTGCATTATTAATGAGTATAGCATTATTTTTTATAATATTAAGTAGATATTTCTTTAATTGATACATAAGTCAAATATTGACTACTTCAAAAGATTATATTTAAGAACATATATGGTTGGTAATTACTTTAGAAAGTCTTTAACCATGAATAAAGTGACCATGTCTTTTAAAAAAAAAATATTCAAGCGATAAACAAATATATACGGTGGTCAACCACATGGGAGGTCAAGAGACGGAATACTAGCACCTAATATGTTCCATGTTCAATGTTTAAACAATGTTAATCCCAAGAATAAATGTAAATTATACTTTTCCCAGAAAGATAACTATTTATTTTCTCTTATGCTGTTTTTAAGTTTTTTTGTTTTTAATCTTTTATTATTATACAAAGTGATGGCTTAAATTAGTTAGAGAAAACATAAGGAGAAAATGCTTGAACCTCGACGCAATAACTTCTACAATTATATCATATGTATGAGTTGCCCAACTCCTTTATAGTGAACGATTTGAATCACCAAAGCCGGCCCAACTATATAGGTAATCTCTATGCAATTGCTTAGGTCCTTATGATAATTGCGGGTTGATTTAAGGGGAATTTTTAGAATTAATTTATCGTTGCTTAATTCCGCGCTTAAATACAATAAAATCCCTACTTTATGTAAAATAATTAAATTAGTATAGCGTATAAGTAGGAGTCAATCCAAATCCAAGCTAATATCACTACACCAAAACAGCAATTTAGTAACGGGCCCTTTTTATCATCTGTAACGGTCAAAGTCCGTTACTAGCTCGCAACACCCAAAGTCCGTTACTAAATCTAATAAAACCGTAACTGAATTTAATTGACAAAATTAACTTTATCTTTAAAAACCTGTAACGGACTTAAAATAAGTAGTAATATTATATATCCGTTGCTGACAATTTATTTTTTTATTATTATTATTTAAAATCAATAAGTTATTTATTTTTATTGAAAAAGTTAAACACCTAAAAATCCACCCAAAATTTCATTCCCTCTTTCACAGCTCACTCTCCCGCTCGACAAAACCCTTGAACGAGAAAACCCTTCACAACTCTCACTGAACTAGATCTCCGGAATCAAATCGGATGGTACACTCCTCTCTCTTTGATCGTTGGTGCTCTCATCTTTCTCTGGTTGTTAGTCTGGAATCACAGGTGGAGTTTTGAAGGTATTCTTCTTCTTCTTCTTCTTCCTCCTCCTCCATTCCATAACACAATCACTATCAGAATCTCAACTAGTAATTTATTCTTCTTAAATCTCCTAAAAAAATCCCTATATTTTTAGATCTAGGGTTTCTTAATTTCATATTCGTTTTTGTAAGGGCTATGTCAGTTCTTGGATTTTCATATGGTAATGTGTTTGTGTTTGCTGTTACTAAGTTGAAGTCATTAGTTTTTGCAAAACCTATAATTCTAGGCAACGGCAGATCCAGGAATACGAATTGGTGGGGGTAACCACAGAACTATTTTTTTTTTAAAGTAAAAGGGGGAAAATTACAACCACTACTACTTTCTCAACACATAGCTCCGCCTTTGGTTCTCGGAATTTTTAAGTGGTCCTCCCACTAACTGAGATAAGAAGTCGAAGTTTGATGTTATCAACATTTCCTTTCCCAGTATTCCATTAGCACTTTTAATTTTATGAATTGTAATTTGCTAGTTTGTTTTCAATTTATTTTTCAGAAGTTTTCTTTCTATGCTGCTTCTTAAAATGTCACTTGGTCAAGTGGCACTAAAATTATTTGTTTGTTGAGTTGCATATAGCTTGGTCCGGATTCCAAATCGTTGCTATTTCTCATGGCCGCACTGGTGCGGTAGCACGAGCCCGTGGCCTGGTGGGTCTAGAGCCTAGTAGGGTAAGTTCTTTTAATCGTTTGTTCTTTCTTTGATATTGTATTCCTATTGTTCAAGTCTGTTTAAGCAAAGGAGAATGATTGATTTGCTATTTTCTATCCAGGTTGCAGAGATCCTCAAGGATAGGCCTTCATGTTTTCGTGATTGCTGAGCCGTGGATGTCCTCAACGTGCTACCCACTGCGAATGGTGCAACCATTGAACTTTTGTACATGCAGGTACTTTTGAGTTATTATATGTTTCTCTATTTTGGTGGAAAATTTTATGATATCATTGTTTAATTTGCTTATCTATTGATTATGTAGCTGTATGCGCCAACAACTTTGGTGCCTGCTCGTGACTTTTGGTTGCTACGTTATACATGGACAAGGAGAGGTCGGTAAAGATGGCCATTGCCTTGGTTGTTAATTTTTTTAACTTTTTAGGAGACCCAAATTTTTATATCAATGTATATATACAGTGTTATAGATAGAGTATAAAAGTACTTTCAAATTATAGAAATCCAATTTTGATACAAGAAAAAAATGCCAATTTAAATGATAAAAATCTACACAGATTTTTACTTTAACTACAAATTTTATATTTATATGCCCTATATTTATACTATTAATTAATTGGCTCCATTTTCAAACTTCGGCTTGAAACTCTAAAACGACAGGACCGGCGGCTTGTATGTAGTTATATTGAATAACATTTTAATTAGGGTGCATTTGGTTACATGATTTTAGAATTTTATTGGAATTATAATTCTATAGAATTTCAATTTTAGGAATTGCAATGCCATAGAATTACAATACTATTGTTCAGATGGTATCTAATTTTCATTTTGAATTCTATTATTATTCTAAATTTTTTTGTTTGACCAATTTATGAATTTATATTTCAAATTCTATAGAGAGAATGGGTTTAAATATATATATTTATTGATGCCCAGAAATGCATATATATAATATATATACATACATATATTTAAGTGTGGCGGTTTGGTTATTAAGGAAGATTATTTTTTAATTGTTGTTTTTGATTCAATGATAATTAGAATCGGAAAATTCTACTTTTCTTATGGAATTCAATCCTTAAGAATTAATGACCTTTTAGTGTATCCAAATAGTGAAATTCTAAAACCATACTCTAATTCCAATTCTATCCTATAGAATTGGGGTTACCAAATGCACCCTTAATAATTTTGTTAGTGGAGTTTGTGAGAGCAACAGGCGCCAAGTCACCACCAACCAAATGCAACCAAGAAAGGGCTATCCAAACTAAACATATCTTAGCGACAAAGCGCCCCTGAGAGATAGAACTTTGATAGGAATGTGTCTTATTTGTGAGACAAATTTTAATTGACACCTATTCCCTTTAATTGTTTCTTCTCCCAACGTCCTTCTCAATATTTTATTTTATTTTATTTTTTTTAAAAAAGACTTATTAAACCTTCGATTAAAATTAGATAAACTTGTAACCTTTGCTATTTTTGTTTTCTATATAGCCCACTTAATTGTTATTTTAGGCATTGCTCCCAATTTTCTCTTAAAAAGTATAAACTCTCTTCATTTTTTTGTTGCAGATGAAACTGATTGACACCAATATCTCATTTCTCATAAATGTATTTGTGTAAGTGTAAAACATGTGGAGGATTACATAAGAGTTATATATGGTAGGGATTACTAATAATGTGTTCCTATATATATTATCACTTAATTTTGACAGCCCAATTTCAGGGATGAATTTAGGATTTCTTCGAAATGGAGGCAAGGTTTAAAACTGGATAAAGGGTGGACTAAACTATACAAATTAATTATATATATATTTAGTGAAAAAAAAATCCTTGTACAGTCATGTTGCTAATTTTGAAATATATTATACCATCAATATCTTAGTCACTAATTTTTGGCAAGTTTTATTTCCTTGACCAGGCATGGAGTGTGCCTAAAGTACTACGCCCCTTGTATGAATCGTCAACTGTGCTTGCTCATAAGACTACAATGATGGTAAAACTTCACTCTTCTTGTTCGTATGCGTTACAATAACTAGATGGCATGGATGATCCTTGAGCGCAAAAGCTTCAATGCTTTTACAGGCCAGCCATGTTCTATTTGGCGGAATGCTGTACGAACAACTTTAAAGAAAACCTTAGAGTAATTTATTGAAAGCATCCTATCTTCAGTTGATTTAAGTAAATGATATTTCAATATGAAAAATGTCCTTCTGTTCTTAAGAATATTCATTGCACAAAATATTTAGTTCACTGAAATCTTGACTGAGCTTGTCATGGAGCTTTTCCTTCTTATATACAGATGGTCCAAGTCTCTTCCCCCTTACATCTACGATTAAAAGGGGTGGAGTGGGGTGGGGGGATTATATCACAACCTTCCAAGTGGAAGGTGAGGGCCAAAGCCCATGAACTAGAGCCCTTAGGGGCCATACAATGGCATTGACACGACTCCTTAAGATATTATCCCAAGAGAAGTGTAAGTAGTGTAAAGACAAAGAAAATGATGTAAGTATTATCTAAAGTTGGTCTTGCAATACTTCTTAGGTTCTTGCGAGAACACGGATCAGAATGGGAAGACAACAATATTAATGCTTACTTAGCTGCAGCTATTAAAGTTGGTCCCTATACCTTACCAGGGTCTCGAGTTGGAAATTTAGGGGGTCAAGTGATTATTCCACTAGCTCACACTATTAAGCATGAATAGGCAAATTAATTGATCTTTCTTGCATTTCCGAGTTTACTACATTTGTGAACCATTTATTTCTTGAGGAGGAGGCTAACTTTAAGTACAAGGGGTAACAGTATCATACCTATTATAGATGCTGGTCTCGCCTGATTGGAAGGCAACTTTGAGCAGGCTAAGGTTAGAGGGCCCAACATGTTTTCTGATTTTTATTTTCTTGAGGGTTGGGGTTGTAGTTTTCCAGACTAAGCTACCATTTTCAGTCTCCGGTGTTCTAATTTTTCATGTACATGTCTCATAATCCAGTTTTTATAATTTTTAAAGTACACATATTGGGTTTACAGGGGCTTTGTTTAAACTAATTGGCATTTTCTGCTAGAATTTCTAATTGAGGACGAAGTCTGTTTTGGTCCAACCCAATGTCTAGTGGTAGTGTTTTAACTGTTTTTGAATGAATGTGCTTAATGCTGACCATTTTTTGAATGTTTATCAACATAATGCTTAGTTGTTGAACTGGAAAGTTCTAGGATTCATGTTTATTAGATGTGGTTGTAAGTTTTTTTTTCTGCTTGGTCCTAGGATTCATGTAAGTTTTTTCTAGTTGGTGAATGTTGACCAGCATAATACTTAGTTTTTTTTGGCATGTCGTGACAGATGTATCGGCTAAGATATGTCAGGGAAAACAGGTTTATCATTGTGAAAAGAAGGTCTAGGTCGAGGAGGTAAAGGAGGCTGATGCTGTTCTATGGGATGTTCCTCGAGATGGTCATCAAACTTTGTCCGCTTATGTCTCCGACGGCTATATGGTTTGGCTAGACAGTTTGTTAAAGTATGTTTAGTGCGAGTTTTTTGAGAAATATGTTTGTGCTTGGACATTTTGGTACTTAGTATTTGGATATTTTGGTTTTTATGTATTGAACTTTTTAGTTGTGCTTGGATACTTTCGTATTTAGTGATTGAATAATTTTGTATTTAGTGTTTGGTACTTAGTATTTGGATATTTTGGTTTTTATGTATTGAACTTTTTAGTTGTGCTTGGATACTTTCGTATTTAGTGATTGAATAATTTTGTATTTAGTGTTTGACTGATGTTCGATTGCGCTAGAATTTATTTTTTCACTAGCTATGTAATTTATTCAAATTGCAGGATTCTGCTGGAGGGTGCACGAAATTGAAACATTTTTTTTTTCAATATTTTGTGTTAGTAACGGTTTTTATCCGTTACTGTACTTACAACACTTTAATCAATATTATAAAAAGTGTTGCAAGGTCAGTAACGGTTTTTGTCCGTTGCTATAAAAAAATTATCTAATAAATAAATATCATACAGTAACGCTATTTTAATTGTAGTAACGGATAAAAAGCGTGATGAAAAATAATTTAACAACAGTTTTTATGACGTCTGTAACAGTTAAAATCCGTTACAGATATAATTATAGTAACGGATATTTAATAATTTCAGTAACGGTTATTATCCGTTACTAGAGTAACTGCCACGCCTAAATAGTAACGGTCTTTATGCGTTACAGAAATTATTAGTAACGCAAAATGCATGTTACAAAATGCCTGTTTTGGTGTAGTGTATCTAGGAGAGTTTGTCGAAATCCAATATTTTATGAACCAAATTAAAACAATTTTTAAATTTTGATTTGGAAATTATCTAAACTAAGAAACTAAAAATTAAACTAAATTAATTAAATTAAATCAAGAAGCAAGTAATCAATAATAGAAAATCCCAAGGAAAGAGAATCTGCCACCATCGATATAAACAAAAAAATATCTAATTATATTTTTAACATTCATCCCTACTATATAAACAAATTCAAAATTACCATCATTCTTTCTTTAAAACTAATGTAAACAAAAATAGGCATCGCCTGTATCCCCAAATTGGTGATCACAAGAGATCCTTCCTTTATTTTAAAAACAATTAAAGTACTAGAAAGAAAACACACGTTATAGTAATGGTAATTTCAAAATCTATTTTAATTCGGGACGAATAATTAAAAATCAATTAGAATTAAATTAAGCCCATTACATCCATGGCGGTTTCATCCCTCCCCTTTGGGAGATAATTTAGCCAAGCATATTAAATAAATAACACATTAAAACAAAATAATAATTCATTATTAAAATTAAAATCAAAGTATTTAAATACAAACTATAAAAAATTAGAAAGCTAGAAAGCGTCCATGTTTATGATGCTCGAACTAGCGTGTGCCGCACGGCTTTACGCTGTCCACTTCTTCTCCTTCAATACTTCGGCCGCACGGCAACTAGTATATGGAGGATTTTCTCTCTCTAGAACTCTCTAATAATATCTATATTCTATCTATTTTCTATATATTTTCTCTATCTTTTCTTCTCTCCCTTTAGGTGTAGAGAATGGGTCTATATATAGGAATAAGAGATAGAAGTTTACAAGGTTTAGGAAATTAGAATTGTAGAGAAAATAACAACTTTGAGTTCAATTATGATTTTAATTAAGAGAGAGAATAAGGAGTTCTATTCAAATTAAAAGAGAATATTGAATTGGAATCTTCTTTATCTTCTTTTTTTTTATCTTCAGTAGACTTCTTCCACGTTTTTAGACTTTTTATTATAATTTTCTTCTTTCCTACAAAAAGACAAAATAAATATTAATCCTCCATAATTTAAACATTAATTATATTATAACAAAATATTATTTGCAGGTTAAAATAACAATTTTGGGCACTTACCACGGGCCCCACTTACATGCTAAGTATATGGCATGTACCATCTTTTATTAATTATTTCTTTTATCAAACATGTCTTAGTTAGTTATGGCAGATGTAAATTTCATTTTATATCTTATATAATTTTTGAAATAATTATTAAACCAAAAGGTCACTTATCTCAAATAGTATTAATTCTTTGAATTTTTAAAAATAAAAAGCTCTACTTCAACACATTTTGCTTAAGGCCCTAAGTAGTCTTGGACCGCCTCTGTGAATCACTCAATGCAAAGTAGTAAACTGAACTATTTATTTAGAATTAAATGTCTTACATATTGACAATAGTATTTACTACTTTATTGATTATCTCTATGGAGGACTCATTAGAAAGTACTCGTCAAAATCTGAAGAGAGAATTAATATAATCAAATCCCTAAGTTCAGAGCTTTTTTTAATACAGTCCAGCATCTTTTTTATTACTATTTTCTTTCTCTAGCTTGCAATCCTTGGAGACACGTATGGTTGGTGTAACCTAAAGCAAGTAGTGCGCATGTAATCGTAGATATTCTTACAATAATTGTTAGATACTATTAACGTAATACTAACGGATGTTATTAATGTAATTCTCATAATATACTTTTAGTATAATTTATTGATGCTTTTAGTATAATTTACAAACTTTTATAAGCATTAATTTTAAATTGAATGATTCATATTATTTTGCTTCTAGTTCATAGAGTTCTCGTGAGATGGATAAGCTCCTTTAAGGTAGATGTATTACGGATGCCATGACAAGCACTTTGTGAAACACATGTATTGTGACGCACTATATGTCCATCAATGACATCATTAAATTTTACGATAGTAATTAGTAAACTACATTTTTTAAATATGTGTTAAAGGACAAGAGACGAAAGGTTGAGAACCATATGATTATGTCCATCAATGACATCATTAAATTTTATGATAGCAGATTACATACTTTAAATATGCGTTGAAGGGCAAGAGACAAAAGATCTCAAATTAGAACCATCTGATCTTGAAAGTAACTATCTAAATTTTGTCAACTCCTTTTTAAAGTGGTGTAATTTTATCATTTTAAAGGAGATTGACACTATTTTCCTTTTTAAGTTAAGTGAGCTTTGTTCCTATTTTTATTTTTATTTTTATTTTTTCAAAAGCACACTTTTATCCCTATATATTTCCTACTGCTATAAATTGGCCCATTGGAAATTGGGACCACTTGACGGTTTTCTTTCTTTCAAGTTTCACTTTTTCAATAAAATAGGATATTGAATATACAACTTTATTCTCATTAATAAATGAAATATATTTCGCTTATATCCTTCGACTCCTCTGTATAACAATTCTTCCAAGTTAATTTGTCCTTATCTGCAAAGGTTTTACTTGGAATTAATATTAATTAACTGTGTTTATAAAAATATACTACTCATAATTTATAAATTAGGTACGGATGATGAATAAACTAAGGTGCCAAAGTTTACTAAAATACTTTTATATATATATATATATATATATATATATATATATATATATATATATATATATATATATATATATATATATATATATATATATATATATATATGTTAAGATTCGCTAGTGTTAAAAATAATATATTATACATTATACATTAAGCATGACTAACTCACCATGCGTTTTAGTATGCATACAAAAATACTAGTTTACTCATCTCACACTAGAAATTACTATAAATTATTATTAAGAGAAGAGCTCAAACTAGTGATTTTTTAAGTATAATAATATAATCAATTACCACTAAATTAACATAATGATATGTTTTTAATGTGAAAGATTATTAAATATCTATTGTGTTGGGAATGGTTGGCTCAAACCATTGATCCTACATGAAAAATTGTATAATTCAACATGAGTATAAAAGTAAGGGAGAGTCTCTATATAGTAACGAAGCCTTTTAAGATAAAACCCTACACTTGTAGTTCAAAGGTGTTTAAGTTAGGGATAATATCGTTACTATGCGCGAACCTGCGGGCCCGAATGGTATTCTGGGTCCGACTCAAGTGCTGGCGGGCACAACATATTGCACATACGTATTATGTACCACTATGCTAATATATATTTAAATGTATTTTTGAAAATCTTTGAGTCCACTCTGTCCTTGCCTCTCTTCAATTCAAACCACAAATTATATATATTTTATATATATATGAACAAAATTCCATACATACCAAACATATATATTGTGGGTGGCTAAAATTCAACCAAACTCATTTTGAATGGAATTAGCCCAAATTGAATATTTGGTAACCAGAAAATATGGATGAAGATGATGAACAATAAGAACAGTAAACAAAGAGAAAGCCAGATTTGTTTTGGGGTAAGTTCTTCCGGTGGCTTTAATTCCCAATTCGGTAATACATTCTCCCTGTACGTGTGGATTCTATTAACTTAAAAGTTTGAAGAAAATGAATACATCAGTTAAGGTTTCAGATTTGAGGAGGAACAAGAGAGTGTGTGGGAGTGAATGTAGGATATTGAAATTAATTGTGTAGCTATCGGTTTTCCTTCCTATCTATATGTATAGGACAATGTTACATTAGGGTTTTAGATTAGTGAAAATTACTGTACACAGTAAACTTGGGTACTACTGCAAGATTTCAACTATTCTTAACCCTATATACATTTGTACAAGTAGTTATTTCTCATCACTTATCTACTAGTTTAGTTATATTTTCTTCATTAGTCGATTAGCATTGATCAATTGCTAATCAGTTGGCTAATTGTCATGGGCACAACAAATAGTTGATAGATGGTCAGATTGAATGCAGATACATCTTGGTCGGTTTGATGGTTGTTCACCAATAATAAAGTTAGGCCTTGTCAATGGGCTGATTAGGGTACCGGATTTTCAAACTGGGCCTTGACCAAAAGCCCATGTCCAATTTTTACCTCCCACAATATTATATATTTGGATTAGATCTCTTGAATGAGTAAACATATGAAGTTTTTAATAAATATATTATATATTTATTTGTTTATCTCCAAAAAAATTCCAATCCATAAATATAATATGTATGAAAAAAGTTTCATATATATATATATATGGATAACCATAATCAGTTGAGAATATGAATATGAACAAACTTCTATATTACTCGTTCGTTACTTTATCTCATTTATTAACAACCCTTTCGTTGCTCATAAAGAAGGGGGAGGGGGAGGGGGAATCTCTCATTTAATTATCATATAATTAATAAAATTAATGATTGCTATTTCACATGTATAAATGGTTAAGCACTCCTCTCATACAAATATGAACAATTTCAGCAACATGAGGAAGGCTTCTTCTTGAAAGTGATTTTAATTTCATTATAATGTCTAGTTCCATTAAATAATTGTTGTTATAAAACACATAAAAATAACATGAAAAATGAGTGTGATGTATATGTTAAGAAACAATAAATAAATGTAATATATATATATATATATATATATATAATATGATATATGTAACTAACTATACATAACTAAATGGGAAATCTATCTAATTTATTTCAAACATATATTTGTAATAAAGAAAAGTTTTGAGTTTATCTAATTTATTTCATGAACATTATCGGAGCATGGTGCGTGGTTGAGCTAGTGATGTATATTGAGTTGTTTTGTTAACAAAGTTGTATTTATAGATAAACAATCATCTTCTTTTTTTTTTGGTAAAATTTATAGTCTATCATCAAGTATAAGCTTTCCATAAAATTAATTGTGTATGACAGGTCAACCCATTGACGAAGTAAATCAAATAATGATAAATTAAATACTGTTGATATCGTTATACAGCCATGTTGGGTTGGTGGGCCATACATGATAAAGATTTTTTGGACTCAAGTGTACATATGACAATATTGCTAGTAAGAAATAGAACAAAAAAAAAATTTGATAATAAATTACGAACTTAAAATTGTTCCGTATCTTACAGAGCAAATATATACATATGTATACATGTCGATTGAAGAAAAATTCACTAGTAATATTAACTCAAACTACTAGATTTGGAAGGAACGCGCGCCATGTATAAAAAAGCTCCAACATCTTCTCCATTTAAAAAATAAAATTTAATACTTAGTAAACATACTCTGCAAGTAACAAACTCTAACATAAATAAAGTCAATTAGAAAGTCTAAAGTCTAAAATAAATAACAAATTTTCTATATATTGTCACACGGATTTGAGAGAGGATAGATACTCTTGTAAATTAATGGCTAGTATTTAATTTAACGATATATGCTTCTTATTTTGGTATATATTTATATTATACTATATATATATATATTCAAATGGCGATTATTGTACTTTTTTTTTCTGATTAAATCTTTATATCAAAGATAATTATATGGAATAAAATATAGAATTTTGTTTCTCGCGTCATCCTCATAAGAGTCTCCCAATCAAGTCGAGGTAGTAGTTTTAGTGTCCTTCTGTATCACTAACCATACGAATCGAGTTGAGATAATAGTTTCAGCTTCCTTCTGTGTCACTAACCACACAAACCGCCATGAACAATACCATAAGAAGTAGACACTGTCATGAGAGTCTCCCAACTGAGCATAGAGAGCAGTTTCAGTTTCTTTTTGCGTCGCCAACCACACGCAATGCCATAAGAAGTGGACATATAACCAACCACCCACATAAGAGTATTAAGTTCGAATACCACATTTATAGATTTCAAACCTATAACCTCTCTAATACAAGATCATGGAAAATGATACTAAATTATAAGGCCATTGGCGGCACTTAGGGGTGGAGTCACCTGGGGACCAGGAGGGGCCATGGCCCCACTTGGCGTTTTTGGAAAAATTCTATCGAGTATAGGGGTGTTTTGTGCAATATTGTAAAAATCAGGGGAAGTTTGCGTAATTAGAGAAGTTTAAGCAAATGACGGTACAAAGGGCCGTTGTGTGATTAGATGTATAACTTCGAGGGCCTGGTTATGTAATTACGTGCATCAATTCTTAAAGAATGCTCCTTTTTTTATTCCAAGCGCAGCAGCTCCTCCTTTTTCTTCTTCCGAGCGCAACACTCTTCGTCTCTTCCAGTCTTACTTGCGGACCTTGCCTCTTTCCATTTTCATTATTCATTTGTTTCGGTCTCTTTCCGCACCCCGCTTCCTTCTTCTTTTGCGGATCTTGGCATCTTAGGTCAGATTTTTTATATATAATCTTATACATATATTTTTTTTTTATATTTTGAATATTAAGATTTATGTATTTTAATGTTGATTTACTTCTTAGATTGTTAATATATTTATTTGTTTGTTGGTAATTATTTATTAATGTTAATTTATTTTTTAAATTATTAATATATTTGTTCGTTGATTATTAATTTATTAATATTAATTTACTTTTTGTTTATTGGTGTATATATAAATTTTTTTTGTTATATTAATAATTTGACCCCCGAACAAAAATGATAGCTTTGCAACTGGCGGCAATCATCGTACTTGTTGGTTTTAATGTTATAAAAGTGTAAAGTAAACTTGCGAGACAGATCGAGGCTATATCATAGAAATGGGGATGGGGTGGTCCCAAAACAACAACCCATGTGGTAATCCTATCAAATGTCGTCGTATTTAAACACCGAACTGTGTACGGCCGCCAATATAATTCGTGTCAATTCATTTCGTCCCCACGTTCTGCTTCAACTCCCGCCCCGCCCCCCCTCCCCCCCCCCGCCCTTTTTTTTACCCAGGACACGTAATCAAATAAAATTCTTCTCTATTTTTTTAATATAAAAATAAAAATATAACAGTACTACATTTATTAGATATTTTTATCGCAATGTAATGTAAAGATGGGTAAGATCTTATCCGATCCAATTTAATTCAATCGTTTTTTTCGGATTTCTATGGATTAATTGGATCATTTTTGATCTACTTTTAAAAAATTGAAAAATATTGTGCCGGTTTTAGTTTTGAGGGCTTTGTAAATCGATTCACTTAGTATATATATGTAAGGTATATTTCAAGTAAGTTCTTAATTTAAGGATCTTAAGTTATGGATTGGATATTTTAGGTCGTCAAATCGATGAATTTTTTGACGAAATTTGGTTAAGACGATCTTTATTGACTATTAGATTATTCCCATCAAATTTTATAAAAATATTCAACCGGAAAGTAAGTTAATTACAAAAATTAAAAAATATATATATATCTCCGTTAACTAGACATATATATATATATATATATATTCCAATTTTGTAATTAATTCACTTCTTGACTGAATTTTTTTTATAAAATTTAGTAGAAATGATTTACTAATACTGATAACTCATTCGTTTGACCTGCAAAATGTCAGATCTGTAACTCAAGGTCATTAAGTTAAGACCTTAGTTGAAATTTATCATATATATATATATATTAAACTATTACATGTCTTTGTGTAAGTGGTGGTTATGGTAATTTATTTATCGTACTACTTTTCGTTTGAGATTTTGCTACAAGGCATTTTGGTTTTATTTTGTCAATTTGCTAATTTGATTATTTTGTAAATTTTGAATTTTTTTGATAAGTATATTGCCAATTTGCTATATTGGCTTCCCTTTTTTTATTCAATTAGATCCAATAAAAACATATTGGATTGAGTCGGTAGCCACTAGCCATGTTGGATCGGATTAGATGCCAAATTCTAAAACTGGCACAAGATCGAATTGGATGCAGATGGTTTAAAAATCACTAGATTCGATCGAATGCCCACCCCTAGACTTGATGTATTTTAAAGTTATACTTTTCACATGGTATAACGTATTTAATACATATTGGTAAAAATAAGTGATAAGAATATCCACTATAAAAAAAAGTTTCTAAAAAAGTAAAGTGCAATTATTGACATTTCATAAAAATATTATAACATTCTAAAATAATTTTTATGAACACAAAAATCACAAAAGATCATAAAGAAGTGTCCCCATTAATTATTTTAAAGTGTTAATAACCGCACTTTAAAAATAAAATCATTAAAGTTTGAACCCAAGCCGTAGTTTTAACGGTGTTGTATGTAAACACGTAACTTGGTGGCTTTTTTTTCCAAGGTCTGTTCAGATGTTATACAGAGGGGATGTTGAAGCTGATTCTGTGGTTATAACTTATAACTCAAGTTCTGCCGAAAAAAGTCAGTATCCCTTGGGTTATTGGCTATAAAATTCGAACGTTATTTAAGATGATTGATAAGATGGATGTAGTACTGAAATATACATATAGAGAGAGAATAATAGAGGTGCTGATTTATTTTACCAAACTTAGGATTTGGGATGGACAAAGTAAGGCTATCTAGCATACATTGTAAGAAGTGAATATGCATATTGATATGACACCGTTCGAAGTTTAATTTTTAAGTCGACCGAGAATTATTTGAGTCGAATTTCGACAGTTTTAAAAATATTTTATGACAATGCCTGATTTAACAAAAAAAAAAATATTGATATGAAATAAAATTGTGGCTCAACCTCCTTTCCCTATTTATATCTTGTCGTTGTAATCAATAATAATATTAACATTTGTGGCTCTTTTACCATGAGTAAATTAGCAATTTGAACCATTAATTTAAAAAATAAATTGTTCAAATTTTAGAGTCATGTTAACGTGTACCATAAAGACACATATTATACACCTATAAATATAAAGAATTAAATTATAATATACATTAAATTAAGTACATATTTTCAAATGAAGTATTATTCTTTTCATTTATAGTATGATTATGTTATCATTTTTCCAAATTTTATTAAATAATTTTTATTTCTGACGATCAATTTTGAATGAATGGCTTTAATTATACTTTATGCTGAATTTCATCGCTATAAAAAAGTCCGATAGAAAATATGTGAGTTAATAAGATCAAGTTGTATGAATTTGTTCTTATAAGAAGCATATCGTATGATCGAATCTTTTCTTCCTTTCACATAATCCAAAAGAACCTTGCGTACGTGTATAAATATTTTAATAAGAATAATTTAATCACGTCTTGTCCCAGATAAAATATCGAAAATAGACATTTAGGTGGAAGCTAATTGTTTATTAGCTAGTTTGCCCGAAACTTCCTGTGCTATAATTTGTTTCATTTTTTAAAAACTATGTGATAAAAATTTCCTAAACTATTCAATATTTGCAATTAACTACACTCAGCATAATTATTTCAAAATTCAACCAACTTGTTAATTTGAGTTTTTTATCTTTTGTTTTAATTAAGATAGGTTGAAATAATTTTATGAAAACAATTCAAGGTTTGTCAAATTGGAGTACTGAAGTTCAGTTTTGTTGACTTTCTTCAAGTAATGATTATCATGACCCTCATTTTGATCGGTCAATATATTAAAGTAAATGGATATTGTGAGTTGTGAATCTCTCTTAATTTAATTAGAGGGTCAAACTAAATCTCACTTCAGGAGGGTCGATCAACAAATCTAAGATTTGACTTAAGTAGATCAACGTGCGTTTGTTCTAGTGGTAAAAGACCTCCATTCGAATTTAAAAGTCTTAGTCTGAGCCTCAACAATTTCATTTGTAACGTTTATTCCATTCCATAATTAGTAGTATAAATTACGTACTAAATAAAAAAGGAGTTTTTAAAAGAAATTTATTATAACTATGTATTTTCATTTTCATTAATTCTTCCCACAGGTTCAATTTTTTTATTTTCTTTTGGAATTTTATCCATGTAAAAGCTTAAAAGAACTCTTTAGAGAAAGCATTTCATCATTGTATTCCTATTCTTAGTGTATCGGCAAAAAGAAACAAAAATAATTAAGAGAGAATATGCTGAAGAAATATTCTAAATGGAGAGGGCTGTCTTGGATTCTTGATGGGTAATGATGTGAAAAGTGTCAAATTAATTATAGGGTAAACATACAAATATTAATAATTTTTAGTGTTGACCAAAAATTATGTGATCAATGCTACACATCGTACTCACGTGACTTCCAATAATACTCACGTGCTGGGAGAATCATTAAACTCGAAAGTGAATCTATCATTAAATCAACTGTTAATTGATAAAATTAATCAACAATTCATACTAGATGTATTAACATACTGTATATTTTAGATATATAAAATATATTTAATTCACTTGAAACAAATATCCAAGCCATGAAATCAACTGACAAAAAAATAATATTCCCAAAAGTCATGTTATTATTTATTTAAATTCCGATTAATAACAATATAAAAAATAATAAAAATAATAATATATTTTTATAAAAAATTAAAAAATAGGTTGAAAATGTGATGAGATTAACTCTTATTTTTGGCTTATTTTAGGAAAAAATTTTCTTTGGGTGGTGGTGAGAAATATTTTTCCACAAAACATAAAAGATAATGGAAGATGTATTCTCATAAAAATGAGCATGAAATAGCGAGTATCTCATTACATTCTTAAATTTATTTTCTATCCTTTGACTCAAATTAATTACTTTTTTTATCATTTTTTATGTTGGTATCAAACAGAATCCTTAGAATCTGAATTTGTTACACGCGGAGTACAACTAAGTTAAGAAATAATTAATTTAGTGGGCATCTTACCATGGTTCAATCATTTAAAAACTCATTTTCCTTGCTCCTCTCTCATGTCACACACCAAACCGATGTATTCTCTAACTTCACAACTTTTTTTCTCCTTTTCTTTCTTTTTTTATATATAAGTCATAAATCTACAACAACGAATGAACACGTAACCACAATAAAAAAAGGGTTCAATAACTACGTTGATATGGGTTGAACTGAGAATCTCCTTATTATATATGAGAACAAGGAAGATGCCAATAAATTATAAGACCGTTGGCTACCGAACCAATGCATGTATCATTTAGAGTCTTTCCAACAAGTTCTTCAAAAGATTAAAGTGCAATTTTTTGAGGAGTTATATAGCAAAATTGGTTCAACAAAAATAGCAAAATTGACTCTCAAAAGTGGTAAAATTGACCTTTTATTTTGAAGAGTCATTATCTCTTCAAATTTGACTAGTGAAAAAGGACTATTCAATTTATTTATGTTTGAAATATTTTATTTTATTGAAGTTTATGTTGGTCAAATAAGATACCAACCTCATTAATTGTGAAGAAAAATAAAATATTAAAAAAATATTATCATTTGAAGAGTTTGTTAGAGTTATTTGAAAGTAATTTTCAAAAATCACTATTCGAATTGACATATATATCAACAAAGTACATATTTAAAGAGTCACTTTTTTGACACCCACCTCTTAATTAATACGAGTATATGACTATAATTATTATGAGCAATGATATATTTATTGGATATTCTAAACATTTATTTTTATCAATATACATTACATAAATTGTACTTTCACAAAATATAATAAAAATATAATTTATTTAATGCACCCAATACGAACATGTGATAAAATCGAATTGTATATAAGAAAAACCAGTATTACTCATTTGTACTTCACTTTGATGTAATGACTAATTAACAGAAGCACACGGTCAAATCTGTTGTAAGTTGACCAAAACTTACATATAGATTTTAATGGTAGAACACTAATTGATTAATTTATAATAATTTAAACAAAACCCGTCATCCCTTCGGGAACATCCTATAATTTAAACAAATCCTACCCAAACCCACGGTCTTCCGGGATCGCCTTTGTTTATAAATTACTAATATATATATATATATATATATATATACTTGTGTCGAACAACACAATAAAGTACGTAAAAGTTGACAATTAAATAAAAGTATATAATGTAAAAATTGTGAGCACTATTGGAGTGTATTCAAGCACGCATATTATAACTACACAATCGACAGTACAATGTTTTAGCTATGTTTTTCACTTTGTATACTAATAGTTCTTTTTTGAGTTATTGTATAACATTTAAATTTTTTAACGAAATACAAACACGGGAAATATGTCATTAATTAAATTTAATGATTTCATCATAAACTCTTGCCTAAAATTTTAAGAAAGAAATTAAACCTAAAAATTATTCATTATAATTATTAAAGTAGGATTGTTAGTGGAGAAGGTGGTTGACCATAATATAATGGAAGTTACACGCATAAATGAATCTTGTGTATTGGGTTGGGATGATATCACTTTTCAAGGTGGGGTACTCTAATAGTACATTATATTGCTTAGACTTTAATGATATTATAAACATAAAAATCAGTTGACTAATCCTATACACTAATATAAATATCCAAAACCTAACTTCTTCTGTGTATATATGATAATATGATTAATACTCACTGGTCAATTAGCTGTTGTTAGTATATTTGTTCATTTTTAATGCTTGTCTAATTTGTTTTTTAGATTTTTTTTCAAGTGTTAATTAATAAAATTCAACACAATACATGTATATAGCTTTTGTTTATACTTAAGTTAGTGGGTATGTTTATTATGAAAATGACTCAACTATTATAGTATTGGATTTTTTTAGACCTTTGGTAAAATAGTTTAAAGTTTGTTATAAAAGGAAAAGGAAAAAAACTTTTAATTCGTCCTCGTGATTCCTTTAAAATTTGTGTAAAATTATAAACTCACAAACACAAAGATAGATCTCATCTCATCCCATGTAATTTATTTATTTTATCTATTTTTCGTACAAGAGAAGGATACTAAGATGGTTTAAGGCTCGTGAGGGGACTTAAATAAAGGTGCCCTATGTAGTTTGGGGGATTTTCATTGTTTGTATTTTTAAAAGAGATACTTAAATTTCCTCTTTTTTTTAAATGCGCGACTACGTGAATTAACCAAGTGATATATGTGAAAAATCATTGTTAATGTTTCAAGCACATCACAAATTACACTGTTTAACATATCACTTAATCTATTAACTTAGTCATTTAAGTTGCTACATGTATCATTATTCTTTTCTCTTTATAATTTGATTAATCAAGAATTAAGACTCACTTTCAAATAATTTTATTTATTTATTTAGAAAAAATATATAAATCTATTCTTTGTTTGAATGAGGTTCAATCCCATTTTTTTAACGACAAGTCTATTGCCCCAGAAGTAGATTAAAAAATAAAGTTTCATTTTTTATCACAATTACAAGCGAGAGGAAGGGATAACCTTCAAACTAATGTAACGTGAATAATAATGTGTAATACTATTGGCACAACGGTTTTCGTTAATGCTATAGCAAATAATGTATTGTATGGTTGTAGATCACGCTTCAAATACTTTGAAATAGTGTTACCCATAATAATTACTTCTTGATCCGATTAAAGATAGATCATCTACGCTTAAACTAAAATTTTTACAAAATATTTCTTGTAGCCTTATCTTAAAAATTTCCATATCGGAGCCTCCCTTGTAGGGGATTTGTTTCGTCCACGAATAACCCAATTAAGAGGCACAGCCCACAGTTATCTATATACTGGGCCTCCAAATGGTAAAGCCCAAACGTAGTGGCACACCCTCATTCATTCCTAGCTAGTTTCAACTAGTTGTGTTTGGGAATTTAAGAAATAAATAACAAAAAGATAAATTTTTAGTCCGAAAGAAAATAGAAGAAAAGAAATAATAATTTTTTTTATGTCACGTATTTAAAAGTTTTGGAGGGATAAAAAGTTATTTCCCAGCTATCTTGTTTGCGAATTGAGAAGAAAAATAGAGGAAAAATGATTTTTTTTTAAAAAATCTACTATATATTTTGAGTAAAGTAGTAAATACAAAGATTTTCATTGAAACAAAAAATTAACTTCTCTCCTTTACTTCCTAATTTAAAGAAAGTTTTTGAGAAAAAGTTTTCATTAGAACTAACTCTTCCTTCTTCCGACTAAACTCCCAAACAAATGAATGAATAATACTCCTCCTTTTTTTTTTTTTTTTTTTTCCTTTTATCTACAATTTAAAACTCCAAAACACAAACTAAATGCACTAATTCTTTTGTTTATGATGAAGCACATGCATTTATACTAGGTTTTTATTATTTTAAATATCGAGATATATAAGGCCCATGCAAAATTTTATACAGATGATCCTGTACACATAAAGGATGGAATGATGGTGAAGTGAAAACTAGACGCAAGTAACTGACCAACTATTTTACTAACTCAGTCACACCTCGGGTGTAGATTGTGATAAATTAATTATATATAAATGCAAAATAAATCATAATATTCCTGATGGCATTTTAATAGTAATAATCCTTCCTAAAGCTCTTGAATTTCTTCGTAGGAAAATTTGACAAAGAATAACATGATGTAAAACTATGTTACAAACTAATAGTAACCTGATAATATTATTACTAGGAGCGGCTTTTATTACGTAAAATTATATCATATGATTCTATTGGTTTAAATAACAAATATATATTCAATTAAGAATCACAATTGTTTAGTACATTATAATCAATGAACTTAAATTTCATGACAGTTTGTTATAAAATCAATCTCTTTTTTTTTAATAAAAAAATAATGAGAAAGATAAGCACAACTCTTTTAATTTGGTGAGAGGAACCTTAATTAATAGCGGTTGTTTAAGCATTTTTATTGTTGTGAAAATTAGCATATAAAAGTTGAATTCTAAATTTCTAATATATTAGGTAACCATCAGTATTCTTCACTAATAAAGATTTGATAAATAATTTCATTCTTGAAGATCGAACGTAACACAGGTACACAAATAAGCTATTAATCTGTTGGCTTTTATATCAATTATCTATATCTATATCTATATCTATACTATATATAAAAGTACGAATTACTTAAGTGTTTTTTCTCTTTTTTGTGAAGACAAATATACCCCTTCATTTTAAACAAAAAATTTTAAGATTTACATTAAATAAAATACTCTAACTTAATATATTTTTATATTAGTATTAGTATTCTAATTAAATTCAAACTCTACTTATTTGGCTTAAAAAATTAAACAAAGATTTTAAGCTCGATTTACATTAAATAAAATAGTATAATTGTATAGCTCCATATATTTTTATATTAATATTAGTATTTCAGATAAATTTAAACTCTACTTTATTTGACTAAAATAATTACACAAGTTAGAGTTTGTGTTGAATTAGGAGTTTTGTACAAGACTTCTATATAACTTGATAATAAACTTTCCAAGAAGAAAGCTATTGAATATATTGTATTAAAATTACAAAGCTTTTAGCGTAAATTAGAATTTCGTTCCAAAGCTCACCATAGAGTTACGATGTTCTTATAATTATCAATTGAATTTTACACTTGATCACTATGTTTTGTTCATTTCTTATTATTTCATTAATGGAATTAATGGCTTTTGTCGAGCACTAAAACTACGTGCAACGCATGTGCACAAACACTAGTATTTCTAAAAAACTGAAATTTTAAATTTGTAAATTTGAGTGACTGAAAAACAATAGTAATCCATTAATTTAGAAATTAAAATTGAAAGTCTAAATCAAAAAGAGGTAAATTCCCTAATTTAGTTTAATTATCAAATTAACGTATGCATTAGACAAACCCTCAGGTACCAGGTAGTCCGGTGGGCCCCTCCAATTGAATCACAAGAATTCAGAAAAGGAATCAAATAAAAACGGGCAATGCAATGTTTGAAATATTCCGTTTCATACAAAACATTAAACAATATTAATTCACCAATCCTCATCTCTAGTTATCTTGAAAAGGAAACAGTCAACTTTCACAGAGAAAAATAAAAAAGGCTGATCACTTGAGTTTGAAAATCAATGGAGTCTCCATTCAAGGCAGATATACTGAAAGGAAAAGTGGCGCTATTGACTGGTGGTGGATCAGGAATTGGGTATGAAATCTCGGTGCAACTGGGTAAACATGGAGCTTCCATTGTGATTATGGGTCGACGTAAAAATGTTATTGATTCTGCTGTCTCTTCTCTTCGATCTCTTGGCATTCAAGTAATTTTCTTAATTTTTCTTACGATTTCGTTTGAGCTTTGTTTGGTTACTGAGAAAATGGATGATATATAGTTTCTGTTAATTGTTCTGTTTCTTCATTTCCTTGTGTGATTCAATTAGAGTTTGTCCCTTTTTACCACGTTTTCTTGGAACCCAAACAGACCCCAATTCTACTGAGTTTCTTATTTTCTTTTCACTATGGCCGTGTTTGGCTAGTTGAAAACTCATTGCAACAAAATCTGTTTCGGTGTGCGGCTAGATTACATCAACATATAGAAAACAGTGTAAAAATAAACTGCAGTCTTTTGATTTAATGAACCAATCAAACAGCCATTCCTACATTTTCACTTGCAAAACAAACGTTCCGGCCGCACTTACAGGCACTCAAACACTGCCGATTCCTATGTTCCTTTCTTGGCCCAAAAGCTCACAAGCGCTTTACTAACTCATAATTTAGTTGTGAATAATAACAATGATTTAAAACAGATTAGTAAAACCTTAGAAAACCCTAATAATCTGTGTTCAGAATTGCAATATTCTTGTTGACAATTTTACATGGCAGGCAACTGGGTTTGAAGGAGATGTTAGAAACCAAGAAGACGCAGTGAGAGTGGTAGAATCAACAATTAAGGAATTTGGGAGACTTGACATTCTTGTTAATTCAGCAGCAGGCAATTTCCTAGCCCCTGCTGAAGATTTATCCCCCAAGGGCTTTCGAACAGGTCATATTTTCTTCCAACTCATGGACATGTTAATAGTACTCCTCAAAATGCTTCAAACTAATAAGGCTGTGTTTGATTACCCGTAAAAGCTGCGAGAGGATTTGGTTTGCAAAGAAAATATAAGACAATGTATTTGGTTGGCGCCGTAAATAAAAAGACAGTGATTTACATGTATACTATCTCCCATATTTTGATGTAAACCAACTGCATACTAGAAAGTCGTGACGGCGGTTTCATCATTTCTAGTGCCAATCAAACAAGCACTTTTCATTTGCTTGAAGAAAAACCTTTTACATTGAAAACAATTTTCACTGCATTATCTTTTCAAAGATCCAAACACAACCTGAAATTAACTAGTACAGCATGTAAGCCAGACTCTCGAGGTTCTTAGCAAAGCAACTAATTCTAATGTCCTCGTTCAATCAGTCATAGGAATCAAACTCTTCCTATATTTATGTGAAAATTTAATGGTATTATTGGCCGCTGGTAAGTTTGAAATTAGCAGCATGTACAAAAAAATTAACGAAGTCAAAGTGGGTCTCTGCAGTGATGGAAATAGATGCAGTTGGCACTTTTACAATGTGCCATGCAGCTCTCAAGTATCTAAAGAAAGGAGGACCAGGGAAAGAACCATCAAGTTGTGGCATAATCATAAACATAACAGCAACTTTGCATATTACAGCAACATGGTACCAAATCCATGTTTCTGCTGCCAAGGTTGGTCCAAAAATTCATAAGACCTTAAATTTCACAAAGAATTTCTCTTCAATGCATTTCTATTTACAATTCTTTTTCTTGCTTTTACAGGCGGCAGTTGATAGTATTACGAGGAGCTTGGCGTTAGAATGGGGAACAGATTATGAAATAAGAGTTAATGGGATTGCACCAGGACCTATTGAAGACACTGCTGGTGTGAGTAAACTTACAACTGAAAGTGTGCTGAAAGAATCTATAGGAACTGTTCCTCTGTATAGAATGGGGAAGAAATGGGACATTGCTATGGCTGCTCTCTATCTTGCTTGTGATGCAGGTTGGTAAACTTTATTTAATCTATTGTCAAGAAAGGCCTTTTACATCTATTATTGCCAATAGGCTAGTCATTACTTTGACGTTTATGTAATTCACGCAATACCAATAGCGTATACCTATCAACACACAGCACTCCAGCTGTAGTCTAGCATTCCAATACGATTTTTATTGACACTTCTAATGCAACTTCTAGGACAATTTCTACACATTCTTTTATGAATTATGGAGTGCTAGACTATTACGCCGGAGAGGGAATACCCAAAACCACAACTTCTAGGACAATTTCTACACATACTTTTATGGATTATGGAGTTGCTAGACTATTACACTGGAGAGGGAATACCCAAAACCATACCAATGTATTTGTAAACATGGTATCAAAGCTGGGTACTGTGAGTATGGTAGAGTGTGAGGTACGGCAAAATTGTGGGTTGACTCCCCACCCCCTCCTTTCAATATTCTGAGTCTTACTATGTTAATTGTTCTCTTTGCGTCCCTGCTAGAATATGCATATGTTAAATATTCAAAGAGTACACAAGAAGTTAATGCATAAAATGCCTTTTAACAAGGAATTAGTTGCAATCATTTATTGTTGACCAATCAGATAACTAACATATCATTTTGTGTATTTTATTCTTGTTAATATTGTGTAGAAAGATGACACCATATACCCTTTACAAACTGGGTTTACTGCAACTTTTTTTGTTTTAGTGCTAGAGACACTTGCATTTTAGCACTAAATAGTACTAGCGCCATAAGCTTTAACATGTTGTACTCCTAGACCCTAGTGCACTCAACTAAAAGTACAACTACATCAGAGCATAGCGAGTCAACTAGCTCTTGCTTTCGAGTTTCGCCTAGCATATATGAATATATGATATTGAACAAGAATTTAAACTCTCTTTGGTGCTTCAGGGAGACATGTGAATGGAACAACAATGATCCTCGACGCAGGGCTGTGGTTGAGCAGAACTCGCAAAGTCTCAAAAGAGGCGGTGAAGCAACTTTCTCAATCAGTCGAGAAGAAGTCTCGGGCTGTTGGGATTCCCACAAGCAAACTATAATTCTAGCAACGCATTTAGTCCATGTATGGTTAAATATCCTTTATTAATGTCCTTATTTACTGTTTTTCGAAAAGAAAAGAAATAATTTGAAGCCTAGTCCATGTATGGTTAAATATCCTTTATTAATGTCCTCATTTACTGTTTTTCGAAAAGAAAAGAAATAATTTGAAGCCTACCATAAAGTTAAATATATTGTTCATTTATTTGAGACCTATGTCGCAGAACAGTAAAATTGGTAATATGTTGAATATGCCATTCAATATTATGTGAAACCAAGTGTAGGCTTACAATTATAAGGAGATTAAAAATGGAGTACATTTCAATTGAAAGGCCATGATATAGTAGATACAAACACATCATTTTATCAATATCAATGGAAGCTTGAACTACTACTCCTACATTATAAGGCCTTCTTTGTCTAGTTCATAAACAATCAACTATCTTCACCACTTCTCTAACCTGGAAAACACCATATTCATAGCTTTGAAAAACTACTTGTAAACTTCTTTGTTGAGGTACAACATTAGCTCTGTAGATATGTACTTTTGGAACTTGTACAACTCTCTTTTCACTTCATCCTTTATGAATACAACCCTGTACAACAAACAATATAATCATGTTAAGATTACTACATCATTCCTATAAATATATGAGCGAGAGAGAAAACTTGGAAAGCATAACTGGTAAGTGGTAATAACCAGAAGTGTCGCAACTCAAATAGCCAAACACAATATTATCTCATTTACAATTTAGACTAATTAGTAGTGTAAACAAGCTGAGTAGTGCTAAGTTTTCGAATTTTTGAGCTCTTTGAACATTTAAACGAGCTCAGCCTTCAGCTGAGCTTTACTCGAGCTCGTATGAACCACGTTTAAGCTTGAGTTCACTTAATTTATTTATTACTAGAACTCTGCTCAAGTAACCTAGTGAGCTTGAGCTAATAAACAAGCTGTCGTTTGAGTTTGAGTGGACATTATTTTGGTCCTGTACATACCAAAGTTATACAAATCCACAAGGAAATGCTTCAAAATTCCAGCTTTATTTTACATAGCTATCCTTATTTAAGGTTGGAAAAAGTTGATCCAGCACAAATGCAGGTGTAGCAAGCTGTATCTTCTTCCAACATTAAAGAGCATATTACAATGAACCAAGACATTTCAACTTTGAGGAAAAGTATGATTTAGGGGCTACTCAGCCATATATGCAATCTCCATTAATCTTAATCAACAGAAGTACAAAACTAATGATCTTCCAACAAACAAAAACCAAGCAACTCCAATATTTATATTTGCAACATTTCCTCGTTACAAGATTATCTTAAAATCATACACAAAGTACACTAAAGATAACATCTCACCATAATCTTTAAGCATCCAAATCCTCCATCTGAATGCTGCTTTTGAGAGGCACATACTCCCCAAGATATCCACCAAGATGATCATACAAAGCACTCTTATCAATCCCCTCATGATGATAACTCTTACAAACATAATAAAACACGCTCTGCACCAACAAACCCACCAAATTCACAATAACCAAAACCCCAACCAAAAACCCACCAACAACAATCCTCACAAACACCCCATAATTCCCACCATGAACCACAACACTCCCGAACAATCCATTAATCAACCCGCAAATCATGAAATACCCGAAAACAAGCACACCCCCCATTTTAACCCTCCCCTTCAACAACTCAAAGCTCTTCTTCATCGCATTTAGCCCGTAGACGGGTTCAAGAACCGAAATAACACTAGCCAAATGCCACAAAGCACTAATATAAACATGAACAACAAGAAACATGACAAAGATAACAATTAACGAAAACACGAAAAGGCCAACGTTATTAGTATCGATAGCGAGCAGCAGCAAGAGAGCAAACCCAACAAAGATAATATTATAAACAGCCATTGTGATTGAAACCCACAAGAAAGTGATGAAGAGGCGCTTAAAGACTGTGGGTATGGCGGAGATTGTAGAGGAGAAGGTGACAGGTTTAGAAGTATAGAGAGAGGCGACGGTGAAGACGATTGCGGCGGTGGAGAGGAGAGAGAAGGAGAAGAGGAAGAGGAGGTAGGTGAATTGGAAGAGGAGGAGCTTGGTCCACTGGGAGGTGTGGGGGAGATTAGAATTAGGGTTTGTGATTTGGGTGAGGAGGGGGTGGGTGAAGAGGGAGTGGGCAAGGATGGCAAAGGAGAGGGGAAAAATTAGGGTTAGGGTTATGAGGTAGAAGGTTTTGGGTGAGTGTTTGGGGATGGAAATTGATTCCTTGAGGAGGTCTTGGGTCGTGAGGAATTGGAGTTGTTCTGGTGGGAGATCCATGGGGATGGTGGGAAATTGGGAATTGTTTTCTCTCTCCTGTGGAGTGTGTTGTTTTCGGTGTGTGGGGTTTGAGTGAGAATGGGGGAAGTGAAGGATAGATAAGAAAGGGAAAGTGGGAGGAAAAATTCAATCTGTTAAATTGCTGTTCTTTTACCATCAAATAATATCAACCTTGTGGATAATTTTACTATTTTAGTAAAATAGCGTCTGTTAGGAGGGAAGAGGGGTCAAATTCGTTGACCAAACTTTGTTATTTGCCGGAAGCATCAGCGGAAAGAGTTGAAAGGTGATTTTGTTTTTATTCATATTTTTTTTTAAATTATAAATATTTTGAATAAAATTTTATAATATTATTTTTTTAAAATTGATAAAAATATTTATTGATTAAAATTAAATTATAATAATCTCAATTTAAATTTTATTTTAATTAAGATTTTTAATCCAAATATAATTCTTTTTAAATTATAATACATATAGAAAAACCCAAAAAATAGAGTTATAATGCTTTTCTATCATCACCAACTTCAACCACCATTAACACACTTTCACCTCATCTAAACACCAAACATTATCACCTTCACCCCTCCATTTTAACCAATGCAAAACCCTACTCAACTTGCAGGTCAATCCTCACTATACCCCCATCATTGAACAACACATATATACACCGCCACTATCATTTTTCCGGCCCTGACTCCATTGAATCCGGCCATCACATTTTTCTACATTTTTTTTGTACTGTAGTTAACTCATCCAACTATGTTTTTGGGAAAGTAAAAGGAAAAGGAGCGCTAGAAAGAATACTAATGAATCTTGTAATCCACACAGAGAGAGAGAAGTGAAATAAAGCTGAAGAAGAAAGGGGGATGACCTAAATCAAATCACTCTTTGTCTCTCGAGACAAAACCGCCTATCAAAACAAAACTGTGAGTCCTTTGCATTCAATTTCAAGAGTTAATTATGAACAAATAGTTCTCAATAGTTTCCATCACCATCTTCAGTACCCACTATTCAATATTTAACCCAAAAAAAAAGGGAAAAAGAAATCCACTAGTTGCAGAATCAAAAAGGAAAAAAAAACATCTTTTGGGGTTAAAATAAAGTTCCGATCACCCGATATTTAAACAAAAACCAAACCCGTTAATAAAACTATGGGAAATTAAATACAGTGGAAAAAAAAAGATTATTTTTTTTGAGAAAACCTCCGTTTGGTTTGGTGGATTCAGACACCCTAAAACCAATAATTCTTCCTTACAGTTTTGCTTCAAGGAAGAGAAGATTTCATACACATGCGTTTTTCTCTCTCTAAATCTTTCTTTCATAGGCCAGTCGGATGGGTTGGGTTGTGCAATTATGAAAGTGGCTAACGGTTGTATTTATTAATTTAGTGAATATTTTAATATTAAATTATTATACAAAATAATATTTATAAAATAAAATTAATAATATTTTTTGTCAGTCTATTTACGCTTGTGAATTAACTTAATAGAAAGTGCGGATTAACTTGACAACGTAGATGAACTACAAAATATGATGAATATAAACAAAATCACTCAAGTAAAGATCGTACCATGCGGATATTGTGGCTACGACTTAGGAGGAATTTCTTTGCAAAATTTGGTGAAAGTAGAACTTACATTTGCAAATTATCAACTAATCGATGTTGGCGTAATTATGAGGGACTCTGTTGAGGTCTCTTGGCCACGTTTTCGGTGTGGATTCCTTTTCTTTTGGACTCCAAATGTGAGAATGCCTATGCGGTCAACAATTGCGTAATAAAATTAGATTTGGAGGTTAGTTTTTAGTTTTTTTTTTTTTGATATCTATACTAAATGTGATTATATTTGAGTTATTAAGAAACTTGCATAAGGTTTTAAAAGATTTTATTTTATGCAAGCAGTTTTTTAAGTAATATTTGTTGGTATTTAGTTGTGTTGCGATTAGAGAGTATTCTTTGTTCCTATTTAGCTATGTGTTATGATCAGAAAGTATTTTTTGTTCGTAGAGAAAAAAATAGCGTGACAAATTATTTTATCAAATGTATTTTAAGTGTTGAAAATTATCTCTCTTAAAATTTTAGATAGGAGAAGTTGTCCGTGATTTTATCCCGCTTCTCTTACTCATTAATGTACTTTTTATTTCTTTTGTGATTGAATTTGTATCCTTAAACATGGTCAAAGTGATTTTAATTTATCCAGTAAAATATTTGTCAGATAAAGAAATTTTTTCTTTTTTTAAAAGAAAACCTGTCAGAAAAAGATATATTTTTTTTACGGCGAACACATGTAACTTTCTTTAAATGAGGTGTACAAATTTAAAGCGTGAGCCAATGTAGTACTAACATAATCTAGTTGATAGGAAGACTTGACCCTTAGCCATAATTTAATGTTCTTCTCATTGGAGCATTGAGCCAAAAGGTTCCCATTTAACAGCAAATTGAAGGAAATGAAATGAAATGATATTTTATATTTCTTATTTTAAACCGAGAATGTCAAATTTTGTTTTGTTATTATTACATTCTTTTATTTGAAACAAAAAAAAAAAGAGCCTTTTTAAAATTACATTTATCCACTGCTGGAAGTATTCAACAGTTTCCCACTGCTAATCCACCACAGGGAGGTTCTCAATGGTTATTATTTTATTTTTCTTTTGAAAAAAAAAAGTGTTGAAAAATAAATATATAACGGTTTTTTTTTTCCTTAAAGGAGCTTTTGCAATATATCTTTGTTTTCAAAATATATTAGACAAAACGAGTGTGCATAGTAGTAAGAAATCTCACCCAAACTAAAAGTCTAGATCTTTAGCCCCTATTTAGTAAAAAACTAAAAAACTAGTTTTTTTAGTTTTTTTACAAGAAAATTAATTTTAATTTTTACACTTTTCAAAATTTATTTTACTTTACTTTATTTTCTCTCATAAAACTTTTTAAAATACCAAAACTTTAAATCCAAAAATCAAAATTAGATAAAAATAATAATTTGAAATCTACTTATCGAGATTTAAAAATTAAGATTCATTGCGACTATTTTTTGAGTTTTTTTCATGAGTTTTCTTGAATTGGTTTAAAAAAACTCCAACGAAAAACAAATTCAACTCAACTTTTCGAGAAATTATTCAATAAAACAGTTATAACGTTACATGTTATTACAATCCATTTAGATTGTAAAAAAGTGTTCATTTCTCTCTCTTTAATCACATGAGTCATTGATTTTCTACAATATAATTAGATAAGTGATAACATGTGGCGTTATAACTGTTACATTGAATATTTTCTCCAACTTTTTAACCTATTTTCACACTTCTCAATAAAAATAAGTCAAAAACTAAACTGAAAACCTCCACAAAATAGAGCCTTAACAATTATGAAAGAAATGTCTATAATTAGAGATTGATTTCTAATTACAAGACACAAAATATACACAATGAGTGTACGGGTATGATTCTAAGCATAGATATATTTATGTTTTGATGAATTAAAAAACAAGTATTAGTGCAGTAGTAAGAATCACAGGTATTACGTACAAAGTTGTGGATTCAAACGTTAAAAGTAATATTTTTTTCTAAATTAATAATTATTGGCGCAAAATAGAAAAACCAAAATTGTCATAATCCAACCCGACACCCCCTTTGAATTCAAATATAGATTAGTTCATTTATTTTCAAAAAAATAAATTTAACAATTACTCATGTTTCATTAGTGACATAAGCTTTAATTATGTTTACACAAACCATTTGAATAACATAAAATTAATTGTTTCACACAATTTTTATTTCAAGTTCAATTTTTTCAAATCATTTCAAATCATAGACATTAACACTGTGTTACTTCTACATTATTAATAAATCGACTTATCCGGAATTAACTATGAGGTGATCTTAAAAAAGAATAAGAAAAAAAGTATAAAAATATCACTGAAGATCATGTGAGAATAACATAACAATCATTTGAAATGCATAAAGTACGAAAAGTTTACAAATACACAAACATGAAGTTTATTTTCCAGTACATCAACTCTACAATAACCAACATCAATTCTAAAATATCCATCAATGAAAAACTCGTGTCTGAGCATTTTGTAACATATGTCGTGGCATTTTGCTTCAGTTTCATTTTTGCAGCTATGAGCTACCAGATCTACGTGCAAATTTTCCCTTCAACAAATCCTATGTTTCTCTCATCTCAACCAAAAAAAAATAAAAAAAATAGAGTTAAATTTCTAAACAAATATAAGAACATAATAATAATAAAACTAAGAACATATAATTATTTCAATATTCGAGCGCAATTTCATTGGGACTAATTGTAAGGGTTCACTCGAATCTTATGGATCACTTGTGTCGACAAATGGGCGAAGCGCGCTTTCGATGAATTGACGCCTTCCCCTCCGTAGAAGCTTTTTAATATTTTGTTAGCTAATTTTGACGATATTGGTGTTCGATGAAATTTTTGGACTTGTTTCACATGTAGTAGGCACTAGGCAGTGCAGTTGTGTATGAATGTGTTCTTAGTGTTGTTTTAGTTATTTTGATATAATATTCGCCAACCAAAAGAAATTATCAAGTCTTATCTCTTACATTGTAGTTTAATGTTTTTTTGGAGGAATAAAATAGGATAGTGAGACAAAACTGTTGAAATGGCTAATTAAGGAGTGCTATAATGCAAGATGAGACATTTAAAGGATATGGAGATCATGACTTAGTTAAACTTGAATCTAACTTATTTTTATTTTCAAAGTGTGATTTTTGAAACAAATATATATAATATTATATTCTTGAAATTTTCAACTTGTGAAATTTTCTTTTTCCAATAATGTTGAAATTATAGTGTAGAAATTTTTGTACACAAAATTTTCAAAGTGTGATTAATAATTTTTTTTAAACTACTTGGAAGTAAGCTCCGGTTGATAATGAATTCCACATAAAGTGATACACTAACTTAATATTGATGGTAAATGCAAACCAGTTAATGCATATGCTTACATATATTTATATTATAACTACATTTACTTTTAGTTAATTTTTGTAAGGTTCATATTTTGATATATATTATGATTATGATTATGATTATGATTTTAGACTTATACATCTCCGATTAATTTAATTTTTTGCACTCCTTTGAGATATCATAATTAACTAATACAACCGTTAGATTAATAAATTATGAAATTGATAGAAAGTTATTGTGAAACTCTATTATTTTACACAAGATATAATTAACTTAAACATTTTCCTATATATATATACTAGTTAATGCCAATGCCTACAGTACGATTCGATTTTGTCTATATATAATTAGTGGTACTATCTAAAATACTATTTATTGATTTTTTTTATATATGTAATTACTTGTAATTTTAATATTTTTTTTATCTTTTTATTAAGAGTTCTTATTCTAATTTTGCTATTTTGCAGAGAATTTAATTTTAAAATTACAAAAAGTAGTAGTATACTCTTAATTTAAGAGTAAGAGGAATTAAATTTTCCCATACAGCACTAATTTTAATTTTTAATCTTAACCACATTTTAAAAATATAATATAGGGTAGACCTTTTTTCTTTTACAATTCAGAAAAATATGAGTTCTAAATGGCTTAAGTTCTAGTTTACATAAATTTTATCAATTTGTCTCAATCTTTGCTAGAATATAATATTTTTCTTTAAATACCCTTTTGTTACAATATAATTACAACGATCGAAGATAGGAAGAGTGAGTTAAGGTTTACATATAATACAGTAAACATGGTATATATATATATACCCTACGAATAATATTAATCCCAACATGAGCCCATTTAGATATTTTTATTAGTACTTTTTGGATTATTAAAATTTAGAAATTTTTGATCACGTATAGGATACGTGTATGTCAGTAGAATAATCAAATAAGTTTAAATTAATATATTCACGTTTAGATTAACATAATATTTAAAAATTAAAATTAGCTTTCAGATAAAATAAACTATTATTAATCTATTTTAAAAAATAATAAATATAATATCAGATATGCTCTGAGTTTTGAATATGCGGCCATTATCACCTACCATTAACTTTTTTTTATATATATATTTTCTATCCTTTATGAGAATTAATTATACTTTCTTCTTCAAACAAATTGATATTGTAAATATCACTACTTTAATATTAAGAGAAAAATAAATAAATAAGTGAGTTCTAAATTTTTCAATGATTAACATTGTAACAATTAATGTATATGTCTGACATGACGCCATTTGTATTTGTTTTCTAGAAATAAAGGGATGTTAAAAATTAAAATTCTTACATTCAGAAAATTAATTTTTACTAATGAATTTATAATAAGAAAAATATAAATAATTTTGAGAAATTATAAATAATTTTGAGCTATTGAAACTTACATTAAATTTAATATAACTAAATGTTAAAGTATTAATAAATAATTGATATTGATAGTAAAAACTACATATATATATATATATATATATATATACCTAATAATTGAATAAGGTATGGAAAAAAATATAACTAAAAAAATCATTTTAGTAATAAAGTCTTTGTATTCTAAACAAAATGGATCTAATTTTAATTTAAGCTATTTGATTTTTATTTATTAATTAAAGGTTTTAAAGATTTTAATAGTGATTTTAATTAATAAACACTTTTTTTAGTTATTATAGAAATATGTTACATAAATTGAAATTAATTAGAAGGTAATCATATAAATTAAAATTAATTAAAAAATAAATATATGTTTAACTATTACAAAAATATGTGAGCCGTTAAACCCATTAGAAACTGCATGATCTGGTAATAAAAATTCCCATAATTAATTAAGAGGAGAAATATCTCTCATTTGATACACTTTCACCCCACTTCGGCAACAGGGAGTCTTTTTTTTTTTTCTTTTTCGTTGCCTTGTTTAAGACAAGCTATGAAGCACGGGTACTTCGTTTTTTTCTGGGTACCCGTTTGGGTACGGCTCGGGTACGGGTACGGGTACGGGTACGGGTGGGACACGGCTTGGGTACGCCACGTGGCGTGTCCAATTAAAATAATATTAAACCGGGTACGGGTACGGCAAAAAATAGATCGGGTACGGGTACGGGTACGGCTCGGAGGGAAAATTCAAAAATTAAAGGATTGCAAGGATGTAGGATTGCAAAAATTAAGGGAAAATTCAAAAAATAGATCCGGAGAAGCTAGAGACAATTTCCCGTGATTGAGAAACAAGGAGTAACAATTAAACTATTTTATTTAAGTTTGTAGTCTTGCACTTATTTTTCTGTTTTTTTTTTCTTTTGTATTTGGATTGCAAGGATGTTCTATTGACTATTATATATATATCTATTTGATGCAATCCTTTCTTTTGTGGATATGACTTATTTATTTTAAGTGATGTTAAATTTTATTTGTTTGTAGTGTTCTTTGGATATGAGTTTACATAATGCATATTATTATATAAATATATTTATTTATTTATTTATTAAACGTGTCCCTCGCCGTACCCGTGTCTAAGTTTTTTAAAAATTGTCGTACCCGTACCTCGTACCGGTACCGGGTACGACACCCGTACCCGTGTCCGTGCTTCATAGAAGACAAGTTATACTTGTTTCATACTTTATGTCGAGGATAATGGAAGGTAATTCTTTCCAATGTTTCGTTTTCTATCAACAGACTACTACGATAAGAAACTAAATTTTAAAGATTAAGGAATTTTTTTTCCTATAATTTACTATTAGTGTTATAAATGGCTTTTTAAAGTTTTTATTAACAAAAATACCCTTTGCCATAAATAAAGGATATCTCTCATGTTAATCAACGGGCTAAAACTATGTTATGTAATATAAATATATAAATCTTGGCTCAAAAATATATTATACTCAAACCACCCATTATATATAAGCATCTAGTGAGATTCAACCATTGTGATGAACGGCAACTGAAGACACTGTTGATCAATATTTATGTAAGTTCAAATCTTCATCTTAATTCGGGCAGTAGTATTATTATTATTATTATTATTATTATTATTATTATTATTATTATTATTATTATTATTATTATTATTATTATTATTATTATTATTTTATCCTTACAATTATTTATTTTTTCAAAGCCACAGTATACTTTGGCACAAGTAATAAGATTCAAGCATTATTATTATTATTATTATTATTATTATTATTATTATTATTATTATTTTATCCTTACAATTATTTATTTTTTCAAAGCTACAGTACACTTTGGCACAAGTAATAAGATTCAAGCATTTTTATTAGACAAAAGTATGCATGGTATTATGCCTATGTGTCACTACTTACCATTTCATGATCAAAGTAACCATATTCGAATCATATATATATGCACATATCATGTGCACAAAAAATAAATCTAATTTTTGTAACGTCCATGGACGAAATCTCTATTTTTATATTGTTTCCTTTTTCAAGCTAATTTGTTCTTCTTTAGCTTTTTAGCTATTTTATTTTTTATTGTAATCTCCGAATTAAACTTTCTCTGTGTCGTTTAATTAATTTTTTTCTTTTTTATTCGGTTGCTTGAGCTAATTTCATTAATTATATGCTAAACATGCCTTATGATGTATTTATCGTTATAATTTTTGCTCTATTTATTCAGATAAGCACAAGTGTACACGTGTCAATTCCATGTCCTCTTCATTTTAACATATTTGTTGGTCTTAATTAGTTTTTTTTTAGTGATAATCCTACATTCGAATATTATACAAAGACAAGTACGTTAGCTTGTTGATCTTATAAGTTTAGTCCTTGTAGATGTCATTTACGACTTTTTATTACTACTTTAAGAGAATCAACGATGGTTATGTAAATACTAAGGTGTAAATTTGATGTCTCAATCAACTTTTACATAAAACTTAAAGCATATTTTTACAAACTTTTGTATAAAATTTGAAATAATCAATAATAAACCAACACATGTTAAATGTTAATTTATGAAATTTAATATTATTTTTTCTTGAATTTTTTTATACATAATTTTACCATAACAATGGATCTTATTTTGTAGGTTTAATAAGTAGGTTTGATATATAATTTTTATTAAAATGTATCTTTTATATTAAAAATTAATATATTTTAAAGTCATATAAAAAATATAAAAATAAAAAATGTTGACGTGGCAGTAAAAATTGGGGATATCATTTTTTAATTTTTTTCGTATCAAGTATGTTATGTTGACCTTTATTCAATTGGCTGACAACTATATTACATTACCTTGTAGGCTTGTACTAAAAAGTAAAGATAAGATTCGATGACCTCATTGATGATTTTCTTATCTTAAAAATATAGGGGGGCTACTATTGACACACACCATTTAACTCATTAACACTCTATATCTCTTTAACACTCCATAGGTACATTTTCACTCTTCCTAACACTCCACCACTCCACCACTCCATATTTAATTTTAGGATTAATTAACATTCTTCTAAAAAACACTCCACTTTTACTCTCTACCACTCCACTCTCCTTCATCTTCAATCTTCTTCTTTCACAAATTAACACATTTTCATTAAGCATTTTTTTGAAATTTTGGTTGCATTCCATTCTCTTTAAAATTCAAAAAAACAAATCACAACATTCACTACACAAATCTCATCTTCAATCTTCTTCTACTAACTTTTTTTTTTGACAATCTAGTCGTTCTACTCTTTTTCTCTTAAACTTTTTCGTTATTGGTTAAAAAAAGTTTAATCGGTGAACACACCATATCAAAAGAAAATTCTGCCATGGATGAAGGTTTACTCGGTTCCTAGGAACCGAGTGTTGTTCATCATACTCGGCCGAAAGGAACCGAGTAAAGCACTAGTCACTCGGTCCTAAGGAACCGAGTGGAATTGAAAAAATAACCCAAAGCCTAACTCGGTTCCTTAGGACCGAGTAAGCTGTACTTTACTCGGTTCCTTAGGACCGAGTAAGCTGTACAACACTCGGTTCCTAGGAACCGAGTAAACATTCTTCGTGTTTTATTTCTGTTTTTTTATTTTTTTTGCGTTCTTTTGTATCCAATGATTTATAAATGAAAGGAAACATAAAGGAATAACAAGAATATAAGTATCCTACTTCTTTTGGTGATGGATGATGATTTGGATGGTGGTAGGAGCAAAAATGATGGAGGTGGTGGCGGCAATGGTGGCGGTGATGATAATGATGAAGAAGAAGAAGAAGAAGAAGAAGAAGAAAAAGAGGCGGCAATGGTGGTGGTGGTGATGATGATGAAGTTGTTTAAGGGAGTGTTTAAGGTTTTAATTATTAATTAAAAATAAAAAAAATGGTGTGTGTTTATAGAATAGTTAAGCTTTTTTTTAAGGGAGTGTTACAGAGTAAAGTGGAGTGTGTCAATAGCAACCCCAAAATATATTGGGACATAAAGTTACGTTATGAACTTATGATAAATTTAATTATTGCAATGTAATGTACGTATTGGTACAGAAACTTAGCCCCATCAAAAATATGGTGAGCCATTGTTTAGTTCCAGTTTCTACTACTTACAACTGTGAGTTATAAATTGAAATAGGGCCCGTGATAATGTTTTTTCTCAAACAACTAAAATAATTAAATAAAATTTATTTACCATTATTAAATAAAGACAACCTTAATCTTATAGTTACATGTTATTTTCCAAAAACCATTTAGGCGCTTCAAAACAAAATTATTGGTTCTATCGATAATGTTTTTGGTGTATATTATCAGCCTAAGATTTTATCCCCTCCATTTTACATCAAAAATATATTAAGGTTGATAGTAAGTTATAAATTGTACATGACGAATACTGCTCTTTATAATTTACTTTTGTAATTTTATAATGTATGTGCAGCATATATAATTACTTACTTTTTCTATTTTTCTAACACACTTGTTAGAACTTTTATTTCAATGATCTCTACATGTGCAACCATTGCCATCCACCTTTTTTTTCATTGCAGTTTTAATTCTCTAATTTTATTCAGCGAAATGGTGAGATAATTCTCTATATTTCAACCATACAAAAAATGGCCCGTCAACAGAGCACAATGGTGGTCTAGCATTTGGCAGGGCTAATGTGACAATGGGCTATGGTAGTTAATGATGCATGGTTAAATGAAATTTCTTCTTCTTTTTCTAAATAGTTCGTGATTGATAAATTCAAGTGATACGAAGAAAGGAGGGAATGACGCACGAAAATCGAACTTGAATATCTGTATAAATGATTATACTTTCAATTATTTGAATTTAATTATGTGTAACTTGCAATATACATTGTGACGTAAAATACATTTTCTATTAATATATAAATATAGCACAACACACATGGTCAATGTAAAATGAGCAAAAATCCCGTAAGGATACAATTAAGATTGTCACAATTTCATAGGTGCCATATATCTTGTAATACCCCGTAATGTAATTAGTATAAATTAGACATATATTAATCTCGACTAAGTAAATTTTTTGAAGAATTTAGGAATCAGGGTTGGGTATGGACTAAATTATAAAATTGCAAAAGTTTAGGGTTAAAATAATAAAATTATGAAACTTCATAATTAAATGCTGTAATTATACCAAAACTTTAATTTTTTTCCCTTTAACACCGACTTGCCCCATTCGATTTAATCTTCACCATTCTTCCATTTAAGCTTGCCGAGAGAGACAGTAAGAAAAAAAAATATTAAGCTTACTTTTTATAAATTGGTCATTAAAATTTCGCCGAATCGAGTCGAGCCTTAAGAAAAAGTTATTCTATACATCAAGGGCTACGCAACGGTATAATAATTTTAGAGTTGTGTTGATTGGGGTTCGGGTATCAACTCAAATTTTATTCTTTGGGGCTAAATATTTTGAGGTAGGAGTTTAATTATTTTTAAAATTCAATAGTATGATTTTATTATATATGAATCATCATATTTTAATTGTCTTTATTTTAAGAATTATTATATGATGAGGATGATGATGTTTTATGATTTATTAAACTATGAGCATGTGATTTGAAACAAGATATGCCATTATACTTGATATTGTTGTATTATTTGATATACATGAGATATCCCTTGGATATATAAATATTGTATATTTATGAAATTAATTAATTGATGAATTATATACATCAAGAGACATGTATAGAGATTTGTTGTAGATATATGGCATAAGTTGTTTCAAATATTCATTTATTAGCATGTTATGCATACTGTGCATCATTATTGTGTCAATCGAATTTTTGGAGATCTTTTAGCAAGCTCGGACTATTCTTATGGCCTATCATGTGGACATATATCTCATATTTATGATTTCGAAAGCTTCTTATATCTGTTGTATTATTCTAGGACGTGATATGGTCCGTGATGGATCTGATTGTGATTTGTTATTGTGGACCTTCGATGATGAAAGGAATATGTATTGACTGGTACTTGCCGATGTGAAAATAAGTAGGTCTCGGTGCCCTTGGGTTGAAAATTTCTAAATTCCCAGGGGACAGCAATGAAGTCGGTTGTTTAGAGCCAGCGGTGAGCAGCCCGAAAATTTAGACCTCGGTAAAGCACTTGTGATTCTGTGATATGATATTGATGGACATGTGATCCAATTCTATTATAATATGATGATGATCTTTTATGGGCCAGATGATGTTATATTGTGATCATGTTCGATTTATTCTCTAGGACGGTCAGGCCCGTTCTTCTTCTTATGATTATAGTTCGGCCCAATTTCGGTATCTTTTGGGGGCAGTCAAGATTATTATTATTATTATTATTATTATTATTATTATTATTATTATTATTATTATTATTATTATTATTATTATTATTATTATTATTATTCGGTTTGGCCCCGGTATTCTCTCGGTATAATGGTTGACACAAGGGAGGTAACTTGCATATGCACATGCATGCATTGTTTTATCGGTTGAGTCATGATTTATGATTAAATAGTTAATTACGTTTTGTACGTAATATTGCTTGTTATATCCCCCCTACTGAGCTGTGAGCTCACCCCGTCTTATATAAACAACTTCAAGTATCTAGCAGACGAATAAGACAGAAGAAGCGACTGGGTCGAGAATGAAGTAGAGGACCTCTGACACTGACTCATTTTTGTTGTATACGTGTGTATATGGAAAGCCACGGTTAGTCTGAGTTCTTGTTTACTTTGTAATACATGTTGATATGGTGTGTATGCCTCTTAGATTACATGTATGTATACAGATGTATATTACACTCATGTTTTATATTATCGCCCACAGTATGAGTATCAGGGTTATTTATTCCAGGCTATGTGATTTTCTTGGATTTATTGTTTAATTATTTATTTTATTATACCTATTTTAGCTCGTTTAAGGTAGGTTAGTAACGCTCCAGATCTTAATCACAGATGTTATCCTCCTAATTAAGGCGGGGGTGTTACAAATTGGTATCATAGCATAGGTTTGCGATTTACGTGGGTTATGGGACCAGATATGTGGAATATGAGATAAGTATATTCTTTGTAAATATGTGTATATCAGGTTATTATGATATTTTTCTTGTTTTCGTATAGTGAATTGCTACCCCACCAAATGATAGGGAGAACCATGCCACTCACGACAGTTCTACCTCGGGAGGGGAGTCTGTAGATGCTATTTGTACGATAGCTTAGGAGTTGGCCAATGTGTTGGCTCATACCAAACAACCTCGAGAGAGAGTTTAGGAGAATCGGGCTATGGTGGCCCTCGAAAAGTTTGAAAAGTTGTCTCATCTTTCTTTTAATGGGATGTTCGGTTTTGATACTGTAGAGTCGTGGCTCGATCAGATAGAGAGAGCCTTTGATGTCATGCACTTACCAGATGATTTGAAACTCAGCCTTCGTACATATTAGTTGATTGATCAGGCGGGTGTCTGGTGGAGAAACGTGTCGAGGAAGGCTGATGCTCCTACTATTTTGGAGCAGTTCACCCAGTTATTTTTAGAGCGTATTTCTCACCGGTCCACCATAATATTAAGAGAGATGAGTTTTGTTCCCTTATCTAAGGGAATTTTTAGGTGTGTTTCCTGATGATCTTTTGGGTTTTCTCCTACATTGGGCAGTAGATTTTTCTATTGACTTTATTCCTGGTACTACTCCGATATCGTTAGCACCATATCGTATGGCTCCCTCTGAGCTGAAGGAACTGAAAGTTCAAATTGATGAGTTGTTGCGAAAAATGATTTATTAGACCTAGTGTGTCTCATTGGGGCGCACATGTACTGTTTGCTAAGAAGCAAGATTGGTTGTTACGGTTGTGTATAGACTATCGTCAGTTGAACCGTGTCACTGTCAAGAATAAGTATTCGTTGCCCCAAATAGATGATTTGTTTGATCAGTTACAAGGTGCCGTTAGATTTTCCAAGAAAGATCTTTGATCGGGCTATCATCAGATGTTGGTCCGTAAAGAAGATATTTCGAAAACAACGTTTCGTATTCGATATGGTCATTATGAGTTTTTAGTGATGCCATTCGGATTGACGAATGTGCTAGCGGCATTTATGGACTTGATGAATCGCATGTATCATCTTTATCTTAATCAGTGTATGGTGGTTTTTTTGGATGATATTCTTATCTACTCCAAGTCTGATGAGGAGCATGGTAATCATCTCCGTTTAGCTCTTCAAGTCCTCCGAGATCACTAGCTCTATGCTAAGCTTAGTAAATGTGACTTTTGGATATCATAAGTTAAATTCTTAGGACATGTCTCGAGTAATGGGATTTCGATAGATCCGATGAAAATAAAAGTTGTTCTAAAGTGGGAAAGGCCTCGAAATGTTACGAAGATTATAAGTTTTTTAGGTTTAGTGGGTTATTATCGTAGGTTTGTGAAAGAATTTTCCCGTATAGCATTGCCATTGACTCACCTAACTCATAAAGGTGTTCAATTAGTTTGGAGTGACAATTATGAGAAAGTTTTCCTAGAATTGAAGGGTAAGCTTACTTCGGCTCCAGTTCTTATTTTATCCGAGCGGAAAAAAGGTTATACGATTTATTGTGATGCTTTTAGATTTAGTTTGGGTTGTGTTCTTATGCAAGTAGAGTATCTTATGGCTTATGCCTCCCGTCAACTTAAGCAACACGAGAGAAACTATCCTACCCATGATCTAGAATTGGCTGCGGTTGTATTTGCTCTTAAGATTTTGCGTCATTATTTGTATGGCGAGACATTTAAAATCTATTCCGATCATAAGAGCCTGAAATACATTTTTACCCAGAAAGATTTGAATCTTATGCAACGTCGGTGGATAGAATACTTGGAAGATTATGATTTTACTTTGCAGTATCACTCGAGCAAAGCTAATGTTGTAGTCGATGCCTTAAGTCAAAAATTTCAAGGGTCTTTAGCTGCTCTACGATGTAGGGAGTGGAAGTTAAGACAAGAGTTGCAACGGTACAATCTTATGGTGAGTCGGAATGATAACCAAACATATCTTTATAATATGATTGTTTGTCTATGGAAGCCGAACACGGTGACTATAAACTTGGGGCCGATGGAGGAATTCAAGTTCGAGATGGATTGGTAGTGCTAAAAGATCCAGAAATTAAAAACGAAATTCTAAGTGAAGCCCATTATTCTAAAATTTTTATTCACCCAGGAGGTACGAAAATGTATCGAGAATTGTGCCATTTTTTTGGTGAAATTGTATGAAACGTGATGTCGTAAACTATGTAAGCAAATGTATAATCTATCAATTGATGAAGGCCGAACATCAAAGACCCGCAGGAAAACTTCAACCATTGCCCATTCCCGAGTAGAAGTGGGAACATGTTACTATGGATTTTGCTTCGGGGTTACCTAAGGTATTGGGTGGTCAAGACACCATTTGGGTAATTGTTGATAGATTGACGAAATCTGCTTATTTTCTTCCTATTCGTAACAACCAAAATGTAGAGAGCCTTAGCAAATTATATGTTCTAAAGATAGTTAAGTTGCACGGGGTGCCACTTACTAGTGTATCGGATCGAGATCCTCATTTCACATCTCAATTTTGGGAGAGTTTGTAAAAAGCTCTTGGTACTCAGTTAAATTTTAATATGGCATTCCATCCACAGACGGACGGACAATTCGAACGAATTATTCAGATTCTCGAGGATATGTTGAGAGCTTGTGTTTTAGATTTTCAAAAAAACTGGATAGAGCATTTGCCTTTAGTGGAATTTGCCTACAATAACAGTTTTCAGGTTAGTATAGACATGGGGCCTTATGAAGCTTTGTATGGTCATCCATGTAGATCTCTAATTTATTAGTATGAAGTTGGGGAAAGAACCCTATTATGCCGATAAGCGTCGTCGTCCTTTAGAGTTTGAAGTCGGTAATCATATATTTTTGAAAACTAAACCTCGTTTTGGTATCACACGTTTTGGTGGCAGAGGAAAATTAGTTTCTCGTTATATTTGGCCGTTTGAAATCTTGGAGCGTGTTGTAAATGTTTTATATTGTTTAGCAATACCTCCGCAAATGTCGCTTGTTCATAATGTCTTTCATGTGTCAATGCTTCGATGGTATGTTTACGATCCATCCCATATTATTCAATAGGAAGATTTAAAAATCCTTGATGATGGGATGTATGAAACCCACCGATTCAAATCCTAGACCGTTGATACCGAGTGTTGAGAAACAAAGTCATACCACTAGTTAAAGTCTTGTGGTTGCACCACGGAGCCGAAGAGGCAACATGGGAGATGAAAACTGAGATCCGCCACAAATATCCTGACTTATTTACTTAAGGTACGGCATTTAAATTTCGAGGACGAAATTTTTATTAGTAGAGGAGATTATAATACACCATAATGTAATTAGTGTAAATTAGGCACATATTAATCTAGACTAAGTAAACTTTTTGAAGAATTTAGGAATCATGGTTGGGTATGGACTAAATTGTTAAGTTGCAAAAGTTCAGGGTTAAAATAATAAAGTTATGAAACTCCAAGGTTAAATGCTATAATTATGCCAAAACTTTGATTTTTTTCCCTTTAACAATGACTTGCTCCATTCGATTTAATCTTCACCATTCTTCCATTTAAGTTTAGTTGCCGAGAAAGACAGTAAAAAAAACAAATATAGGTATTAAGTTTACTCTTTATAAATTGGTCATCAAAACTCCGCCAAATCGAGTCTAGTCTTAAGGGAAAGTTGTTCTATACGTCGAGGGTTACGCAATGGTATAAGAATTTTAGAGTTGTGCTGATCGGGGTTCGGGTATCAACTCAAATTTCATTTTTTGGGGCTAAATATTTTGAGGTAGGAGTTTAATTATTTTTAAAATCCGATAGTATGATTTTATTATATATGAATCATCATATTTTAATTGTCTTTGTTTTAAGAATTATTATATGATGAGGGTGATGATATTTTATGATTTATTAAGCCATGAGCATGTGATTTAAAACAAGATATGCCATTATACTTGATATAGTTGCGTTATTTGATATACATGAAATATTTCTTGGATGTATAAATATTGTATATTTATGAAATTAATTAATTGATGAATTATATAGATTAAGGGACATGTATAGAGATTTGTTGTACTTTTATGGCATAAGTTGTTTCAAATATTCATTTATTAACATGTTATGCATACTGTGCATCGTTATTGTGTCAACCGGATTCTTGGAGACCTTTTGGCAAGCTCGGACTATTCTTATGGCCTATCATGTGGACATATATCTCGTATTTATGGTTCCAAAAACTTCTTATAACTGTTGTATTATTCTGGGATGTGATATGGTCTTGTGATGAATCTGATTATAATTTGTTATTGTGGGCCTTCGACGATGAAGGGAATATGTATTGACTAGTGCTTGCCGATGTGAAAATAAGTAAGGCTCAGTGCCTTTGGGTTGAAAATTCCTAAACGCCCGGGGGATAGCAATGAAGTCGGCTATCTAGAGCCAGCGGTGAGTAGTCCGAAAATCTAAACATTGGCAAAGTACTTGTGATTCTGTGATATGATATGGATGAACATGTGGTCCAATTCTATTATAATATGATGATGATTTTTTATGGGCCGGATGATGTTATATTGTGATTTTGTTCGATTTATTCTCTAGGACGGTTAAGCCTCATTCCTCTTCTTATGATTATGGTTCGGCCCAGCTTCGGTATATTTTGGGGGCGGTCAGGCCTATTTTTTATTATTACTATTATGATTCGGTTCGGCCTCCGTATTTTCTTGGTATAATGGTTGACACAAATGAGGTAACCTGTACATGCACATGCATGCATTGTTTTATCGGTTGATCCATTATTTACGATTAAATAGTTAATTACGTTTTGTACGTAATATTGCCTGTTATATCCCCCCACTGAGCTGTGAGCTCACCCCATCTTATATAAACAACTTCAGGTATCTAGGAGACGAATAAGATATAAGAAGCGACTGGATCGGGAACGAAGTAGATGACCTCTGACACCGACTCATTTTTGTTGTATATGTGTGTATATGGCAAGTCACGGCTAGCCTGAGTTGTTGTTTACTTTGTAATACATGTTGGCATGATGTTTATGCCTTTTGGATTACATGTATGTATACAAATGTTTATTTCACTCATGTTTTATATTATCGCCCATAACATGAGTATCAGGGTTGTTTATTTCAGGCTATGTGATTTTCTTGGATTTATTATTTAATTCTTTATTTTATTATACCTACTTTAGCTCGTTTAAGGTAGGTTAGTAACGCTCCATCTCTTAATTACAGGTGTTATCCTCCTAATTAATGCGGGGGAGTTACATCTCTACTGAAGGCTTGACCGAGAGTTGAGGTTAATATTTGAGAATATTGTGTTTTGTGAGTGGACCCAGTTGTGGAATTGGCCCTTCGCCATTTTCATAAATATCTCATAGGCTTGGGAAAATAGTTATATTCCGAGATATTGACTCTGTCGAATACTCTATTTTTTATAAATGTTATATTACTTTGAGGAAGATTATGGCATATAGTGTGAGATTTTGATTCAAACGATTAAGAAATTTAATTTGAACACATTGAAAGTTAATTTTATCTTTTCATTATTTTATATCTGTTAGAGAATATTGCCGTAATATTATATTGTTGACTCACATATTTGTAACCATATTTAATTGAATCATATCCTTTAAATCATGTATAGAGATTAGCGTTAATTTTGTTTCCTTTCTTTTAGTTCTCTACAACCCTATATAAAGGATTCCTCTGTATTATTTTATTCATCATCAATCATATTATTTTTTCTCTCATCTCTCTCTTCTTTTTCATCAAACTCACAATATCGATACAAGTGATTAAGAAATTTAAGTGGCTTGAAAAAGGGCACATATTAGAGGCAGATTTTAAGTATAAACGGACTTTGTGAATGCTCTTGAGGTTATTTACAAGTTTCAAGTTCAATTTTTATTGATTATATTATTTTGTCTTTTTTGGTTAAGAACAATAATAATTAGTTTGTTTCTTATTTGCAGTGGCTAAATTTAACTAAAAGCGATGAGTTTTTAAAATTTTTTTTTTTTAACAAAACAAAGCAAAAAAGCAACACAGACAAGAGCCTAAAAAGAAGAATAGATAAATTGCGGAGGGGAGACGCCACCCAATTCACCGAAAGAGACTTGAGACTAGCACTCACCAACGCCTTAATATCAGCAAGAATCGTTTCAATTTCCCACGGCGGCTCAAGATCAGGTGAAGAAATCGTGATAACCACTTTGCAGTCACTAGCAATGGAAATGTTCAATAGATTCCTCACATGAACCATTCTGCAAACTTCTTTGATTGCAAGAGCTTCTGCTACTAAAGCTGAGGAGGTTAAAACTCTTTTCTCAATTCCATCCAAAAGAGACCCTGTTGAATTAAACAGAACACACATCACTGCTACTTCCGAATTAGCACAATCAAAAGAAGCATCACAAAAAGCCGACACTGAGCTCGATCTGAGAAAATTTAACCCACTATCTGTTGGAATATTTTAATAAAAATTAAAAATATTCATAATTATTATATTTAATATTCATGAGTTCCAAAATTTAATAATTGTCATTATATTAGATATAAATAATGGATTTATAAAGTTTTATTATATTCATAAGTAGAGGAGTTATATGAGTTTATGATGGTGTAATTATTTAATTTAATTTTCCTATTAAATTTTTGTATAACTCCTTTATCTATTCACATATATAAAGGATTGAGACTCTTCTATTCATTAGTCTTAATAAATAAATAAATAAATATATATATATATATATATATTTTATCTTCTCTCTACTAATCTCCATTGATAACATATATATTTTATGTATATATTTTTGAGTGTGGGCAATGTGATTGGAATGATTCAATCCGTCTTCCCGTGGACGTGTACATGGAAGAGACAAAGCTGTGAGCCTTTTGGGTTTTATCTTGGAGGCGTTATAGACCGTCAATACCTGTACGTAGGGAGACAATAACGTCTTTAGGACAATGACTCGGTCGCGACTCTTAAAGGACAACTTTCTTTACTTATACTATTTTCTATAAATATTTTTCTAAGTAGTTCACTTATTTAAGTTGTTAATATTTAAATAAATTTTAAGAGATGATTTCTAATAAAATAATATTCAAATCAAAGCTATATCATCCAACAGCTAAAGACGTTAATGTGCTTTGATTTGTGATGATTTTTATGTGCGGGTAAAATATTTTCAAATATATAAAGAAGTGTGAGATTCTTGAAAATTTAAGTCTTGTTACAATGCCAATTATTTTAATTATTGGTGTTAAACTCTATTATGTTTGCAATATGAACTTAGTTTATAAATATCATGATTTGTTAATTTGTTAGAAGCTTTATCTATTTTAATTGAAAATAGTGTTCTATAAATTCAATTTTCTTGGAATATATATTAATACTAATGCTATTCATTTCCTAATTGAACATGTAATTTGGTGCATGAATTTTACAATGGGAGTTTTGGAAAAGCGCTACTTACAAAGACCTTGTCAAGTGTTGAATTTCTTCGGTAAATGCCAACTTTCAAGTAAGAAATATGATTATACATTTCTCAAGCGAAGATGTATGTTTTAATTAAACCTTTTAAGCTAAATTAAGTGGATGACTTATGGATTGTTGGTCTTATAATTACAGAAATATAATCTTCTTAGTTATATATTCATAATATCTTAATTTATTTTAGAGTATAAAAGCGATAAACATACTTTTATGAAATTTAGAGTTGTGCAAATATATATATATATATAGTTAAACAATATTGTGTTTTATGTGATGAGAATACATATATCCATAGTAAAGTTTATATGATAATTATATTATATTCTATTATAAATATAATATGGTTATTTCTCTTTAATGCCAAATCAATTAGTGATTTGAATGAATGCAAGTATTTTGTCTAATGATAAACGTGGCGATTTCATTTTAGACGTGAAACTTTCAACTAGTTCTCACTTAAAGGACATAATGGTATTGTTATGTGTAGTTGTTTCCTTATAAGATAACCATTATTATTATGAGACATATCCCGATTGGTTTTGGATCTCATAAACCTATGTGAAATGGTTTTGTTCACTAGTTCTCGTTGAATCCCGTATTAATATGAAAAATGATATAATTATAAGCCACTAGTGTACAATTATAATCAAGTATACAATTATAATTTGATTTGTGATTGCTGTGGTAGTTCCATTGTTGTTTGTCAATACAATTCTTAAATTTTATTGCACAAATTAACTTAAGGTGCATAATATATTTACTTAAGATTTAAAATAGTAATAGCCATGAGGTGTGGAACATGGAGATGATAAGAAGTTCATATTTATCATATTTAAATTGTTACATTTAGTTTGGAATTCTATCCACCTTGTAACTAATTTTCTTCCTTGTGTTAATAAAGAAAATTGGTTGTTTGTTTTATTTTCTTTTGTTTTTCATTTTGTGAAAAGAAAAAAAAGGTGCAGTTTTGAAAAAAAGTAATTATTAATGCGCTATTAAATTTACCGTTGTAAAATAAATTGAAGGTTACTCCATATGTTTTAAAAGCATATATTAATGATGGAGATTAGATGATGGTTAGTAATACTATATAACTTATGCTAATTTCATATGCCAACACTCAAGACATATATTGGAGATATATGTCATGAATTATTTAAACAAATGCATCATTTCAATGCATGTGGATTATGGTGGATTTTTGAATATTATGTTTTCAATTTTTTTTCCTTTAACAAATATATAGTTGTTGAAATTTGCTTTGTTTCATTAACTTTAGAGGAAAGAAAATGTAATGAGATTTTAAAATTTTTCACAAGTTTGTGGTATAAGTTATTTTATATGTTATTTTTGAAATAAGGAATTGATCCTTTAACCTAGTACTAAATTTCTCAAGGTAAAGACCATATATGTAATTTATTTCAATTTGATTGATTGCAATTATATAATTGTATATCGGTAGCAATTGGTATATTTATGAGAGTTTAATAGTATTTAATTATTCTTAAGTTTATATCGCTTGATATCATATTATAATGAGTGCCTAAGAATTAAAGGACAAAGATTGATAATCTTATAAATACGTATTATATTTATTATCAATTTTCTGAAATAGAAGTAAATAAAATTTGTTTGAATAATTATACAAAATATTTTATACACATATGTTGCATTGATATATTCCTCTACATATAAAATTAAATTTTACTATGTTTTATGGGGCTATACTACAATTGTAAAGCTACAATTGCAAAATTATATTTGTAGCATATTAGATATTTATGTGTTGGGGTTACACGTACATTACATAAATATTTTATTATGGCACTTACCTATAACTTTTAAATATAAGTTCTTATGAGCTATAAATTTACATCGGGAGAAGTTGTGATACTTGTAAAAGTATGTTCTTTAAAAAAATAAATTATAGAAACGTGGGCGTGAAATATACATGTGTATACTCTATTGTTTTCTCTATGAAATACAACTTAAGGGGAAATGTGTTTCCTACAAATTTTATATAGTTTTGAGACATGAGTTTGTTATTGTTCGGTCTATAATATAGGGCTTTTACATAAATATGATATTTACAAGTTTTACAACTTCACATGTCCAAGTTAAATAAACTTCTTATATATATATGTATATATATATATATATTACGTCTTCAAAATATTGATAAAATTGAGTTTGAAATACATGTGATATATTGTAAGTTTTTAAGCTTATGTTGAGTTACTACAAAATGTATTTTGAGAAACTTGTTAAATGTGGTACATTGAATAAAATTTTAAAATATGGGGGTTTATAATTTTGATATATATATATATATATATTTACTTTTGTTAAATTATGACCATATACTTAGGTTTTGTGGAAGTTCAAATAAATTTTGAACTTTCTTATTTGTAGTGTGAGAAAATTTATAAGTTTGAGAATCTATTTTTAGATTCAAAGAGAAGAAGGTTTTAATTTGCATGAAATATATTTTGAGATTCAAAAAGAATAAAGTTTTGATTTACATGTGACATATTTTGATAAATGAAATTTAAACTTCTCTTTTGAAAATTTGTTTTATGAACTTGAAATTTTGAGGAAAGAACTTATGAAATTATATATGAGATGTCTGAATAAAAAAAAATGGCTCCCAATGGGTGAGACACCATTGGCCATAAGTTAATACGTTAAGTATTTATATGATTCCTAGTAAATGATTTAGACTACTGACCACAGTTAAAAGAGTTGGTTCCTAGTAGTTCAAAGACTACTAGCCAACTAAAATTTTGTAGTTCCTAGTAGTAGACTATTGGTCACGATTTTGTGATTCCTAGTAGTGGCTATTGACTACAATTTTAACTAAGTCGTATTGGCTAAAATAAAATAAATTATAAGAAAGTTTATGGCAAACTTGAAATAAATATTTACATGATGGGCCCGTATAATATAATTCTTGAGATGTCCATGGACTACAATGACAATGAAGCGCTTAAAAATAAATAGGCATAAAAATATTCTTGAAAAAAAGAATTTGCCTTAGGACTAGCTAGATCCTTTTATCATCGAGGGAGATGGGGTAAGCCCACAGGGAGTCACCAATAGAAGTAACACAACCTCTGTGATTGGAGATCCCATAAAGGAGGTTCAATGTGGTAAAAACAACCTATAGAGCGTGACTTATTAAAAAGCACTAATTTATAAGAGAGCATCTCCTCCTCATCTTTATGATGACAGTGCTTTTGTGTGATGTTTAGGATGGGCTTTGCCCTTAATGAATTCAAGGCGAGTAAACTCTCGTAAGGTATTGTTACACTTACCTTTGGAGAATTCACCTAAGTGAGAGTTGTCGTGAGGTCGCGACTGTGAGATTTAGGCGAATCTTTAAAACTCTTATGAGAATCAAGATTGTGCGCATGGCCGTTATTAGCGCAAACCCGCAGAACCGAGTCCTATATCACATATTGTGTGTGTTACAATGGAAGTTTGACTAAAGGGATCTAATTTAAGGCGTAATTCATTATGGCTCCCTCAAATGGAATTTGTTAATACTAAGTGTAGTTCAAAGTCCGGAAGACTACTACACCCATTGCACAATATTAAATTACCCTATTTTTTTTTATAATATGTTTTTGAAATTATAATATCTTGTGGGGTTTTCAAAATAAAAGAAGAGTGTTAAGTCTCATAATCCCAATGTTTATTTTTATTAAAATAGTGGGGGATTATTGGAATATTTTAATAAAAATTAAAAATATTCATAATTATTATATTTAATATTCATGAGTTACAAAATTTAATAATTGTTATTATATTAAATATAAATAAATAATTTATAAAGTTTTAATATATTCATAAGTAGAGGAGTTATATGAGTTCATGATGGTGTAATTATTTAATTTAATTTTTCTATTAAATTTTTGCTTAACTCCTTTATCTATTCACCTATATAAAGGATTGAGACCGTTCTATTCATTAGTTTTAAATATATATATATATATATATATATTATCTTCTCTCTACTAATCTCTATTGATAACATATATTTTGTGTATATATTTTTGAGTTTGAGCAATGTGATTGGAATGGTTTAACCCGTCTTCCTGTGGACGTGCACATGGAGGAGACAAAGCTGTGAGCTTTTTGGGTTTTATCTTGAAAGTGTTATAGACCGTCAATACCTGCATGTAGGGAGGCAATAACGTCTTTAGAACAGTGACTCGATCGCGACTCTCAAAGGCGAGCCTTCTTTACTTATACTATTTTCTATAAATGATTTTCTAAGTAGTTCATTTATTTGTGTTGTTAATATTAAAATAAATTTTAAGAGATGGTTTCTAATAAAATAATATTCAAATCAAAGCTATATTATCCAACACTATCATCTCTGACATTTGGAGCCAAGATAGGAAACTTTAACAAAAGAAACTCCTCTATCAAACCTTTAACTTTGATTTACAATTCTAAAGCTAAAGTTGCACTAAATTGATAACTAAGTTAATGTGAGGGCCATCATACACCCTCCTCACAGCGGACACCAAAAGTGTGTTATGTGTTTACGAAAGTTGCTCGATCGTCACATAAGCTTTTAATTTAATTTTTAGAAGAAAGGGTTATGCCCAATACGCTCTTGCCATGCGCAACTCCACCCCCCCTACACACACAAACACAAACACCTCGACACACAAATAGTGGGTTTTTGGGGATACGGCGTGGTTTAGTTGGCCTCTTTAAGGGCATTTATGTCATTTTCATGCTAATTTGTTTGTATTAGTTTGCTAGAACTCGAGCTCTCTGATTGGTTGAGTCGATTTGGTGTGTTACCTAAATCTCTCACTATATGCATCGTAGCTGTAACAAAATTTTAAAGGCATAAAAATATTGTAATTTCTTCCAAATCATATTTAATAAATATATACAAATAAATGTTAATTTATTTATTAATTAGTTTTTGTGTATTTTTTTACGACATCCCTCAAATAAATTGGTTTTGTCTTTTTTTTTAAACTAAATTTTTTTTATTCATATTACAAAATGTCCGAATAAATTTTTTCACACCTCGACTAATTCTACTTGTGGTAGGACACACCGATAGTCACCAATCATTTTTGTAACTGTTTGAACTAGATAACTAGTTATATAAAAAAATTACACAATATTTTTAGGAATGTTTAATTACAAATTTCTCTTAATTTACACTAAAAAATAAAGGGGAAATTGGCGGGAAAAAGCCCCTCAACACACGCACGATGTGCATTTCTGGAAGTCACTACAGTGTCCTCTTTGTTTATATAACTGAATTATTCCATCACTTCATTCGTTCATTCTTCACAGACACATACGCACTTCATAGTTAAGATAACACCGCCATTGCTACTCTCTCTATTTCTTCCTTCACACATTCGTCTCATATGACTTCGAGTTCGGTCTCTACTTCAATGGAAGTGCACCATTCCAGTTCTAGTTCCAGTTCAAGCTCAAGCTTATTTTGAATTCCTATAAACTAGCAGTGTTCAAGCTCAAGCTTATTCTCAATTCCTATAGACGATCAGTGTTGAAGCTCAAGTCCAATACACGATCAGTTACTTCCATCAAGTGAAGCGTTAAATAGTCTGTCAGATGCCCCTACTTATGGTATATATATAATAGATGCTTCATTCCTGTGTTTATTATGAATTGATCGATTATTGTTATTTGTGAGTGAATTCAGGGATTATTAGACAAATGAATTCACCCGGCGCAGAATAAATTAAGTGAGAATAGATCATATGCACATATTATACGCACACACACACACATATATATATATTATACATATATACATATATTCCTTTTTATATTTTTTGATATGTTTGTTTTTGTGTTTATTATGAAACAATGATCGATTATTGTTATTTTATAAGTGAAATTATGGATTAAATTATATAATGAATTCAGCTGGTGCAAAAATTCACTCCGTCATCATAGTCGTAGGCTTTCCTCAACGGAGAAATTGTGTCACAATCACTCGTCATGCTTATCTTTTGTTTCATCAAATCTTTTGTATTGCTTATCGCATATTACTCGGTTTATCTTAATCCTTTATCCTCCTTAATTGGTGTATACATAAAATTAAAGAGATCCATCTGTGAGGTACTTTATATGCCATGACTACCTCATTCCTCCACTACTCTCCCAATCTATGGCAGTCATATATATATATATATATATATTTTCTGATTTTTGATCAATGAATTCAGCTGAATTTTTATACTTCATGCATATCTTAACAAAATCATATGTGTATATATATACGTATTATTTATTCTTATATATCTAACTTGTGTGTTCATAGTTAGTTTGTTAGTGAATTTTTATGGATTATTTGACAATGAATTTAGCCTATACAAAAGATGATTAAAAAAAACCTAAATAAAATTGTAAAATAAGTAGGACTAAACTAAATATAACTGACACTATAATTTTCTTCAATTAAAATTACGATGAATATTGCTGACATTTATTATAATTTATTTAGCAATTACTGTTTCTGGATCCATATGTTTTAATTTGTAAGTTATTTTAGTTTCAAATTCAGACATGGAGTCTTTGAATCCCTTTAAACGACCTGATGTAGGTGCCACACACAACAATACCATTGAACTACTTGCAATTTTTTTCAAGGTTCAATGCAGTCCAGAAGCCACTATATTGTAATATGACATTGATATAAACCCAAAGAAACTCCCGAAAGATTGGGAACTTAGGAGATTGATGTTTGGAAAAATTATGAAAAAGGTCAGAAAATAGGTAGCACTTACTTACTACGACGGGGATAATATGATTTTCAGCGGTAGGGGAGATGGTAATGTGAAGTTTGGCTTTCCATAGTATAATCATGATTGATCATAGTGTTAGCAGTGATTTTCAGTGGGTTTCATGATCGATCATGGTCCTAAACACTTTGTTTATTTAGTGTATTTTTGGTTGATTTTGTTAGATAGACTTGTAGAGACTTTAGAGTTAAAAATTGGTGAGATTTTTTCTTGTGTGCTTGTAATCACCTCTTTGCTCCAATTATCAATAGAAGCTATCATCTCCTTGTTTTGTGCCATTGTTGGTTTGTTTTATATTTTTCTATGTGAGTGTACGTTTTTGTGTCGGGTTTTTTCTTTCGATAAACCATTTGAGCTTGTGTGATCCCTTCCCCGTTGCATCGTGCTCGGTTGTGAGTGGTTTGGTGCAATAAATTAGTATCAAAGGCTAAAACGAGAAAGGTGAAATTTGTGTTGCACGCCAAGTGTTTGATAAAATTCCTAGGTGAGATTTTTCAATCTTTGTCTCGTTGTTGGTTTGTCATATTCATTGGTGATTGAAAATGACTACTTTTAAGACCTCATAAGTGTCAACGATAAAATTTGACATAGAGAAATTATATGAAAAATTGGTAAATTTCAGCATGTGCAAATGCCAAATGCGCGATGTTTTGATCCAACATGAGTTGCATAAGGCATTGTTGGGTATGGAAGCTAAGCCCACGATGATGACATATGTTGAATGGGAAGAGTATGAGTTGAAGGCTTGTAGCATTATCCAGTTACATCTAGCTCAAAATATGATCTATTACGTTATGCGTGAAAAATCCGTGACTAGCATATAGATGATAGTAGAAGAGAAATACAAGACGAAAAGCATAAAACATTGTCTCTATCTCAATAAGAAGTTGTCCTGGTTTGAATATGCTAGAAGTACATCAATGAATGAGCTGTCGATAAGTTTAATAAGATGATTTCTGATTTGTTAAGCTTGAACGAGGACATGAAAATTAAGGATAAAGCTATTTTATTGCTTAATTCATTTTTAGAATCTTATAAGACTATTTAAGAACCACGTTATTATATGACAAGAATTTAATGAAATATAAAGACGTTTCTTCAGCACTGTTTGATAATGAGCAGGGATATAGGGAGAAATGTAGTACATCGTCCGATGCGTTGGTTACACGAGGAAGGACATATAATTAAAAACGAATAAAGCATATAAACTCTCAATCCAAGTCACATACTAAGTACTTGGATAACATGGAATGTTACAAATACAAAAGGAAATAGCATATGAAGAAGAATTGTCCTAACGCTTGGGTAGACAAAGGAAAAAAAAAGAATGCGGATGATACCGCAAATTATGTTACTTCAAGGGATGGTGATTTTGAGAGTATATTAGTGGTTACTCATAGGAAAAGCTCAACAGACGAGTGAATTTTTTACTCGGGTTGTTTGTGCCATATGTGCCCAAACAAGGACATTTTCCATACTTTGACGAAGTTGAATGGATGAATGGTTTTGTTGAGCAATATTACGTTTATAGGATCGAGAGTATTAGAACGGTCAAGTTGAAGCTACATGAAGAAGTGGTCAGAACTCTAACGGAAGTCAGGTACATCCTGGATCTGAAGAAGAATTTAATTTCTTTGGGTTTTTTAGATTCTAATGGGTGCAAGATTTTGCTCCAAAATGGAATGCTAAAGGTTACTTCCGGAGCCTTGGTGTTGATGAAGAAAAAAAAAAGAGAGTAATCTCTATATCCTTCAAGGTAGTACGATGACGGGCAGTGCTTTAGTTTCTACAGAAGCTGATGGAGTAAGTATAAGTTCAAATTTGACGAAATTATGGCACATAAGATTGTGACATACAGCGGAGAAGGCGATGATAGTGTTATGTAAGCAAGGTTTCCTCAAGGGTGCGAGGAGTTGCAAGCTAGAGTTTTGCGAGCATTGTGCGCTCGGGAAATAGACATGAGTAAAGTTTGGGATGGCTATTCATTGTACGAAAAGGTTACTTAACTACATACACAAGGATGTCTGGGAACCTTTGAAGATGAAATCCTTAGGAGGTAATTATTACTTTGTTACATTTGTAGATGATTTCTTTAGAAGAATTTGGGTATATCTTATGAAGCAAAAATACGAGGTCTTTGGGGTATTTCTAAAGTGAAAAAAGATGGTTGAAAATTAGTTTGGCAGAAAGATCAAGGTGCTTAGATCCGATAACGGTGAAAAGTATACTAGTGATCTATTTAAGAAGTACTGTTATGATGAGGGAATTATTCTCCATTTCACTGTTAGAGGTACACCATAGCAAAACAGAGTTGCCGAAAGGATGAACCGTACCTAATGCAAATTTGGAAAAAAGGGTATTAGGTGAAGGCCTTATTGTATGCTAGCAACATTGTTAACATGTTGTCATCTTCAGCGGTCAATTAAAAAAATCCTATGAAGATTTGGACAGGATCTCATGCAGGTTATAATTCATTACATATCTTTGGGTGTCTGGCTCATTATCATGTCTATGAAGATAAGATTGATCCAAGAGCCCGAAAAGCGATATTTATGGGTTCAAAAAGTGGAGTTAATGGATATAAGTTGTGGTGTCTACAAGAACAAAAAATGATCGTTAGCAGAGATGTTACAATTGACGAGGCATCTTTGCTCAAGTTGTCTCCAAGAGAAAATGCAAAGGCTCTCGATGAGAGTAAAAAGAACGGAGTGGTGTAAATGAAAGTGACTACGCTAATGGTAACTATTTTGATGCAATTGAAAGTGACTAATCTGGTTGATTATTTCGATAGTGATTCGGAGAATGTGGAGATTCCTATTGAGGAGTCTAGTCAACAACAAGGAGGGTACCATCTTTGGCGAGCGAAAGGGAGCTGAGAGCTCGACGAACACTGCAACGATTTGGTTATGAGGATAATATGGCATATGCATTGATGGTTTATGGCGATAAACCAACTTCTTATTCGGAGGCAGTGGCGGCTAGTCATTGTGATGAATAAAAGGCGGCCATATGTGAGGAGATCAATTGCACGTAAATGGATGTTTGTCAAGAAAGATAGGATTTATATTCGGATGCTCGGTATAAGGCAAGATTGGTGGCTAAGGGATTTGCATAATGGGAATGGGTGGATTTTAATGAAATCTTCTTTCCGATAGTAAAACACATTTCCATTAGAGGACTATTAGCTATGGTATCACAGTTTGACTTAGAGCTTGAACAACTTGACGACAAGACAATGTTCTTGCATAGGGATCTAGTGGGGTGGGCAATTTGTTGGATGGGTTAGCTGGATGTTTCGCCAAGGTGGAGATTTGTGAAGTTTAGCTCTCCATAGTATAATCATGATCGATTATGGTGTTGGCAGGGATTTTCAGTCGGTTTCATGAACAACCATGAGGTATACCATGATCAATCATGGTTCTAGGCACTTTGGTTAACAACGACCAAGTTTGAGCATTACTCGACTTTGGTTAACATTTTTCGGTGTTGAAGCCCCATGGGGGTGGAGGCTTTTCGGGGATAGGTGTAATGCTATAGCAATATTGATGGAGGAACAAGTGGAGCGGGGTGGGCAATTTGTTGGATGGGTTAGCTGGATGTTTCGTTAAGGTGGAGATTTGTGAAGTTTAGCTCTCCATAGTATAACCATGATTGATTATGGTGTTGGCAGGGATTTCCTGTGGGTTTCATGTTCAATCATGAGGTATACCATGATTGATCATGGTCCCAGGCACTCTGTCTATTTAGTTTATTTTCGACTCATTTTGTTAAATAGATTTGTAAAGAGACTTGAGAGCTAAAAATTAGTGAGATTTTTTCTTGTGTGCTTGTAATCAACTCTTTGTTTTAATTATCAATATAAGTTATCATCTATGTGGATTAGTGGGAATGACGTTGATATTATGGTAAAACCTTATTTTATGTGATTGTTGGTTTATTTCTTATTTCTCTATTGTGAGTATGCTTTTTTGTGTCGGGTTCTTCTTTCGGTAAACCATTTAAGCTCGATGATCCTTCCCCATTGCATCGTGCTCGGTTATGAGCAGTTTGGCGCAACAGATAGGCAAAATGACATAATACCTGATATTATTATAACGGGTGCAGGTTTCGGGATCATGGAAGAATATTGCGAATTTCGTATAAGCAACAAAACTAAGCTTAAATGTTAGAAGATTAACGAGTTTCTAAATGGAAAGCTTTATAATATACCTTTAGATGTTATTCAAGGAATTTACTTATTATTACAAACAAATGCATCCAGTGTTACGTTTATACCTGTTAATGGAACTGGAGGTCAACCTGAGCAAAGGTTTCAGTAAAGCTTGAAATATAATGAGTAAGGACTTGCTCTTTCAATGGATTACTTCTCATTGTTCCCAGAGCCTTTGCCAATTATTGACTTTTCTAAAGAGAAAGTTGATGGATTCCAAAGCTTCCTTTCTGATGAAGAAGCCAAAGAACTTAGTCAAGAACTTAGGAAGGAAGTAGATAACAAGTTGAAATGCCTTCAGTGTAAGGCTACACACCGTACTAACAAGAGCTTTACAATTAAAGGGCTATCGAAATAAATTACGAGAGATATTATAGTACAGTTAAAGAAAATAAAGATTGGAGATGCCGACTATTATGAAAATAAATACAAGAAGATAATTGACCTGCACCTTCCCTAGCTTAATTTGGATCTGGGAGGGTAGAGAAAAAACTATTTGCTGATGGAGGTAGTGGCAAAGTTGATGTTTGATGAGAATTCAAGGGCTAAACCAAATGAAAGAAATAAGAAAATCTATGAAAGGATGCAGTCTAAGATTTTCAGGTACGCACTTATTTACAAATTAAACCCATTGTTAATTGTAATATGAATGCTTGAGCTCAGTTTGTTTGAACAGTTGTAGTTAGTTAGTTTTCGTCATTGTGTACCAAATCTAGTTGTAGTATTTTCTTGTTGTAATTGGGGCTGCAAACGTGTATTACTTGAGTTAACTAGCCTTTTTATATGTTCTATGAAACTTCTAAATGTTGCTGATTACTCTATAAACTGCATGATGCAAGAGACCTTTTCTTGGAAAATTTGGCCTTGAGGCAGATAATACTCAATGACGAAGGTTGGTGTACATATAATTGGCGCGCCCTTCATAAAGCATAAGGCAAGTTCGCTTAACAATATTTACGTAGTGAAGGGTGTCCGAATAGAGAAATGGGTATTTGTTGTTTCCAAGAATCTAGCGGGGAATATGCTTAATGAAATTGAAAAAGACACATACGTGAGTAGATTGAAGAGTAGTTGCAATAATTTAAGGATAGGCTTGAATAAGCCGTTGGTGAAACATACTTTTGATGTTCAAGTGCTTTCAAATGTATATAATGCTGAGAAGATGCTCAGAGACGTAGTTAAATCAGTTGAGGCGAAATTACAAATTGTTATTTGTAGCATGAAGGTTATAAGTACATTAAGTGGGTATCCGAGACAAAAATAGGAGTTATTACCCAATATTGTTTAGTGGCAGCGTGAAAAAAAGAAAAATGTTATTTTTTTAAAAGCTTGGCCTTGAAAATAAACGCCAAACTTGGAGAGATTAATTTTGAATTAATTACCCTATTTGAAAATTTTAAGAAAGAAGACGATGTGATTCTGGTTGGGGCCAGTGTTAGTCATACCGAGGCACCAAGTAAGTATAGCATGTCAATAGCAGTAGTGGCTGCTAACATAGATCGTTCCATGGCTCGCTACGTAGCTCAGATTGAACTCCAATACCTCCGAAGGAAAAAGATTCTGGACTTTAGACCAATGGTTAAGGAGTTGGTTGACACTTACAAAAGTAGAACGAGGCCAAGCCAAAGAAAATAATAATTTTTCGACAAAGTGTATGAGAACGTCAAATTAACATGGTTTTGAACAAAGAATTACCCAATCTAAATTCGGTTATCTTTAATGGAGGAACGTACACTCCATCCATCACTCTTGTTGTGGCCGTGTAGCGGCTCCGAACTTATTTTTTTACTGACGGTGAGAACGATGAGAACCTGGATCTGGCAGAGAAAAGTGCCTCCGGGGACCGTGGTTTTTACGAAGATCGTGTAACTAAATCAGTGGAGCTTCTATTTATGCAGCCGCTGTAGTTTGTCAGGGACAAGCAGATCAACATACTACCGTCTGTTGTACGACAAGAATGATTTGACGTCCAAGCAGATTCAAAAGTTAATATACAACATTTGCTACACTTGTGCAAAATGCACTAATCTTGTGTCCCTTGTCCCACCGCTGTATTATGCCCATCTTACCTCCTCGAGAGGATAAGCATTCAGAGAAGCATTGCCGGAAGACGACATCCAAGGTGTACAAAGTTACTACACATTAGAAAGTAAGTTGAAGAATTCTATGTTATTTGTCTGAAGCTTGAGCACAAAGGTTTGTTGCCTTTCAGCACCATTTTTCTTTCTTTCTTTCAGTGTTTTTCTTAGTTGGATCTCATATATGCTGTTACTATTATGGTTTCTGATTCTTGGGTTATTTTTCTAGTGTTTGAAGATATTCTTGATATGAATCCTTTTGTTACGCGTTTTTTTGTTTTTTGTCCAATATTAAATTCTCTAAATGCAATGTGTTTTCATCTCACTCATACCACCAAAGTCTGGATTTGTAAAATTGTGAGAACATTTATGGTCTTTTGATGACATGATTTTCCTTGTATAATCCCTCTGTATCCCTGATTAAAAGCCCGGTTATATATTACTATGTTTTCACCACCTTTCAACATAATAAAACTTGACTACATATTAACACAATGTAGGTATTTAAAAAATAATTGTAAAACATATAAGTGGTGTTCAAATTGTGGGCATAACTTTATACTAGCTATAGGCAAAGGCTTGGCTCGAATATGTAACTTTAATATTATCAAAGCAAAGAACTCCCCAGTGCATCAAATCAGTTTAAATGGCTTCGGAGTATTATAATGTTAAATAAGATTTTTTCAAGGAATATCAATATATAATGACTTGGCTAATAAACTAAAATGTTTGCTTTATATTGTGAAATTTAGTAAGTTAATTTTTTTAGCGGTGATTAATTCTTGGAACAAATACAATATTGAAAACTCACCATCCAACGTATAGCTAAATGGATTAATAATGAATGATTTCAATTATTTATAAGTAGATTTCAGTTCTTAACAATTTATTATCTTCCATGTACAATTATAAACTTTTTACAAATGATAAATGTGGGCTAGTTGACGCACATGCCTAACAATATTAAAACAAATATATAATTATAACAAAAATGAGAGGAATACTACTATACTAAAGCAAAATATTCCTGACAGACAATCGAAAACCTTCCAAGACTGGTAGTAATGTCTGGTAGCAAATGTTTTGTACTCACATATGGATGTGGGTAACCTCAAAAAAGAGTGGGCTGGGATAGAGGTAGCCGTGGAAGAGTTCTTGTTAATATTTTAAAATAGCAAAGCTTAAGTTGTTGTATGTTGTGAGGTTTCATGAACATGAAATCAGTAAAAGATGCCTAGATTTGGATTATACTGTCCATTTGCTATTAATATGATGATGGTCTTTCACATTTTACATTAAATTACTTATAAGTACTATTAGAATATTGTTGAATATTGTAGATTATCATGATTATAGAATATTGTATAATATTAGAATATCGTAAAACACCCTTTTCTTTTATTTGTTGTCTATCTTGACCTTATATAAATGGCATTCTATTGTATTATTGAATTATCCAATCTTAATACAAAATAGTCCTTCTCCCATATTTGTTATTATTTTAACATGGTATTAGAAGGTTATTGATTCTCCTGTCATCAAAACCTATAACTTCCACATCGTAATATTATATCAACCTCAACAATCCTTGCCTTCACTTCTTAATTAAAACCCTTCAAACCATTATAACCATCGCACCAAAACCACATACTGCCAGAACCACAGCCAATGGGCAACCACCATTCCAGAATGAAAATACTACTGCCCACTGCTGTCAGGTCTAAATGAACCTCAATATTTACAAAATAGACACCATCATTTTCGTTTTTCTGAGACAATTCTAATCATTAAAAATAAATAAATCCGAAAGCTCACTTCATGTGCCATAAATAAAAATCGTCGAAATCCCCGCCTGTTCCACGCGCCACCCCCACCGCCAGGCACGACGTCAGCCCTAATCCAGACCTATTGCCACATCAGCCCTAAATCCAGGTCGACAACCATGTCATCGTTGACTATACACGTCAGCTTTGATTACCACATAAGCCTGAATTTTCGATAATTTCTTTCTTGACCCTAGTACCTTTTGATCTTCCCCTATTAACCATAGTACTTTCAAATATTTCCATATTGACCCAAGTACTTTATGATATTCCCATATTGACCCTAATACTTTTTATTATTTTTATTTTGACCCCATAATTTTCTATTTTCTCTATATTAACCCCTAAAACTTTCAATTTGACTCCAATTTAACCCAAATATACCAGTTTTTCCAGAATTACCCACATAATCACTCTAAACATTCCAGTTACTTCCATATCTATACAAACACCTTTTAGTTACTTCCAAATTACCCCTAAATCATCTGATTACTTTCAGAATTAGCCTTTAGCATAACTAAACCACATGGATCGTACTGAAATCCTTCGACTTATTTTTATCACTGTCACTGCGATTCAACCATCACCTCATCCAACTCCATCTGTCACCAATAATGATTTCCAGAATTACTAAAACAGGTTTTATCTGACCTATCTCATGCAATGTCTACCATTCCAGGTAACTCTTAGTATTTTAATTTTAGCTACTGCAATTATATGACCCCCAATCCTACAATCTTTCTCACTAAACACTCTACCTCGCACAATTCTCCCATTAAAACAGTTGAAAGGTCCCAGTTACATGTTACCCACC